>JAAXCT010000811.1:0-323358 GCA_012490785.1 Eragrostis nindensis | reverse complement strand
AGGCCATTGTTCCCCTAGATTTGGAGCTGGAGCTATGCCTCAGCCATTGCAAAAGTCCAAGGAGCTGAGGGGCCTGCAGACTGGCTAGCTGCCAGGAACTAGCCAAGCATGCTTAAAGGGGACGCTGAAATAGTACTGATACCTCCAATTAGCAACAGCCCTTTCTCTCTCATCCCCTCCTCCTCTCTATCTCTCTCTCTCTCTCTCTCTCTCTGGCCCCTTGTTGCCTGCATCATTCATGAGAACATGCTATTGACCGACATCTCTCTTTTTGTCTGCAGCTGTTGACTACCCAAAATTCAAAAGAAGACATCTACCTTAGTATCTACCAGATGCTTGCCTGGTCGCATGATGCTCTACCTCTCCCTCGTTGACACATCCCCTTTGAAATTCATCTATTCACAAGAGCAGCCCTTGACAAATTTGTATTCTGTACGCCTCTATACCACTGTACAAGGCTTGTCTGGTGTATATACATGTACCATGCGCTATCATGAATTGGTAGATACGCCAAGAAACTTCTTTCTGTTGCAACAGAAAAAAAACATAGTACGTGGCAGCTAGCAATGCTTTCCTATTTTATGTTTACTTACGTGCACAAGGGTACTGCGCGGACATTTTTTAGTCCTATTAATCCACTTCCGTCGTTGCGCCAACCACCAAAATCCCAGCACGATGCTGATTTTCCCTGTGCCCCGCCAACTTCATGTTATTATTTTATCTTTTTCTCAAAATACCATAGTACTAGTACTACTTAAGAATACTGGTGATATTGAGGTGGAAGGGGAATAAAATTTGGATCATCGGGTTCCATTACACGAGCTAGAAGCATTTGTACATCGTCAGGCCCTTGTTTAATTTGCGGTCTTCAACTGATGCAAGAAGAGGACACACAATTACTGGATGATTCATCGAGGTCAACGGCTACTTCGCAGTAGTAGCATGTATGCGACGTGTTTTTGACTTTTGAAGTCAAGCTTCAGCATTATCAAATCAACATTATTTATATGTACTGAAACACTTCTTCTGTGCAAGTGACACAGCAACTGCCGCAGTATATATGTCCGTGTACGTACGTATGCACAGCATGCATGGCTACGTGCTGTTATAAATATATATGGAATAGAGACAAGATCACAACTATACAATATCTGGTTGCCTTCAATGTGTCCGGCCTCTATAAAAATGGAGCAGCGGTGTACGTTTATCACTGTATTCATCATGATGCAGCCGTTGTATTTACACCTTTGTGTACAAGCATCCATGAACACGCATGGATGACCTTCTTCTCTCTGCACTCTCGCAATGAGGGCTCAACATCAAAGGAACATGGTTAATGTGCCATTGACAATTTGCTACATATACTCCCTTCCAACCAACAACTCGTTCTCACTCTCTCCCCTTCGATCCCTACTTGAAAGATTTATTATTTCTTACTGTTTCTGAACCGCAATTTATTTTCTCAACGTGAAGTTATTGGGCAGCGTAGTACCGGTACAAGTAGACATGGATCCTTTTCAGAAATAAAGAGCAGAGCGTGCTGTAGGCTTGAGCTCTCTCGGCTGCTGGCATTGAGGAGGCCCTACACAGTGTTACACTGTTTTGAAGTGACTGCTTGTGCAGTGAGTATTCGCCTAGTACAACAAAAGTGGCACTACGCGTACCTACATGGCTACATACACAGCAACGCTACTGCAGCAGCTAGGCAGCAATGGCGACAAAGGCGATGATGCAAATTCCTGTCATTTTTTTCGGGCAATAATTCCTGTTGTCTTTAATTTTCTTTACCCAACCAAAAGGAGGAATGTATATTGGAGGGAGGTTTCCTTGAATCTTTTCTTTTGCAAGGAGAACGTTGTGCATAGAGAGAGATAGAGAGAGAAAGATGCTACACAGATCCCTATGAGCTGAGGTGTGTGTAAAGAGAATGTTATCCATCCAAGTCCAAGCAAGCATTTCTCTCCATCTCTCTCTCTTTTTTTTTTCGAGGGGTTGGATGTTGTGTGTTAAATGTGGGAGCAAGTCATTCCTTTTGCTTACTTTAAAGCCACGCGCGCGCACACGGCAACGCACCACACTCGCTCACACTTGTGCCTCCACTCCACAGTCCACACGCTCCGCAGCTTCGCCTAGTAAACCCCGGACCTCGAAGCTCCCATCGCGCAACGGCAATGGCGGGGCGCATCATTCCCGAATGATTGCACTGGTTCTCCTCCACTAACTTCTCGTCGAGATCACCACTGCCACCAACACCACCACCACTGCATCATCGTCTTCTTCACTCTGCTTGCTCTCATCACCACCCTCCACTCACTCCTCTCCAGAGCTGACCGCGTTATTACCGCGATAATGACTAACAACAATGGCAGCGACGGCGTCAATGGCGGCGGTAGCAACGCGGCGGCGAGCGGGTGGCTGGGCTTCTCGCTCTCGCCGCACATGGCCTCGTCAGCCATGGACCACCACCACCAACACCACGTCCAGCAGCAGCAACAGCAGCAGCACCATGGCCTCTTCTTCCCTTCCGTCCCGCCGCCGCCGCCGCTTACGGCCTCGCCGGCGGCGGCGACGGCGTAGCCACCAGCGCGCCGTACTACACGGCCGCAGCTGGCGTCCATGCCGCTCAAGTCCGACGGATCCCTCTGCATCATGGAAGCGCTCAGGCGAAGCGATCAGGATCATCACCACGGTACGCGTGCGCGCGCAACGCAGTCGCGTTATTTCCTCTGTTTGGATTCATGGATCGTCATATATGTATATATCTATATATATTCATATATTTTGTGATGATGTTGATGCGTGATCGATGGATGGATGGGGATCAAATAACAGGGCCGAAGCTCGAGGACTTTTTGGGCGCGGCGCGTCGCAGGCCATGGCGCTGAGCTGGATAACGCCGCCTCCAGCTTCTACTACTACGGCGGGGGCGGCGGCGCCGGCGTGGTTGGGGAGGGCAACCACCAACCACGGCGGGCTCCTGCAGCCGTGCGGCGCCGACGTGTACGGCGGGCCGTCGGGGCCGGCGCTGGTGGCGGACGACGACGCGGCGCGCTGCGGCGGCGGCCACGGCGATGGCGAGCTGGGTGGCGGCGGCGCGCGCCGAGCAGGCCGCCGGCTTTCCTGTCCCAGCAGCAGCACCCGCTCGCCCTGTCCATGGGGTCCGCGTCGCTGTCGAGCTGCGTGACCACCGCTGGTGGCGCGAGTACGGCGCGCTGGCTTTCGGCGGCGGCGGCGGCGATGGATGGCGGGCGGAAGGCGCGGCGGCGCGGCGGGGCAGAAGCAGCCGGTGCACCACCGTAAGTCCATCGACACGTTCGGGCAGAGGACGTCGCAGTACAGGGGCGTCACCAGGTAACACGCCTCACCTGTCACCTTGTCACATAGTAGTACGTAGCACGTGATAAGACGATGGCATCCCGTGCTAATCGCAGAAGATTAGCACGTGCTGATCGATTGGTGGCGGTTTAATTAAGCAGGCATAGGTGGACGGGGAGGTATGAGGCGCACCTGTGGGACAACAGCTGCAAGAAGGAAGGCCAGACCAGGAAGGGCAGGCAAGGTACGTGACTGTCACCATTTCAGTACGAGTTTCATCACTAGCTAGCTAGCATCTTCTTCACTTAAGCCCTTCATTACCACCCTGCAGTCAGCGGGTAACTATCACTGGCTAATTACGTTGTTGTTTCTTTGCATAACCAATGCTTTTGATGGGTTAACTATGTATGTACCTGCTTCATTGTCGTGCGCAGTTTATCTCGGTAAGTACGGTTGTTAGCCTCTGCAGCTTCCTGTATGAACACTAGTTTACACTCTGCTCTGTTCTCTGTCGCTTGTTGTTGGTACACGCAGCATGCGTGGTAAAAGATGTTGAGGCAGTAAAAATTTCTCTTGACATGGTTGCGCGTTGTCTGTCTGTGTTAGGCGGGTACGACATGGAGGAGAAGGCGGCGAGAGCCTATGACTTGGCGGCGCTCAAGTACTGGGGCCCCTCCACGCACATCAACTTCCCGGTAATTCATTCAGCTACTAGTAGCTGTTTGTTTGTTGGTTGGTTTTACCTTTCGCCATCCATGGTTGGTAGTAGTAACTCGCAGTGCTGATGAGTATATCTCTCTTGTGTGTTATTATTAGCTGGAGGATTACCAGGAGGAGCTGGAGGAGATGAAGAACATGACAAGGCAGGAGTACGTGGCTCACCTCAGAAGGTACTGCACTCTAGCACATTGTATCTAGCGCTTGTCGACGTCGGTCCATCTGAACATTTGACCTTAGGCTGCTCGGTAGCAGTCATCCATATATATGCATCTGAACAACCTGTGGACATTTGGGTGAGCGCAGGAAGAGCAGCGGTTTCTCACGGGGCGCGTCCATGTACCGCGGGGTGACAAGGTGAACCGTCGGCCGTCGATCTCTCTCTGCATTTTCACACCTTTGCACATGCTCCCTCTGCACTGCATGTGTTTGTTCATCAGTCTTACTACTGCTCGCTCTTACGACGAGTTGCACGTTGTTTGTTTGTTTTTATTACCTGCTACTGATGAACATGTTTGCGGTTTGGATGATGCACACAGGCATCACCAGCACGGGCGGTGGCAGGCGCGCATCGGCCGCGTCTCCGGCAACAAGGACCTCTACCTCGGCACCTTCAGTAAGTTCCACTATAGTACATACTACTAGCTTCTTCCTGAAAGCCAGCTGTTCAATGACACATTCATGCCTCCAGTCCCTAGTAATACTCCATCCGATTTTTAACTGAAGACGTTAGAACAATTTTTTTATCAGATTAAAAGTAAGCAGAAAATAAATCTCAGTCAATAGCAGCTACGTTGAGCTCATCAGTTCCATTCTATCCATACGGAGATGGAGCGCCATGCAGTAGACTGCAAGGCGTTTGTTGCATGCAGAGATGCTGTCATGGCGGGAGGGCACAGGGGAATGCCGTGTCTGTCGCAATGATCAAATATACATGCATGCCCGTGTAGTGTAGTACTAGTACTAGTGTGGTATTGTAGCCCCTATTAAGTCATCGATCGTATGCATGCATGGCTCATTAGCTTTAGCCCCCCAATGATGCCACCTGACCCCTCCCCTGCCAAAGAATGTCTTCTTGCTTTCTCCCCTTTCCTTTTTGCCTTCTCCCTCTCTCTGCATCAGCATGTGTGTAGAGAGAGAAAGAAGGGATGAAGCTTTTGCATAAGGCTGGCTCTTCTAGTTTTTACACTGTCGCGGATCGCACGCGCCGGAGCCCTTTTGACCGGCAAGCCCATCATTCCGATTTCCGTCCCAGCATTTCTCCTGTTCAGATCATTGCTTCCTTCATTCCTTCATGCATCCATGACGACGTGGCCTGCCGCTTACGGACGTGTGTGGCTGTCGTCGACTGGTCGTCTATTGATTGTGCTGCTGCCTGCTGCACTTACTGATGACGCAAGCTGTGTCCCTTGTCAATGTGGCAGGCACGCAGGAGGAGGCTGCGGAGGCGTACGACATCGCGGCCATCAAGTTCCGCGGCCTCAACGCCGTCACCAACTTCGACATCACGCGCTACGACGTCGACAAGATCATGGCCAGCAACACGCTCCTCCCGGCCGACCTCGCGCGGCGCAAGAAGGACGACGACGTCGCCTCCATCGCCAATGCCAATGCCGCCGCCGCCGCCGCCGACACCGCGGCTGCTGCACTGGCGCAGGCGGGCGCCGCCGCGGACACCTGGAAGATCGCCGCAGCGCTGTCAGCCGCCGCCGCCGGTGGCGAGCACGGCCACCAGCGTGCGCACCAGCACCACCATGACGTGCTGTCCGGCGAGGCCTTCTCCTCCGTGCTGCACGACCTGGTGGCGACCTCCGGCGGCGCCGCGGACCACCACGGCGGCGTGCAGCACATGCCCATGTCGAGCGCGACGTCGTCGCTGGTGACGAGCCTGAGCAAATCCCGCGAGGGCAGCCCCGACCGCGGCGGCGGCCTCTCCATGCTCTTCTCCAAGCCCTCGCCGTCGCAACAGCAGGCCAACAACAAGCCCATGAGCCCGCCGTCGCTGCCGCCTTTCGGATCCTGGGCGTCCCCGCCGGCCCGGCCCGCAGCCGTGTCCATCGCCCACCTGCCCCTCTTCGCCGCCTGGACCGACGCGTGATCGTGTCCACGGCCGACGTACACCGCCATGCACGCGTCGCGTCGCGCGCGCGCTTCCATGTTCTTCGTGCGTGCACGCGCCGCGCCGCGTCCGCGTCCGGCTGCTCGTAGCTGGACTTGTTCGCTTTTAAGGGTTCGTATCGGATGGGTTGGCGTAGAAGGTGAATTAGCCACGCATGGGAGATTATTGGTTAGTCAAAGCTAGGTGAGGGGAACATAATGTAATGCGCCGCGCGGCCTCTGCCGTTTCCTTCTTCTCCGGCGACGGGCGAACACGTCGGGGCCGGAGAAGAAGGGGTTTTGTAATATGGAGGCCGGAGATCGGGTGCGTCTCCTCCAAACTATATCCAAAACTAATGCACTACCACTAATGTTATAGCCTCCTTTCACTGATCGATTGACTACCGTCTTCTTCACGCCTCCTAAACTCCAGCAGCAACTTTTTTTTTTTTTTTGAGCTCCTCTCCTAAACTCCAGCAGCAACTGATCAAGATGGGCCTCAATGGGCTTAACGTTCTGGTCCTGAATGGGCTGGACCTTCTTCTCCCTCGGAAAAAAAAAACCGAGTGAGAGAGAATCCTAAGTGCTATACTATAGTACAGCATCAGTCGTACGCAGCACATGAGCACTTGCAACACACCAAGAAAAATTCAACAGGGACGAATCAAATGAATCTCTGCACCAGATGCGAACCAACCAACTGACCTGACGCGTTCATGTGAAACGGGTGATCTCACCGTATGAGATCACCAGCTGGCCCCGTCCTGCCCCGCCATGCCCTGCATCCCCGGACGAGAGATCATCATCAAGAGGCTGCTCCTTCACCTGCGCCTCACGGCTCAGAACTTCAAAGTTGCAACTACTCACCCACATCCCATGGTCATCATCACCACCTATTCCCTGTGCAACTCCCATCTCATGGCGATGCACGCATGCAGCCAAATGATAGTGAAACAGATGCGTAGATCAGTTCAGCGATCAGCGTTAACTGAACTAAGACATGGTGTTAGAACAGAGCAGGTGTGTTGTTCAATAGAAGACACTGACTGAATCAGGTCCATATCAGACGAACCAACCGGATTCAGTCGACAGGTGAAAGATGTGTCCAACTGTAATAACCTAACCATAACATCAGCAGCTTCATAATGTGCAAAAGAATTGGGATTCCTTGAGCAGCTAGAAGAATTTACAAGCCAAGAACAGAGCAATATCTACACATCCATAACCAATTCGAAGCACTTCTCTGACGACTAATCCTCAGGTTGGGATTCAGTTCCTACGCCTAGATCCTATCCCTCATCGAAGCTAACCGACTACATCCATCCATGATTTACCCCTACGGTTTATTTCACATCCTCGCCGATGAGGTCAAGGCCGACCATCAGGAACGAGATGCCCTGGAACAGCAGGAAGTAGAAGTGCATCCCTTGTTTCGACAGCAAGCTCCGGGCGGCGGCGGTCAGGAGGAGCAGCGAGAGCGTGAGCTCCTTCTTGTATATCCGGTTGTACTTCTTCCCGGACTCTGTTCTGGGAGCAGGCTGCTTTGGCATGGATTGCTGCTCCTTGATTGTTGCCGTGGCAAGGATCGCCGTCGAGAACGCTTTTTGTTGGTTCCGATCCTTGGGCGACAACAAGATGAGGTCATTCTCTGATGATCGGCCTGATTTCTTGGTCACCACCCACTCGTAGGCGCTTCCGAGCTGGAACAGGCCGGAGATCATGGCATTGAACTTGGTTACCGACATGGTGTTCTCGAAGAGGAGGTATGGAATGATGAATGGGAAGATTTTGGAGCTGGGAGGATGTTGAGGAAGGACATCAGGGCTGGGATGTAGCAGACCACCCAGTCGGGGAGCTCTGCTTCGGGAACAAACATTGTCATTGGGAGGATGATGCAGAATAGAGTGAAGGAGTAGAAGGGCAAGATGAGTTTGCGTAGTAGGAAGAAAAGAAATATCAAGTTGGCCTTCTTCCAGAATGCAATCTGCAACCAAAGAAGTTGGACATTAGTTATCACTCCAGTAATTTATCTTTTAACAAGTACATGCCAAATTATCATTCAACTGGCAGTTATCTTATATAACAAGTAGCACATGCCTTTTTTTTCCGAACAAATCATCATGCCTATCAAGTACTATTGTGAACTCAACTAGGTGATAAAATTTAATAGCTAATAAAAACATCCAAGTAAAAAACTTGTTTTTCCCCGAGAATCATCCAAGTGAAAACATTTTTTTTGAGACAATCCAAGTGAAAACTTGAGCATCACAGAAAGCCACTTAATCTCCTTGATATGAACCCTTTTCACCTTTTGTAATTCTCGGATGTATTTAGCACTACAAGCTTAGAGTCTAGTATGTAGTGACAAAGAAAAGCGAATATTAATGGTAAACCAGATAATGGAGCCTAAATGGAGAAATGGGTAATACCTTGCATCTAATGATGTCAGGCAAGCATAGCCTAAACAGCTGCATTGGGCCTGAATGCCATCGGTGCTGCTGCTTCCTGTAAGCCTCATATGACTCAGGCAACTCACATTGGCACTGTATAAAGATGAAACATTCGTGTTAGCTCAAATTCATATCAAAATACTATGATTCCAGCACTGTGGTAACACAATGTGCAAGCAATTTTGCAGGTATTGTACCTCCACATCGTTCAGGAAGACAAACTTCCAGCCCTTCATATGTGCACGGACTGCAATGTCCATGTCTTCGACCGTTGTCCGCTCCATCCACCCCCTGAATCCTCCAAAGCCTTGATCCTCCACACCCCAGCCGTGCCATTGAACCCGAAGAAGTTGATGAACACACCGTTCACCTGCTGCTCCACCTCAAAGTGGAAGCTCAGGTTAATGTTCTGCAACCGCGTCAATAGGTTCTCGTCCTTGTTCACAAATGACCATCTTGCTTGCACTAGTCCCAAATCCTCATTGTCCTGCAACCAACGAATTGCAGCATTGCACAATCAGAATCTCTAAATCTGCACAATTGAGACATGGCTGAAGTACTGAATTTACCTTAAAATGTGGCACCGTGCGCTTCAGGAAGTCAGGATAAGGCTGGAAATCGGCATCAAAGATGGCCACAAACTCATAGTCCTTGACATAGCTGCAGCTCATCGCCGACTTGAGGTTCCCGGCCTTGTACCCCTCCCTGAGCACACGGTGACGGTACACGATGCGCGCACCGGTCTGCTGCCACTTCTCCACCTCCTCTTTGATCAATGCTTGAGTGATCAGGTCATCAGAGTCGTCCAGCACCTGCACCAGGAAGTTGGACCTGGGCCAATCCAAATTGCAGACCGCCGCAATCGACTGCTGATAAACCTGAACCAAACAGAGTAGTGTGTTAAATTTGGGAATTTTGATGAAAAGCTGGATTTCGGGCGCAATTGCAGGCGGCAAAGCTGCATTGTTTCGGCGAGCGCACCTCTTTCTCGTTGCACATTGGTATCTGGACGAGCACCATGGGGTAGTAGCCGGCGCCGGGGTCCTCCGCGTCGGGTAGCACCGGCGAGACGGGCTCAGGCCTGAGGCGCCTGAGGCAGATGTAGAAGCAGCCCAGGCTCTGGACGAGGCGGTCGGCGCTCTGGACGAGGAAGAGCACGACGCAGGCGTCGGCGAGCAGCTGCAGCGGCGGCGCGACGTAGGCGGCGCGGAAGCGCACCCAGGACGCGTGGAGCGCGGCGAAGGACACGTCCGGCGCGGCGGCGAGGCTGCGCCGGCGGTCGTTGACGTAGGCGGCGAGCTCGACGGCCAGGAGGAGCAGGGACAGCGCGAGGAACGCCCGGATGAGCGCGTAGAACCGCGACCGCGACGCGGCGGCGGGCGCCTCCGGGCTGTCTTCCTCGGCGTCGGCGTCGGTCCGGCCGGCGGCGACGCGGCGGCGCGCGGCGCCACCGAGCGCGACAGCGGCGGAGTCGAGCCACGCCAGGCAGCCCGCGGCGCGGTGCGCCTTAAGGAGCAGCACCCAGGTGATCTGCTTGGCGTTCTTGCCCTTGCTCCGCTTCCGCCTCCCAGCCGCGCCGGGCAAGAAGTCCTCGTCGTCGTCGTCGTCGATCTCGGAGATGGACCAGTTGGGGTTCTCCATCTTGACGACGACCGGCGTGCCGCGGAACGCGTCGCCGCCGCCGGTGAGGACGGCGGCGGCGGCCCTGCCACCGCCCCAGAAGCCGCTCCACGGCGCCATCGACGGCCGGCCCAAGAACCCAACCCGAGCCCGACACTCCCTCCCGCCTCTGTCCCAAAATAGCAAGACAGACGCGGCCGAGCGACGCACACCGCTATTCCTCTGGCTCCCCTTCTTTTGAGCTCCCCCCTACTCCACCGCCGATCTCCCGCCGTGGAACAGCTGCCACAATGCGACGCGACGAGCGAGGCGGCGAGGAAGGGGAGGGAGGGAGGGAAGAAGAGGAGAGAAGCGCAGAGGACAGGACAGGGGAGGGGAGAGAAGAGAGGAGAGAGAGGGAGTGTGGTGCAGTACTACTACAGGGCAAATGAACAGCGCAACAACGCGACAGACGGCAGGGAAAGGACTGCGATTTATGGCGGTGGCGTGGCTGCCAGTCTGCTGCCTTGCCAATAGGAAATATACAGTCCCGGGTACATTTGTTCCCTCCACCTAGACTCGCCACGTGCCTCCACGCTCCGCATCGCTAACATTACGAAGCTGCAGATCCAGGATGCATACGGTGGGGTCCACGTACACATACGAGCCCGCCACCAAATTAATCAAACGGTTCATTTCACACGCCCTCTCATTCGATCGCATCGCCCTCTCTCTCCTCCTGGCTCTCTCTCTCTCTCCCTCTCCGGATCTCGGCGCTCCGGCGGCCAGTACGGCGCGCCCGGGCCAGATCTGCCCCGGTTGCGCCCGGATCTCGTGGTGGGAAGCAGCGCGGCGCCGGCGGCGGCGAGCTGGAGGGGGAGGCGGGCACCTTGACGGACGGTACCTCGACCGCGGCGGGGGCGGGGTCGCAGGGCGCGTCGGCGACCGGTACCTCGTCGAGCGGCGCGACGACGTCGAGCTCGAGACGGCGGTGGCGGGGGCCATCGCCACCAGCTCCTTCTTCCACATCTGGCCCGCCCCCATCCTGCTGGATCTGGCGACGGCTTGATGTGTGCGGCGACGACTCCACGGACCGGTCCACCTCGCCGGCATCGGTACCTGTTCCGGCAAGCAGGTCCAGAACGGATCTGTACAGGTCGCTCGGATCTGGCCGCCGCGCTGGAGAAGGTGGCCGCAGTTCTGCGGCGAATCTTCTTCCTCGTCAATGGCGACGGCTTCCCATCGACGCCTATCTGAGACCTCATCGACGCCGACCAGTCGAGATACCCGACGGTGGCGGATCTAGGACGTGCAGGAGGGCGAGCGTCCTTCCAGATCCGGGCGGGGGCGCACGGCTCGAGGGCGACCTCCACGTCAACAGAGACGCCGCCTTCCAGATCCGGGCGGGGGCGACCTCCACCTCGACGGCGACCTCCTTCCAGATCCGGTCGGGATCGACCTGCTCCTCGTCCTCTTCCAGATCCTCCCGACGACTCCGGCCTCGGCAACACCGGCCTGGGCAACATCAATTCGGTGCGCCATGATCCTTCTTTTACCTGCTGTGCATGCTGATGTGTTCTTCGTTATCTGGTCGGGATCAATTGAAGTGTTCCCCTTCTTGATAAATTAATCTTGTATAGTGTTCATCTCAAGATCAAAATGATTCTTGGTGATCTCGATCTGGCCAGGACCATGTTCTTTTTTTTTCCTGCTGTGCTTGCTGCTTAGGGTTGTGACTACCTGTGGTGCTTCCCTGCTGTGCTTGCTGCTTAGGATTAATTTGAAGTACATGTCTTTAAATGTTATGACGGCCTGTGGTTCATGTGATTAATCGATTATTGTGGGATCAAATTAATCAACTGATGTAGCACATGTCCTCGGTTCATATGATTTCTTGCTTCAGGATACATTGTACAAGAAACTGATCTCAAACAGGAACAGATCTTCATACATGCTGGTTTTCATCTTTATGTTATAGGCTCATTTTCAAAAGTGCCCTTCACTAGTACATCTTGCCTTCTGTGTTTTTTTTTCCCTTTGGGAAAATCTTCACTAGTACATAACCTGTGCCAACTCTATGGAGATCCAATGATCTTCCTTGGATCTGTTGACATGTTCTTGAGTAAATCGGCCCAATAGAATGATGTACAACATCCATATACATTTTTTGGTTCTTGAACTGTGCTTATCTTCAACCAGTTGGGCCAGAGCTTTTGTTTGACTGAAATTAGCTCAGATATCAAAAATTTTACATTATTGGTTCTACCAATGTGAAAAAAAATATTATTAACTGATCCATGTGATGCACAAAAATTTTGTTGGTTCAGATTCACCTCTAATGTAGTACAATTGGAATATTTGATTGTGCAGATAAGAAATGGAGTTAGTGCCAAAACTGTACCACTTATTTGTCACATAAGTACCAGTTATGATGTGATTTATGTTTATGAAAATTTTGATTAAGGAATTTCCTTGTTTAAATTCTACTGGTACAGCATGAGGATTAAAGTGAATCTGACTGGTACATATTTTTGCACATGTCTAGTTCTTATAGATGTTTTTGTTCAAAAATAGCCTAAATTATCACAATTGTTATCACAACATATACATGATCTGTTCTTCCCATATGAGCTGTGTGGTATTTGAAGTTTTTTTTGACAATTTAATTACACATTGCATGTTTCGAAAAAAAGTACAGCAGACCAGCAAAAAAAGTACAGCAGGTGTATATATTTTTTTATGTGCTTAGTATTTGAACTGCATGTTAGTGTTAATGGAATTTTGTTGTTCCAGATTTAGGCGTCGGCGTCCTCGACACACCCGGTGGCTTGGGGTCATGACCATCGTCCTCGAGGCTGTAACCTTCATCGCTTCACCAGCGAGGTAGTACTGCCGTACTTTGTGAATGGTTAGTACAGCCTAATGCCGAGGTTGATGTGTTAATGTGCTTCGGATCATTCCTGTTGATTTTGTCCACGTGTTCGTTCTTGATTTATACCAGTGAGATTTAGATTAAGAAAAGGAAATGATCATTCAGTCATTTGGGTAATTTTCCATGTGGACACGAGATCTTAGGTGATCTGGTTTTGTTGTCTAGGACAGAAGTGTTCTTGATCTATTTCCTTTCCTCTAAGATCATGTTCGGTTCAAGTGCATAGCAGAATCAAGTGTATAGCAGAATGAAGATGTTAATTCTTTCCTGAATTTTTTTAGTTGTGCAATAACTGTACAAGCGTTTCCTTATTCTTTAGTCTATTTTAGTAGGAGTACATGTCCATGTGCTAAAATAGTACAGTTGTGCTAAAACAGTGTACAATAATATATAGAGGTTGCCTTTTTTTCCCTGTAAATTTCAGTTGTGGTAAAAGAGCACAGTTGTGCAGATTTTCATATTATTTTTGCTTGTGACACAGAAAAGTTCTTCATCTAGTTCTTCTCTGTGATCTCAGTATATGATATGGTTGATATTTTTTCTTAAACTTTGGCTGGTTTTTCTTTCCTGTTCTTGAACCTTTGTTTGGGGTACCTGCTCAGTTTTTTCAGGTTTTCCTGTTACTCTCATGTAACTCAACTTGCACATGAAATTTTGAAATTTCTTGATCATAATTTTGAGTACAGCATGAAAATGTAGCACACACAAAGATGCTAGCTTATTTGTTCATGTTCCTTTGTAGATTGCTGGAATAGACATACATGTACAATGCATATTTTCGAAGCTTGGTGCCCTGGAAATTTCCTTTAGCTTTGGGCTTAATATTTCATCATTTTTTTGTTGGTTTATGCAACACATGTGCAAAATTTGAGTACAATTCTTGAAATGATGAGTCTATCTGTGGTCCATATGATTAATCAATTGATGTGGGATCAACTTAATCATTTGGTGTACATGTTCTCTGTTATATGATTTCTTTTAATATACAAGCGCATTTGTTGTCTGGATAGCAAGCTGTTTCTTTTTTTTTTCTATAAACTATTGAATTTCCCTCACATCTGCCTTCTTTTAATCATCAGGCACTTGAAAAATCAAAATATGAACCGTCGCTGGAGACAGTTCGGCGTTTCATGAACTTGATCTGTTGATCACATATGTTTTTGGAGCAGGCAAATACTGTACTACTTTTTTTTGGGTTCTGGTAGTACAGGATCAGATCAAGGGGGAGCTTTGTTCAAAATTCGAAATTTTGTGTGGAGTAGAAACTTGTTTCAAGGATGCCTTTTATTATAGAAACTTGTTTCAAGGATCAATCTGGTACACGTACTTGTTGCACACGTACTGTTGCACTAGACAGTGAATCACTTTTGGTTGAGAATTACAGTGAATAAATTTTTAATTCTTTGGTGTACTTTTATTTGTGGAATCATGAAAGAAATGACTAGAATATATTTTGAACAGTTTAAGAGGAGATGGACAACAGGATCCGGAATGGGTAATAGAGTGGTCTGAAATGACCTTTATTATGGAACCATGATTCTCTTTAAGATATTCAAAGTAGTCTGGAGTGATCAATAAAATAATACTTCATCCGCCCAGTGAAGTTCAAAATTCGAAATTTTTTACCGTTCTGCATTGAACTGATGCCAAATGGAGTGGGCTTTGTTGTATCAGCGGCCAGGTGCTCATAATTGCACCTCGTAATCAGTCACAATAAATGACTGTCCTCTCTCCCCTCTCCAGCCTCTTATACATTTAAAAAAAATTAGAGTACAGCAGGAATACAAGTGCTCCACAGCCGTCCATCGAATCCCTAGACAAAATGAACGGTCAAAGTGGCGGGAACAAATGTGGACATGTACAAAGACGATTTACCGGCTGCCTTGCATGGTCTCTCTCCACCACTGTACGCGATTTCGAAACGTTTTTGTATGGAAAAGAAAGTCCACGGGATTTTGTCAATCACAGGCAGAGATTACTCTGCTTCGTTAAAGAAAAATCGAATTCTGCTCTGGTTTCCCTTCCGTTAATTCTTGCGCCAGCATTTCGCGCTGGCCTGGCCTTTCTTTTGCGCCGTGACCTTCACGCGCTCATGTTCACCGCGCCTCGCCGTCCGGTCCGACGCGCTCGGCGCAGTTTGGGAACGAGACGCGTGGCGTGCCCGTACGTGGGCTGCCGGCAGGGGGTGACGTCGAGACGAGACACCGGCCGCCGGGGCCCACCGGAATTCCGTGGGCCCGTACTCACAGCGTGCATGTTGTTGTTGGTGCATGCGCCTCGCGAAGCGTGCTTATTCATCCGATCTGGTTTTCCTAGGGGCCAAAAAAAAAAGAACAGAAAAGAAAAGAACTTTCGGCTTTGCTTGCTCGACGCGTCGCGCTCGCAGGTTGCCTCTCCGTCGTTTTCTCACCAGCTGTCGCCTCTCTCCCTGCTCCTCCATATCTGGTGCTTCGCTGCGACTGCAACGCACTGTGCTTCGCACGCTTGCGAGTTGGATAAAAACCAGTAACCACGCATGGGGGCTGTAATAATTGTACTGTAACACTAACACGCGTCCGGAGGTAAATTTTCCTTTTATTACGAACTTTCCTGGTAAAGGCGCATCGTTCATTGATCGAAAGGACATTCACCACGGGCGCGGTACTGTCCTATGTGAGCTGTGGATCCAGTACTCTACGCGGATCACAGCGAGGCGTTGAGGCAGGCCTCTCTGCTGTACGTCATTCATACACGGTGAAAAAACGAAACATCTCCGCTGTGCATGCATGGGTGATGCGAGGCATGCAACCGCTGTGTACGAAGCATGCACGTGGAGTGCTTAAGCTGTGCGTGTCGGCGGCCACCGTGCGACGACGACGCTACCCTACTCATGCTTTGACGACGCATGCAGCTGTGCGCATGTGACGAGCCACTGTGCAAAAGTTTCGGAAAAAAAACACTACGTATTGAACAGAGGACCATTGATGTCCAGTGAGATTTCATTTCATTTCATTTATTTTCTTTTTCCAGCTCTGTTTTCAAAATAGTTACAGATTCGGAATTGACCAAGGGTGTGTTCGTTGCATGGGGTCTAAACTTTAGAGGGTTCTTGCAACGAATATTCTAATTACAAATAAAGTTTAATTACAAAACTAATTTCAGGACTCCGCTCGAATTCTCGAGACGAATCTAATGAGTAATTAAGTTGCGATTAGAAGATAGTTACTGTAGCATCACTGTAGCAAAATATAGATTAATTAGGCTCATTAGATTCGTCTCGTGATTTAGAAGGGGGGTCGTGACATAGGTTTTGTCATTAAATTAATAAAAATATTTTTAAATAGTAAGATTCTCTTTGATGTGACAGGTCTAAAATTTAGAGGGGGTGCAACGAACGCGCCCCAAGTTATCTCTAATATTGACAACTAAAAAACATCTCTAACATTAATCATCAATTTATAAAATATATATAGGTTAACATTAATAAATATATTCCAGCTGTACAAATAGTTAAAAAATGGTAGTCAAAGACATACAAGTAGTAAGATATATAATTATTTAATAATAATGGTCAAAGTGAAGTTTGACTCTGACCAAAGCCTAGAACTACTATCATTTTGAAAACAGAGGGAATGGTCTTTTTATTTGCGAAACACAAACGTTCTTATGTACGCATGCGGAAGACTGGAGCTGGATCTTGATCTCAAGGGAGTAGTATTTAAATGTTGGTAGAGAAAGAATTTTTCTTTTTTGTAAAGAGAAAGAAGATGAGCGTTGCCTCTAAAAAAGAAAAGAAGATGAGCTAACAGGTTATACACAAGCTTGGTTATACATGGTGCCTGCAATCCGATCAACCATAGAAGAGGCGAGCATGTCGTTAAGGCCCGCCCGTTTCACAGACAGCGCGCCACACTAATTTACTGCTTACGAAACTAAACAGGGGCTTAGCAACAAGAACAGGACATTCTTGCGCATCTCGAGTAACATTCATCCTCGTTGTGCGAAAAGGAAAAGTCATGCAAAGTACAAGTGGTCTCTGATTCAAATGTGTATGAAGAGCGTACTCCTATGGATGATTCCGGAGACCGTTTGTTTACTGTGATCGAGGTTGATGGTTTGGAATGTTTCAAGTAAATAATCCGGCTTCCAGTTTGGCACCTATGGTGCTGTTTGCACCTGCTAACACTGCTAGGTGGCGTTCGGATCCCCCTCTAAAACACCCTCTAAAGTTTATACCCCTCTAAAGTAAAAAGAATCTTACTATTTAGGGGTACTAAATAAAATTTAATTACAAAACCTTTCTGCAGACGGGCGTTATTTTTCGAGACGAATCTAACGAGCCTAATTAATCAATGTTTTGACACAGTGATGCTACAGTAACCATCGTCTAATCGCCGCTTAATTACCCTCATTACGTTCGTCTCGCGAAATAGAGGGGGGGTCCTGGACTTAGTTTTGTAATTTGACTTTGTTTAGTACACATAAATCGTGCCGGCATCTTTGATGTGACTGCTACAGCACCCTCTAAAGTGATCCAAACGGGGATTATGTTATGTGAAGTGCAATGTGACCGTTGATGTTGTTGATCATAAACTAGTAGTAGGAGTACTTATCTTCTTATTCTTTCATGGGTCTTTTGTAGAGACTGAACCTCTGTCAAGGTATATGAATGTCCGTATGCATACCAATCACATACCAAGATGCAGGTAGGTACGGTTCTCCAATGTGGAGTGATATCCAACAGTGCGATAAGTAGTCTCTTCAGTACCCCTCCAAACTTCCATGTCACATGAGCAGCTTGCTTTACTTCTAGAACCCTTGCTTTACTTCTAGAACCCTGACATCCATGGATGGCAGAACATGCACAAGAGATGGTGGATAAAGAGTGATCGATCGTTTCAAGGGTGTATTGACAGCCTGTTTTCATCGCCAGATCCCGTTCTCGCCCCCATTTTCCCGCCCATGTTTGATCCGGATTGTCAGGCTGTTTCTTTCCTTTCCTTGTTGCCAATAGTTTGTGTTGGGACAGACAGACAGAGAGCATCTCCTGAAAAATTGTGTGTACTAGGCAGGAACTGAACCAAGGTATGGGATCATGTGAGATAAAGCCATAAACTGTGAAGACCATACCGCCATGCCAAAATCATGGTTGATGTTTTACAAATTCTATTCACATTGCAGAGATAGCTCAAAACATCTTCAGACTATTATCTAAGAAAAAAAACATCTTCAGACTTTCAGAGGAAGACCAGTTTTGCATGCTGAACGGAAGATCATTGCTCACGTTCAAGAAAAATGTCCCTGTGAGCATCTGGTCGAGGTGCTAGACATTTCAGACGGGTTTCTTATGAGGATGACCAGCTAGCTGGAATACGATAAGCGCATCTGTTCATGTTAACCATGGCGAGATCATATATGTGCAGCATGCCAGCATCTGGGATCTGGACCTGGCCGGCATTGCCAAGAATAAGATGGTCCATGGCCTCCCCCCTGCCAGGTCGTATCGACTATTGAAGCTAGTGATTGCTGTTTGATTTCATCACCTCGTGAAAGTTGCAATTGAATCCCTGGGATCTGGAAGGTGATTCATGGCCTGTACCTGCAAGATACTCGCATCTTTTTCAGCTAGCGATACAGCTGAAGTTAATATACAGGGTATCTCAGGCTGTCTAAAATGGAAAATCCTTATCATCAGCACCATCGTTTGCCTTATGCTATTCCGGTGTCCCCTGCTGCTTCAGTTCCTATGTTCTCAATACTCAGGCCTCCTTTGGATTGGAGGAAAAACGTAGGAAAAACGCAGGATTCTGATTCCTATGAATTTGGTCACTGTAGCACCCTTTGGATTGCAGGAATGGCTCACGGGAAATGTGAAGGAATTTTTCCTTTGAGGTCGATTTTGAAGGAAATCCACAGGAATGGAAAGCATGAGCTCCGACCTCTTTTTTCTGTCACTCGCGTAGGACCGAGGCACATCAGCAGCTAATCACACAGATCAGACAGAGGAGAAGATGAACTGATGAAGAACAAGCACCGTAGGTGGCCAGCGTATGGGGCACCACCATTAACGCCCCCGCTGTTGAAGCTTGCATCGCGGGTCGTCGACGAGCTAGCAGCATGCTCCAGCCGTTCTTCAGCACAAGCATCTTCTCGCACTTCTCAGTTCTCACCAGCGTTGCATCAGAAGTTGAGAGAGAGAGAGAGGAGAAAGAGAGAAGACTGCAGCTTGACCAAGAACGAGTGGATGCGAACGGGGTGAGAAGACCATCTGTTGGTGAAGGGATAGGGATGCTTTGCTGGCCCCACCTGTAGGTGGCTTTACCTTTTAAGGAAATGAATAAAAACAAGAACTACATTGAATTTTATACATTAATACAAAAGTCATTAAAAAGGAAAATTGGGAAACTTATACGTTTTTGTTTTTGTGGAAAATTAGAGACTAATGATGGGAGCTCATCCACGTTTACACGCATGATTTTGTTCTAACTAAAAATTAATTATGTATAAGATACAGTATTAAGGTATATCTTGTCTCTAAGATTCCTATGGTTTTCCTGTGCTCATCCAAACGTTAACTTTGGAAAATTTCCTGTGTTTTACAATCCTATGTTTTGCACATGCATTCCTATTCTATTCCTGTGTTTTTTCCTGTTCCTGCGTTTTGCATTCCTGCGTTCCAAAGGAGCCCTCAAAGAATTTAGGCCCCCTTTGGAACATGGGATTTGTGGATTCTTTAGGAATTTTTCCTACTTGATTCTTTGGAACAAAAGATTCAACCCTATAACATTCCTATGGATGCATTCCTATGCCTCATTTCATAGGAATTTTGGAGGAATATAACATGAGGTCCAACCTCATGTAAACTTTCCTATGTTTCTACTGTTAGTACCAATTCATCATTAACTTAAAAGGATCAACTAGTCAGATATAGATCACACCTAGAACTTAACAGATTAGATGAAACTTAACCTACCTGAGCTTAGATTCGCCATGAATTAGATCTGCAGTGGATGCAGATCAAGTAGAAGATGACGAACTCGATGTAGATGTAGAAGAACAGCAGATGCCGATGTAGATTAGAAGGCACCGAGCTTCCACACCCTCCAGCTCTCTTAGGGATCGGTAAGGTTAGGGTTTTTGGTAAACCCTTAAGCCTAATTCGTGATTAACCCGTAGAACAGAAACCCTAGAGTCTCCTCTTAGTTATATAGAGCTGTAGGCGCGGGGCCGGGCCCTTAGATGGGCTAAGTTTTGCCTCCCGATCAAGGCAACTAACTAGGGGCCTTAGTTGGATTCAGATTGGGCCTTTTGGGCCACATGACCAAGGTCAATAATTCCAACATCTACGTCTCTCCTCTAATTCCTGTATTTTTCCTGCAGTGGCGGAGCCAGGCTCACAACTGGAGGTGGGCCGAAATGCTATTGGGCTAGCAGATTTGGGCCGGGAAAAGGGAAAAAATAAAAAAAGGAAAAACGACACTGTAGCAAGTGCTACAGTGCTAAATTTCAGCTCTGGGCTGAAACTAGGGGTGGGCCGAGGCCCACCCTCCCCCAGGCTGGCTCCACCACTGTTTTCCTGTGTTGCATCCAAAGGCTTAATTGAAGACTTTCCTGTGTTTTGGAATCCTATAGGATTGAAGTGATGTGCAACTCAAATCCTGTGTTTTTTCTATTCCCACGTTTTCACAATCCTGCGTTCCAAAGAGGCCCTTAACAATCTGGCGAGCTAGATCCTTATTCGTTCCAACATTTGTTCTGTTCACACAAACATCTCGATAGTGACCACAAGTTTGGCCTTCCCTGTCCATCACCCATGTCATGTTCATTTCATTCATGACATGATTAGTTGGATCGAGCAACTGATTCTTCCCCCATTTGCATCCATTTCTCTTCCTGAACTTACTCCTCTTTGTTTGAGAACTCTGAAGTCCTTGCTTACGTTGTTGGAAATCCATGCCCACGGAGCTGTACTCGAAATCAGTAGTAGTCCAATAGAATATCATTGAAGTAGTGGCTAGTGATTTACAACATAACAAAAAAGAAGCACCCAATCAGTCTAGGTTTTCTCGTTGCAAACTTGCAACAATACCATGAATAAAAAAAAGGTTACAAAGTTTGTTAACATATTCGATTGCATCAGGGTTAGCAACAGGGCCTACAACAGTTTGTCCGAGGCAGAACAAGCTTATGGCCTTGACATAGTTTGTAAGGCGGTCAAACACCTATATACAGCAGTTCCCTCCCTCAAACCAGAATGTGCTAACGCATTCAGCAACTTCCGTTTCGCCGTTCTGATTTTATTGCTTCGTAAGAATCCATAACCTCTTTGAATTTTGCCTCAGCAACCTCTGCCACAAGAAAAACAGACAGATTTTGAGCATATGCACATAATAATGGCCATATACTCGCTTTACAATTTGGGAATGTGGAGAGAGAATGACAAGCGTTTACCTTTGTTAGTTTGGTTTTGGTCTGGATGGTACTCCATTGCTTTTCTCCTAAAAGCATTCTGGAATGCAAATCACAAGTTAAGAAACCAAAGCAAGTACAGAAAATTTTACTACCCATCTGGCAGGAAAGAAAATAATGTAAACCACAAAGAAGAAACAAGAATCAATGGACTATTAAGCACTCGAATTTCAGAGTTGGACACAAGAGGTGATAAGCAAGAACTTCAACAAAAGAATGTTCTCTTGGACAGCCATTCCGTGTTTACCTGATTTAACTGTTTTCTAATCACCCAAAGAGTATTCTAGTAACTTAGAGATATGCAGGAGAAATAAGATGATACTAGTTTTAAGTGTCGTTTTTTTAAACATACGGACATATTATTCCAAAACAATTAAAACATATCTGGTAGAACTTCTGTGTCCGTACATCCTCTAGCTCATAGTTCTGTGGAACTCCTCAAATTACGGAACCTTTAACTCTTTCATATTCTGAGCTTTCTTAACTCTCAACACAACGACAGTGGCAGTGCTACAAAATATATAGCAGAGAACACAGATGCAGTTTCTGGAACCATGATACTGATTAACAAGTGCCACATAAATGAAAAGATACAAGAATGCACACCTTGATCTCAGCATCTGAAAATGGCTCTGATCGTGACCTATACAATGAAACAAACAATTTGTTATAAAAAATAATCATGATACTGTTACCAAATGTCTGTACATAGAGCAATGTTAATACATTACTTCTCAATCCCTGTTCAACAATATTTATGGTGAACGGCTATTCTTTTCTTTAAGCTAGTTCAATCATGACTCATGAGGTTCAAGAGTGGAAATGAAAAGGTACATTCCTAATCTACATGTAACCATGTTTGTATCTCATGTTTGACTGCTACGGGTCAGGACAATCATCATGACTTTCAAGGGCCAACACATTATAGTAGTTCACAGAACTACACAATCATCACACATTACTGACAAGTGACAAATATTCAAAGTCTTTGTTGATAAGAATGAGGGTAGTGCATACCTGTCCAGGCCCAAGATAGAATAGTGGTGTGACATTGCATAACTCATAGTTTCCCTGGGCATTGACCTGAACTTTGTCCTTCGGTTAGCATAAAATGCTTGTGCATCCCAGTACCAGTCATCCCTTTGACTATGCTGATAGTAGTTTGGGTTATGGCTTTCCCATGTCCGATAATCCCTACATTTACTTCTCTCCCTCTTGAATTCATCTTGCATGCGCCGTATGCGTTCCTACAGAAAGCACTACTTGAAACATACGACATACCAGCATGCAAATATAAAGAACACAAAATATGGGTAACCTAGTGACACCAACTGGTAGAATAGACCTTCACTTGGGCATGCATATATTGTCACACTGAGGTTTTTCTACCAGGAATTACAGAAAAACTAGAAATGCTGCTCGACACCAAGTACATACACGACCTTGGATATTTTATATTTAATTTTTTTTCTTGTAAGATAAAAAACCTAAAGAAATTGATGCCGCTATGGATGTTAATTAGCCAAGTTGAAGTTAACAATCGATCAAATATAGCAACACTGTTTCTGGCATGTACAACGACGTAATTGTCTAATAGCATGTTCGTACAGCTTGAACTGAACCATGCAGATGTTCAAAAAAAAATCTGAATACTGATCTGTTATGTACGAGCAGGGAACTGACCACTCTTTCCCTTTGATCCTCGTTCCTCATGCGCATCCTTTGGTAATATCGTTCCCAGGCTTCACCACACCGATGCGGCCGATGAGGTACATCTTCCCAGTACACAAACGGCTCCGACCTACTAAGCTTCAATCGAAGGAAATAATGATTTTACCAATCTCCCCTGGAATTAACTTCTTAGCGTCACAAGATGAGTAATTCGGATGTACCTGAGTGTAGAACCAGTTCACTGTCCGGCGCAGTTGACCGACCTACACATTCACAAACGAACGCATCATTGCACACAGAAGTCCACGAACAGAAACAGTTCAACAGGATAATCGTTTCAGAATATTTTGCTCAGCGCAGCCACATTACAGAGCACCAGCAGAGCAGGCCTGCGACTACGAGGTTTACGAATTTACACACCGGAGGCCTTACAGAGTATGGCTCGGATATGGTGTCCAATAATCCGGGGCGAGGTGTTGAGGGAAAGGGAGACGCAGTTTAGGGGGGAGCAGCAGACGTACGGCAGCGGTGGTGGCTGTGGCGCCGACGAGCGCGAAGAGGAGGATGGCGGAGGGGAAGGAGCCGGAGTCCTCCTCCTCCGCGGGCGTCCGCCACGGACTCGCCTGGCGCTCGCCCTCGCGGCGGCCAGCCATGGCGCGCGGAGCAGGTCGCTGGCTGCCGTCGTGCAGCGACTGAAATTGGGGATCTGCAGGTGCGTGACGTGAGACGCCGGCGAGGTGCGTGACAGGAGAGAGTGAAGGGGCTGCAAGTGGGCCTGGAAAATGCCTGCAGGTGGAAGTACAACAAAGCTGATGGACTGCGGGCCTGCGGCTGTAGCAACCTGAGGAGATGGGCTTTAGTGGGCCACCCAGGCCTTTCCTAGTGAAATACGACTACCAATGAGGGTGCAGTAGCCCAAAAGCATTCGTTCGTTCGTAGGCCAGCGGCCAAGCGCTCTCTTTTGTACTGGCAATTTCAGGTGTTATCTAGATTTGCCGACTCAGTCTTCAAAGATGTTTATAAAGGTAGAATTTGTATATGTGTGTTTATAGAGGTGAGTGTGCGTGTGTTGTGAGTGTCTGAGTTGTACTATGTAATCTAAAAAAAAAGGTGTTATCTTGCATTCAAGCACAAACACCTTTTTTTTGACAGGACAAACACCTGTCAAAATCTATGCATGGAACAAGCTACCTAGAATTTTTATTTTTATTTTTGAACGATGAATCTGCCTTTTTTATTTTTGCATTCACAGATGAAGATGAACAAGACCTTGAAGAATCTGATTGCAATTTTCTTTTTCTTTTCAAGGTGTGTTATGTAATATGGGAACGTATTGTGCTTTAATTTCTGATCAATACAATCACCCTTTTCGAAAAAAAGAGAGTAGCAACCAAACAAGAGCAAATCAAGTTTGTAACATCCCAGTATATATCTTCAATTTATCAGCAAAATTATGTCGCCGTTACTTCGGAAAATATGCTACTCGGTGGCTCGGTGCTTTTAATCAGAATATGGTTATTACTATTTATTCATAACAGCTCTGTAAAACTGAATTCACTAAAATAATAGTACTGTACTCAAAATTTGAAGAAAACAGAGTGGCCACCAGTATAATCCTCCGAGATTGGCGCGCGGGGAAATCTACAACCGGCTGGCCGCGCTGGACCTGTGGATAAAGCAACGTAAATTAAAAGTCATTGGTGGCTTTTGATATGTGCTGAAGCCAGTTGACCCATCCTAAAATTAAAAGAGAAAAGCGTAAGATATACGTAGATTCGTGAACATGACTACTTCAGTTGATGTTCCATGCATCTGCTTACTATGCCTATATACCAGAAATGGTCTCTCCTAGTCCTAGAAATGAGTTGCCTAAATCTGCAAGTAGGCCACTTGGTTTCTCTGAGAAATTAATTGATAGACACGGCGGATTAGTGCCGGCCAGCAGGTGAAGTAAGTTTCCTAGCTTGTATGATACTCTGGCCAAGAACAAGCACGTAGACACTAATTAATTACTGCCGGCCAGATGAAGCAACCATCCCAAAAGGCCTGCCTCTTTTACAAAGTACAAGTCAACTGTTATTTATCCAATATCAATCAATCTGGCCGTGCCCATCGGCCATCGCGCGCGTCCATGGAATTCTCGCCCTTCTCTGGAAAAAATTAACTCGCAAGGCGCCGAAACTGACCGACCAGCATTGGTATCAGTCACCATTTCTTTTCTCAGTTTCCTAGAATCCTGGACAAGTCTAGATACAAGAACTATAGGGGGTTGCTTAGAATGAGGGTGGGGAACATGCATGGATGTGATCTTGTATTCTCCATGTATATATAGACACAATTTTTCAAAACCATATAAATGTCACTTACGAGGTGTAATGAGTTAAATGAAAATGGAGATCGAAGTACTATAGCCCAAACTGGGGTTTCAACTGATCACATTAAAAAATCCTTGACGAAAGTGAGCGCAAAACCAAGAGAATATATAATTGTAACCAGATGTTATGAGAGCCAAGATTGGGGTTAATGAAATCTCCTCATTAGTAAAAATAAGATAACTGTAGGGATTATTTGATAGTCTCTCGATTTTTTCTATTTATACTATTAAATTAAATTATACATATCAAAATTGTATAATTAGTAGCCGGTGTAAACACACTATATAGTTGATGGGCTAGTGGAAAAATGCTCACTAAAAAATATTGGCAGAAGAAAAAGCACTTTAAAACGAGAGGGAAACGCATGGGTGTGGTTGCTGGTGGATCCCCTTGGCCACTTAAGAGAAATGAACTCAAGAAACACTTTTCATGCAAAAAGCAACACTTTATTTTTTTTTTACCTTAACTAACTTTTTTGGTAGGGCTGTAGTTGTGCTGGTTCTGACTATGGTTCTGGTTTCTCTGAAAAACGGTTGTGCTGGCTGTGTCTGTAGTTGTGCCTAAAAACGTTTGGTAGAACGTACTCCTGCATCTTCTTGTTTCTGAGAACAAATATGTAAAGAGAAGGAGGCGGTAGGAAAAAGAGAACCAGTGAAGCTACCAATTTGAGGCTCCCTGCTTCACCCTTTTTTTGGTGCGGCTCCCTCTTTTTTTCTTTAAGAAGAAGCGCGCGAGAGAGCCATTAAATCAGAAGCCATTAGCTAGGAATCAAGTGAAGTCGCTGGAGAAGCTATTAAAGAAACCCGATCAAAAGGGACTTAAATAAAGGATGGTTCGAAACAAGTATTTTCCACCTATTATGCCAGATGCCACCATATGCGACGAACCGCTCTTAGTATTTCCAAGTATTTAGCGACATTAGTATTTAAGCATGCATAGAAGCATGCGCCAGAACATTAGTATTTCCAAAGTATTTGGCCTCTATATACCGGGTGTTTTACTTTTCAAAGTAGTATATATGGGCGGAAGGTATACATTCTCCAGCCCTATCCCTACGCATCGGACGTTTCGACATTCAACGCCCGACTGGAACGGGCAAGGTGCAATAAACACACGAACTATAGCGTGATTTAGTTTGTTATGCACACTGCAAGTAGAAAAGATTTAATTTGTTGGTTTCTCTCCATTGTTAAGTTGCCATGATTCCACGGTACGTAGAACACGCAAATTGTTCAGGAATTCATTGATCGAAATCCCATTGAAATTTATCCAAGTAGAAAAAAAGATCCATATATAACAACCGTAACTTGCAGGTATGTTTATGCCATGCATGATGCATCGCATGTAGACCTGGAAAGGCTGGGCGGCCGGCCGGCCAGGCAAAGTAGACATCCAGAAAGCCTTTGCTTATTACCAGCATGCACAGATAAAGATAAAGTGGTTTGGTTAAGCCAGGTTTAATGCATCCAGCCATTCATATCCGCGGTCGCGTCCGTGGAAAATCTCTCCTCTTGGAAGGAAAGTAGCTACCTTAGGCGACACTATTGACTGACCAAGTGCAACTGGATGCAAGGAAATCCCCATATCAATTTTTTTACAAATCTTCGACGAGTCAGCGAGCTCAGTCACTCTCGCTGCCAGTGCTATAAATACCCTCACTCGCCACACAACTCATGCAACAATCGATCACAAGGCAACAAAGCTACCTGATCACTACTAGCTCATACATACGAGTCCGTATATAAACCAGCTGCCGATCGAGCTTCACAACAAGTTGATCGATTAGCTAAATAGCAATGAAGTACTACAGCTACTCGTCGAAGGCTGCGTGGCTCGCTCTGGCGTTCGCCATGGCACTGGCCGCCGTCGCCGTGACGCCGTGCGCGGCGCAGAACTCGGCGCAGGACTTCGTGAACCCGCACAACACGGCGCGCGCGGCCGTGGGTGTGGGCGCGGTGTCGTGGGACAACACCCTGGCCACGTACGCGCAGAACTACGCGGTGCAGCGGCAGGGCGACTGCAAGCTCCAGCACTCCGGTGGGCCGTACGGCGAGAACCTCTTCTGGGGCTCCGCCGGCAAGGCCTGGTCGGCGGCGGACGCCGTGGGCGCCTGGGTGGGCGAGAAGCAGTACTACGACTACGGCACCAACACCTGCGCGGCGGGGCACGTGTGCGGCCATTACACGCAGGTGGTGTGGCGCTCCTCCACCGCCATCGGCTGCGCCCGCGTCGACTGCAACAGCAACGGCGGCGTCTTCATCATCTGCAGCTACAACCCGCCGGGAAATTATGCCGGGCAGAAGCCTTACTAACTAGATCGATGAGAATATATATAAGCATGCATCGATCAGGATGCATGTTATTATATACTTGCTGACTATATGAATACACGTTTGCTGCTGGGAATAAATTGCAACCAGATATATATGATCGCTTGGATACAAATAATACACCAAGAGTCATGTGGTTTGTGATGATATGCATCTATGTTCTTATTATCCATTCTTTATCATTTTTCTCATCATTTACCAGCTAAATAGATTTTCGTGGAGATGGTTGAGTTTTGATGGTGGTGACTTAGGTGATTAGTTGGATGAGAAGATGACGTGATTTATGGCACAACGTTAGACCTTAGGTAAGGCATTGTTTGAGGGTTTCCTGACCCCTTTTAAACCTCTACTGTGACTTGCCTGGAGAAGGCGAGACAATGGTGCTAACGGAATGACTCTTTCTCTATGGTAAAGGTGACTATCCAATCCTTTTTTGTGCCCGATGTGGCTCTACGAGAGGAGATATCTTTTTGGTTGTTGGTAGTTGTTTAGCTACATGAGAGTGGTTTTTTTGCTCCATTATTCCTAGCCTCTATGCAACTTGGAAAGGATTTTCTCTCTCTCTTTGTAATCTTTGTGGCTATACGCATTGCTTTGATGCAGATGACAAAATATAATATATTCTCGCTTCTAAAATAATATGCATAACTCGTATATGCAGTTGACAACATTAAAATGTCAAGCACATATTTCGTCATGTTAGAAACTGCTGTGTCTCCTATTTCCTGCTAATATTTGAACAATTCACCACCAATTAATTTCATATGAAAAATAGTTCTTGCACTAAAAGGGGCACTACACCTAATAAATTATTGGTGTCTTGTGTCTATAAGAGTGGACCCAAGGTATTGGATTTTTGAACCATTGTGGAGATATAATATGCAATAAGTTTTCATGTCAGATAACATTATTTTCGTAATGCTCACATTTGTATTGAATTGTGCACGGGGTTTTGACTACTTTTGAGGTGGTTCTGCCACACGGTCAGTCGGCCTGACTTATGTTGAAATTTTAAGTCGTTGGTGACTTTTTGACTTATGATGTTTATAAGTATTTCTATAGTACTACAATTTGCAGCCCCATCCCTACGCAGCGGATGTTTCTACATTATACGCACGATTGGACTGGGCAAGGTTCAAGAAGTACACACGCTGCAAGTTGAAACAGATTTATTGTTTTTTTCTATAATTAAGTTGCGCAAGTTCCACAAATACACATCAGTCCATGAACATGCAAATTGTGCAGAGTTTCCATCATCGGTCAAAGTCCCCGGGAAATTGATCCAAGTGAAATCTTCTTTGATCTTATAGCTTACTACCCGGAATGGCGGGCCGGCCGGTCGGCCAGACGAAAGTAAACATCCAAAGGTCATTGACGCTTCTTACAAGCACTACAAAGGATAGTCTTCCAATTAAGTAAGTTTAATGTAGCCAAATGAATAATCCAGGCATTCCTATCCGTGGCCACGTCCATGGAAAATTTCCCCCCTCTTGGAAGAAAAGTAGCTTCTGGGTACCGCCATTGACTGACCAAGTGCAACTGCAGTTCATCACCATTTTCTTTTACAAAGTTGACTTTTTTACTATCTTGGACAAGTCACCCTGCTCGATCTGTCTCGCTGCCAGTGGTATAAATACCCCCACTCGCCACAACAAAGCATAAACCACAACGGCGACAATCTAGCTGATCAAGATTCTATAAACCACTCGAGCTCAGTAAGCTGATTAGCTAGTAGCAATGAAGTTCTACTCGTCGAAGTTGGCGTGGTTCGCTCTGGCGCTCGCCGTGGCGGCCGCCGTCGTCGCGCCGCCGTGCGCGGCGCAGAACTCGGCGCAGGACTTCGTGGACCTGCACAACGCGGCGCGCGCAGACGTCGGCGTCGGCCCGGTGTCGTGGGACGACACCGTGGCCGCGTACGCGCAGAGCTACGCTGCGCAGCGGCAGGGCGACTGCGCGCTCCAGCACTCCAGCAACAGCCCCTACGGCGAGAACATCTTCGTGGGCGGCGCCGGCAAGGCCTGGTCGGCGTCCGACGCCGTCGGCCTGTGGGTGGCGGAGAAGCAGTACTACCACCACGACAGCAACTTGTGCTCGGCGCCGGCGGGGAAGTCGTGCGGGCACTACACGCAGGTGGTGTGGCGCAAGTCCACGGCCATCGGCTGCGCGCGCGTCGGCTGCAGCAACGGCGGCGTCTTCATCATCTGCAGCTACAACCCGCCGGGCAACTTCGTCGGAGAGTCTCCTTACTAGATCAACGAGAACATATGTACGTGGAGCACGTAAAGTCCTGGAAATAAGAACACTGTACAGAATAAAGTGTCAACCGTATGTGATGAACGTTGACATATAGTAGACTCCAATAAAATGAAGTGATTTGTGATGCATATTTCTGTTCTTATGTGATCTGATCATCCCGGCAATGCACCATAGGCTTTGTATATCCCATCATTTATATATCTGGTCATTTTTGGGGCTGTGCTTATTGGCCCTGCAGAACTCGACTAAGTCACAAAAAGCCTATGGGAGGTGTATGATGCTAAATCTTTCCCCTTTCCCATAAGAATTGAACCATTTGCCATAGGATTTCGTGAAAATCACTGTAAATAGGCGTATGAATAGTGTGCCAAAACTGGGAGGTGTTCCTTCCGTCCCAATATATTTGATGTTTTAGCTTTGCGCACCGAAATTAAGAGTGTGAGGTTGGAAAAAGATGGATGCACAAAAAGCAAGGAGGAGATAGATAAAGATGTATTGGAAATAAAAATGTTGCATTAGGAACTGAGAATGAAAATTATTTTAGGAAAAACAGGAAGAGTCTAGATTGTTGAGTTGCATGCACCAACTAACTCACCCAAAAGCCTAAGCTGATAGGGAAATGTGTGCAATTCACTTATGGTTCAACACTCTCCTTCACGTGCAGCTCTCGTGGGCGCAAACGTGGAAATAGGAGCGGCGCAGCGGAATATGCGGTCACCAGGACTTGAACTCAAGACCTCTGACTCTGATACCATGTTGAGTTGCATGCACCAACCAACTCACCCAAAAGCCTAAGCTGATGGGGAAAGGTGTGCAATTCACTTATGGTTCAACACTATTCCGCTGCGCCGCTCCTATTTCCACGTTTGCGCCCACGAGAGCTGCACGTGAGGGGGAGTGTTGAACCATAAGTGAATTGCTCACCTTTCCCCATCAGCTTAGGCTTTTGGGTGAGTTGGTTGGTGCATGCAACTTAACATAGATGACAAAAAACTAGGACATGGGAGTTTTTTTTTTAAAAAAAGAATTATTATTTATGTATAAGCAAGAATTTCAAGGCCACCACATTGGAATACAGTCAGTTATCAGGATATGTGCATAGACTGAGTAACAGGCTTATTTTGTAAGAGTTTGCTGTTCATACGAAAAGAAAACAAGTCGAGTTGATCTTGAGCGTACAACATATAGAATGGAAAACTAAGAAAGGTAGTTAACTATTCAAAACGATTGTGGGTGGAAACTGGAACCTGAATCGTTCCTATATCTTCCTGCCTCTCTTGACTGGAATTCTTTGCTATGGTTCATCAAACAATCATCCATTTCCGCCAATCAGAAATTTAATCAACGTGTCAATGATATCAATCACGACACAAGACTTTGTAATCGAGCTTTATATATAGCCACATGTCAATTGCTTCTACCACTAGACTCGTAATCGCCCTATGCAACAACCTCGATTCGATTGGATATTGTTTAACTAATGAAAGAGACACGGACAAAGATCACACCGGAAAGAAGCTTATTCATTTTGATTTGACTTACTCGAACACCCAATCAATTGTAGTTGCTTTTACGTGTCTTGCTTTATTTACATTATGAAATATTTGTTCTGACTTCTTTCAATGATTCGTCCACGGATGTTTGCTTAATTAGTAGGTTCTTAAACTCATTCTTGAATACTTCCGTCATCAAAGTAAGCTATGGAGTTAACTTGGTCCAGTTGCCCGCACAAGTTTTTTTGTCCGTCCTTTCTTTTTCATTCCTAAAAGTGAAGAATTTGGATCATCTTATTTGACTATCAATCAGATGAGCAACACGTATCAAGGGACAGTTAACTGAAGTAACTGCCAGATCAACCACATGTGCGTAAGCAAAGCAATCATCATGCACGCGTGTTTGTGCAGTTGTACCATCACGCATCACGCGGGCACCGCCCCCATTTCCTATTGGTTAACTAGTAAGAATGCACGTGCGCCACGCACGTGTTTAAAAGTTGCATCACTTGGCAGGACTATGAGAATGATGGGCAACTTGACTACATGTACTTTTATAATTTATTAAGAATTAAATTATTTGAAAATAATCAAGGAGAGGTAATCTGTCATCTCATATTTCCAGGAGCTGTTTTGCAAGCTTTGCGTGATCATAGAATCATAACAATGATTCCATGACCTTACATTCGGTCTTCTTCATCCAATAGGTCACGGAGGGCATAATGATTCTTTTTTTTTCATGGAAAGCATAGCGATCTTCTAATACCATTCTGCAGGGCAAACAGAGTTTTTCTATTATAAAATGACAATGCATGATGATTGTGATAAATCTTCACAAGTTACTCCCTCCAGTCCATATCAACAAGTGTCCTGAAAAAATTAGCCCCGATGGCGCAATAAGCAAAAAAATTAGCGAGGATGACAAGAATTTATTTGGACCCTTGTTCGACAAAAGGGCCTGAACGTAGGACCTTAGTTTTGCATCTCCAGATACTTGATCGACTTTACTTATTACACCAACAGTTCTGATCCCTAAAATTACAGTGATGAGAAATGCATCACTTACTGCAATTAATGGTAATGGAAGCACTAAGTTTGTTTTCAGGTTAGAATACAGACAATCTGAATTAACATTCTTGGCCAGTCTCTGAGCCCGAGACGATGCAACATCAGCAGACAGCAGCTTGCATAGCTGGTATCACAACGGAGCAGTATTGCATCATAGCCCATTGCATAGCTGGTATCACAACGGAGCAGTATATGCAAGAATATAATAGAGCCTTCAAGGAAATTGAAGCAAACTACAAAAAACGAAAGCGACCTGGCCCCAAAATAAAATGTGGCATGCATGGGTTTTCATATGCATGATGATTTAAATGTTATTGTGCAATCATAACAATGAGTACATCTAAATCAACTGTCAATCATTTATGTAAAGAAAAAGTAGTTAAATTTTTTAAATACTTACCACAGAATCATCAACAACTCCTTGGGCTGTTCCGAGTAAATCAATGAATTTTATTGGAGGAGCTGCAATAGAAAAAGACAGTACCATGAGGAGATTTTACAAAGCACCGTAACAATTATAAAAAAACAATGATTTACTTAAGTATTAAGCATAGTGTTCTTCAGTAGCAGAACATCAATACTTCAAATTGGACTACTTGAATGCCATAAATTACAGAAGCATGCAATTCTCTTGTTACTTCCTAGCTAATTGAGCACTCATATTTTCTGCATAAAAAATATGCACAAAAAAGAAGTAATATTTAGGCATATACAACAGAAAATGCATGCAAAGAATAATTGAAGACTCATATAGAGCAAATAAAAATATGCAAAAAAGAAATAATATTGGAAGTGGCAGTTCAACAATGTCGTTGCCCGTCGGTGCATTGTAAGCTACAATACAAAATATGTTCATTGTGAGGATAAAACACAGAAGCCATGGCGTTCAAATAATAATTGAGCACTCATATACAAGAAGGGGAAAATGACCTCACACCTAGTCATGCATGGTTTTTCAACATACATAGTAATCCTAAATTAAAATTGACATAACTTCATAGATGAAGAACCAGCGCTTCCTAAGACATTAGGCCTATTTTGCTACTTATTTTAGTCGCAATATGGCCAAAAGAATTTTTGGTAAACAAAACACTAACAATTTCACTGGAACATAATTTTTGAAGATAGACCAAACTTTCTGAATCCATAAAAACATGGTAAAAAGAAGTAAAATGATCAGCTTATAATCCAATTCTGCAGGAGAATAAGTATTTCCGATTAGAATTTACAATGCATAATGATTGTGAGGCCGTCCAATAGCTTTTTCATGATTTTTTTCTCTCAAGTATTAGATCAAAATATTGTCCTTAATGGGAAAAGAAAACCTGATCGTGGCTTGAAATACTATGTCCTTAATGGGAAAGGCTTTATACTCGGTTCTGTTGTCACCAAGCCATGAAAGCAGAAACACCAAGGCATAGGCTAGTGCAATATAATCAGGAGGGGATCGTGCAATGAAAATTTTTCACCTAGAGAATACAATAGAATTCTTGGTTTCCGAGATTTGAGATGTGTATGGGCGACCTCCATGCACCTCTATATCATCTTCCTCTCCGGCTCGCATGGGCGACCTCCATGGACCTCTATATCATCTTCCACTCCGGCTCGCAGGACGACCTGTCCATCCTGAGTTTACAAGCACAAGCTTCAAGTACCCAGGGTAGGACCTAGAGGTTTTTGTCCACAAACATTTTTTATGTTATCACAAGAATAATTAGCATGTAAACTTAATTGCACTACCACATGAGTTTCTCATTCATCAGCGTCTTAAGTATTCTGAAAGGAAAATAAGTAAAAAACACATAAAGGGATACTGGTCGACAGTGGAGGGAGCATGTCGCTCTTACCCAGCACTTCCTTGTACCGCAACCAGAACAATCATATGTGACCATCGGAGAAATATAATAATCCATCCGGCGATGAGAAATGAGTGTTTACTTGATTTAGTGGAGGGTTCACCTGTCCAAGGAATCAGGCAAAAACACATAAAAGATAATACAACAGATTGTAAGATGAGAGCATGGACAACATGTACTATTTTAATTCTTAGAAACAATCAATTTGTGGACTTTCTTACCTCAAAAATCATGGACCAATATTCAGGATTTATTTATCAGTGCATCTCTGATCCTGTAAGCAATACTTTGACAAATTACCTTCGTTTTAATTTGAAGCAAAATTTGTCTCGCATAAGAAAAACGATCAGAGATGAGCAATATAAAATGACTTAACCAACAAAAAAGAATGTAAGAGAAAAACGAATGCAACACAGGTTTCATTATATTTTGATTTGATTGCCAAAAAAATTTCTTCAAAAATGCTTTTGTAAGGTACTCGCAAAGCTGATATCATTCCATGAGTACGTGCAATACAGGCATCCTTCCACGCGGGAACAATTACATATTGTGATATCTGACTACTACATGATGATAATTGAGGAAACATGCCTTCAATTGACGATGGAGTAAGAACCATTCTGCAGCTGAAGAAAATCCACCGAACACTCAGGTTGGCCACTTGACCTCAGATCCTGCATCCAGAATTACAATCCATTTGTCACCAATCGGAACGAGAGGCATGGGAAGAAATTTCAACCGGACTTGGGACAGGGGGAAGGAAGGGTGATTCTGGAGGGTACCTGCTTGCCTGCGGAGGCGCCGTCGACGTGCCCTCTCCCCCAGATCAGCCATTGAGGAGGAGACCGTGCTGTGATCGACCCACCGCCGCCGTCGTGGACCAGCGTTGCCCCTCGAACGGATTTGTCGAGGACGGCTTTTGGATCGAGGAGTGCCGCCGCTTGACCGAATTCGTCGAGGAGGGATTCGGGATGGAGGAGCGTGGCGGCGGCATCTGGCCGCGGAGTGAGGCCACGGATGGAGTCATGGAGGTCGTCTTCATACTACGACTCGTTGGGTGTCGCGGCGGCGGTGGGTCGTCATCCTCGGGGACGACGTGCCGTTTGACCTCCCCCACGCCGCGGGGTGCCGTGCGCCGGAGCAGCAAGCAGATACTCTAGCGCCCAACTGCGTAGAGATCTGGAAGGAGGACGAATGGAAAGAAATCGAGAGGAGGAAGGAAACGTCGGGCGTGAAATCCGGGCGGGCACTGCGGGCGGGTGGAAAGCTTCGTGGGTGAGAAAAGGATTATCGATGTCACGCTTTTTCCACGGCAAATGACGCCGAGCATTACATTTTGTAATGGCCCCACCATTCTGAAATTAGTACGGCAGGATCTAAGGGTAGTTTAGATAGGATTGATCTTGATCAACGGCGGATACACATGTGGGGTAGAATTTGACAGGTAAAAAATATATTTCTCTCAACTGGTTCTTTATGAGTTTAGAAGAGTAACCTCCAACAATGGCAACTGAAGGAGGAAAAGTCTGAAAATTCATTGTGGTGGCTACTGCAGAATATGCTCTGCAAATGCTATCTACTCTCTCCGTTCAGCGTCGTCTGAAGAAGAAAGAAGGGAGTATATCGTATCCGAATAGAAGAAAAATAACTGTGCTTAATATGAAAAATGTCGAGGTCGCTTCTTTGAATTGTTGATGAGCGCGCTGACCATTTAGCTCCAAGGACGTACTATGTGCCATTCCATCCAAGTTACCTACACTAATTTTCAACTTGTAGATCCACGACGTGTAATCTGCCGCAGATGGCGGGAAAGCTAGCTCTACGGCCGAGGGCGATTTTCCAAGTCTTCGGTGACTTTTGAACAAGTGTTGGATTTCCACACATATATACCGTTCCATCCCTACGCACCCGACGTTTCAACATTCAACGAACGATGGAAAATAAACGAGGAAGCCGTAGAAAATACATATTTCCTACGGATCCGCCTAAAATGCTTCTTAGATATAACGTTACAATCGATCTAGATTATTGACTAGCATGTCTCCTCTACAAACAAAAGCATATATCCAATTAAAGACAAAGACATTAGAAAAGTGGTCACTTGTGCGAGCAGTTTACATTTCTGCTAGATTGATGTCGCAATTCAACATGATACTGACCTGCACAAAAACCAATGCACGCGCATCGATCTACTCCGTCACAAGTGAACATATTCAAGCAACTCAGAACGTTAAGGAAACAACAACCCACACAAGATGTATGTATAAACTAACACCCCAATCTTCAACAAGCATAACACTTGTTAATTATTTCTCTCAGCCTAAATATTAAGTCGCAGTACGTAGCTTCCACGACACTCAGGCCACGAAAGTTCCCGCTAAAACCCAATTGAAAATAAATAATCTTCTGGAGCACTGAGGAAGGTCTGGCCGGCTAGACGAAGTAAACCTTGGAAAAGACCAGTCTTCTAGTAAATCATCATTCAAAGTTTATCCGAACCAATCTTGCCGTTCCTATCGGCGATCGCGTCCATGGAATTCTTTCCCCCTTGGAAAAATTTAATATCTTCTAGGCGCGCCATCATTGACTGAACAAGCAAGTGCATTCGTTCGGTCACCTTTCGATCTCGATCAAGTTTCACCAGTGACCTATTACCTTGGACGAATCCGTGCATCTAACCTTGCACTCGCCGCTGCCACTATAAAACCACGGCCACGCGCCACAAACTCATGCATCAAACAACAACCGCAATAAAACGTTCATCGAACACATAGGAGTATATAGCAGATCAGCAACAATGGCGTCCTCGTCGTCGAAGCTAGCGTGCTTCACGCTGGCCCTCGTCGCCGCCGCCGTCCTCGCGGCGCCGTGCGCGGCGCAGAACTCGCCGCAGGACTACGTGGACCCGCACAACGCGGCGCGCGCCGACGTGGGCGTCGGCCCGGTGTCGTGGGACGACAACGTGGCCGCGTACGCGCAGAGCTACGCGGCGCAGCGGCAGGGCGACTGCGCGCTGGTGCACTCCGGCGGACCGTACGGCGAGAACATCTTCTGGGGCTCCGCCGGCGCCGACTGGTCGGCGGCGGACGCCGTGGGCTCCTGGGTCTCTGAGAAGCAGTACTACGACCACGGCAGCAACAGCTGCTCAGCGCCCGAGGGCCAGTCGTGCGGGCACTACACGCAGGTGGTGTGGCGCGACTCCACCGCCATCGGCTGCGCCCGCGTCGTCTGCGACAACGGCGGCGGCGTCTTCATCGTCTGCAGCTACAACCCGCCGGGCAACTTCGTCGGACAGAGCCCGTACTAAAACGCAGTGCACGCATGGTGCATCATGCATGATGTTAGTCTGCTACTTATACAAATACATATATGCGCACAGAAGAAAAATAAATTGTCAGATATGATGTCTGACGATGAATAATTGGACGTCAATAAAATTTGTAAACCGTGTTGTTGTTCTTATCGTACCTAACTTTGGTAATTTTCTTTTTCTTTCTTTTTGGAACTCGTTTTTTTTTTGGAACTCGATAAAAACATATGCTCACATACATGTACGAGCACTCACCTTTATAAACACGCAGTTACACTATCCCTAGCTATGACCGTCTATGAGAGACTAGACCGGCTGATCTTGAGATTCATGATAGTTGATCTTGAGATTTATAAAATCACCACACAAGTGTTGCGTCTCAACATTGATGTTTCCTACTGCCGAAAAAATAATTAGCCATAAATGTAACACATGTGCCAAGTCAGAGACTATAACCCAGTGTCTCGCAAAAAAAAGAGGCTATAACCCAGCTACGCTCAATTTGCCACCTTTGGTCATTTTCCTGGAATGCTATTCATGGTCATATCTTGTAGAGATATGGTTTGCTATCTTATCCATTGCCTTTTTTGTTATATGAAACATGGCGAATTCATCTGCAGATATCTACAATTTTAGTCGCCAAGTAGAGGAGATATTGTTTCATTTCATTTCTGTATCTCAAATTGTTTTTTTTATTACATGAAAACTTCATTCGTCAAAGAAAACATCGAAATTGATTGAACGACTTTTAACTAGTACAGCCTGTTTGTACTCCGTCCAGACTTTTCCGACGTTTGTACTCCGTCCAGACTTTTCCGACGTTTGCGGTTGCCACAGGCCCAAGTACAAACAGGCTGACCCAGGATGCATTCGAGGCCTTATATCTCTTGCGTGGTTGGGCCTATGACGCCCAAGTACAAAATTGGGCTAGGCTTCATTGCCCGTACACCGACGTACAAGGAGAATCGCTCCTCCATCCTGACGCCTTGATGACCCATACAACTCTTGATATGCTCCCAAAATAAAAAAAAAATACAACTCTTGAAGGTGCGCCTTCCTTTACAGGATTGGCTCCATCCTGACACCTTCGTTCGGTAACAGCAGCAGAAGGTCCCAACGAAAGGGAGATGCATGTGCGTGTTCATAGTAAAAGAAGCACCGAAAGTCCATCTATTCTAGCATGAAAAAAGACGTGATCAAGCTTCTCCCATGAGGTTCCCAGACAATCAATAGTGACGGGCCACTCCAACGTAAACCAGACGGCTGCTGGGACCACTGATTTGCAACTGGGACTAACTAAGGGCGTAGTGTAAGTTTTTTTTTTTTTTTTTTTTTGCAAAAAAGGAATTCATTGATTTAAAACATGTTACATTCCCTGATTACAAAATCAACATTACAACCCAACTTCATTGATGGGAGACAAAAAAACCCTTAAAAACCACAAATTACACCATCTAAGATCACCATTCCAAACGGATATCTCACGGATGAGAACTTTGATCTGAACGAATACGATGGGTAGATCATATCTTTTTGACTTTGTTGTACGAAATATTCTTAGAACATAGCAGGTACGTAACTAAGGGTATTCTGGCCCGATGTGACTCTCATGTCCCCTATAAATAGCCATTCACAGGCAACGTAACATGGACTGAATAATTAATTTCTGATAATCTTTTTATCAATTGTTCTCCTCTATTTGTTTTGTTTTTGTTTTTGTTTAATTAATTAGGTTCCTTCACCTTTTCCCTCAGAGACGAATTATTTCGTTATCTTTAACTACGTCCCTCTGGAGAAATGTTTGACTGGTTTGATAAAGTATCTGTCACGGTTGCGATTATGTGGGTGATGTAAACTTTACAAACCGTAGACATGAGCCTGTATGTGGTTTAATTAGTAACTAGTCATTTTAGATATGCACAATCTGCCTCTATTGAAATGTAGATAGATATTCGTTTCCTTTGCATATTTGTCAAGGTTTTTCCGAACATCAAACGCCCAACCATATTTCTCAAGCATTGTGTGGTGACATCAATATCGTGTGTGCACATGAGCACCTAACCCAATGTGAGCACACAAGATGCTCTCATTTATTCCAACAAGGATATACCAAAACCCATCCAACACTACAAGAAAAATGATTATTAGTCACCAGGGTACTTGGTCACTATATATATCTATTATTGGTCAGAATAGCTAGCTTGTCACCAATAAGTTTGGTCACATTTTGGTGACTAAAACTTTGTCACTATATGTATATAGTGACCAAGAATTGCATATGTTGGTCACTAAAACTATATAGCAACCAACACAATCTTGGTAACTACATATAACGTTGGTCACTAAAAACGTATATCCACCAAAAATCTCAAACTTGGTCACTATTAATCAACTTTTAGTGACCAACATAAAAAAAATTTCCTTGGTCACTAAAACTTGGTGACTAAAACCATGTGTTTCTTGTAGTGCAAGTCCAACCCTTGTTTGTATGGATGCTTTTAGGTTTGTGCAGCTAGCTACCTTGGTCTCGTTGTTCAATGCATGAGCATGCATGCATGCATATGTCACAAATCAAATATTCAACTCCAACTTGTGATTAAGGGACATCATTAAGAGCAGCGCTAATGATTTTGGCCGCTGCCGGCGGCTGCGCTTGCCTGCGCTCTGCGCCCGCTGTTGGCTGTAAACCGGTTTGTCTTTGCGTGGGACCCGGCAGACAGAGATTTAGCCAGGTCTCAAGCGGGCGACTGATGAGCGGCCGGCATCGCTCTCTCTCTCTCTCTCGTGTTCTCTCTTTGCCACATAGGATATCAGCCAGCTGAATACGCTTATAATACTTGCTCGGAGAAAAGATGGTTAAATTATTACGTACTCATACCTCCGACAAGTGGAAGTGGAGTGGATCGAGCACGTGTCGTTTCCTCCCAGCCTAGGATATTATGTTACACAACCTTCCATGTCCGACACGCCAAAGGCACAGCCAAGGAAATTTCCGCTAAAACCAAACGAAAAATTTCCCTTTGTTACATGCAAGCATGCACCATGCAAGTGGACATGTAGCATGCAAGCAGACACGGATCGAGTAAAGTCATTTTTCCGACATGCCAAGAGACCAAATGTCGCTGCTGCCGCTTTTTCAAGTGCTACTCAAGGGCCAAGTCTCATACGACCTACGGACATCATTAACGTTTCCAATATAATCAATCCATGGACCTCTACTGGACGAATATTTTAGCTTATACTAAATGGACGAAACCAGTAACCATTTTGGTATTGAACTCTTGATCGAGTTTCACCAGTCTCCCGTCGCTGGCAGTATAAATACCCGGGCACTCTCGCCCCAAACTCATGCATCACACAACGACGGAAGCATAAGCTCATCATAGTCCACACAATTAGCTGCAAATCGCTCGAGCTTCTGGTAAGGTACAATCAGGAATTAATGGCGTTCTCCTCCAAGCTAGCTTGCTTAGCCCTGGCTCTCGCCGCGGCCGCTGCCTTGGTCGCACCGTGCGCGGCGCAGAACTCGGCGCAGGACTTCGTGTACCTGCACAACGCGGCGCGCGAGGCCGTGGGCCTTGGCCGGGTGTCATGGGACAACGACGTCGCCGCCTACGCGCAGAGCTACGCGGCCCAGCGCCAGGGCGACTGCGCGCTCAAGCACTCAACTTCCACTTGGGCCCCGCTGGCAAGGCCTGGTCGGCGGCGGACGCCGTGGGCCTTTGGGTGGCCGAGAAGCAGTACTACGACCACGGCAGCAACTCCTGCTCGTCGCCGATGGGGCCGGAAGGGTGCGGGCACTAAACGCAGGTGGTGTGGCGCGACTCCACCGCCATCGGCTGCGCCCGCGTCGGCTGCAGCAACGGCGGCGTCTTCATCATCTGCAGTTACAACCCGCCGGGCAACGTCATCGGACAGAGCCCTTACTAGCTACTTGCTGAGAAGATAACCCTCCCTGTTGACGACTGAAGAATGGTACGCATAATGTTGTTGCAGTCGACGGCGGTGCGCATATGTATGGATGTTTTGTGTGTTATTATATATATTGTATAATAATACGTACCTACATATATCTACATGTAAGTAATAAAAATGCCAGCAGCTATGTTCATGCTGGCCATGTATAATTTGAGGTGAATAAAAAACCGTGTCATTATTTGTGAAACTAGCTACCTGGGCTGTGATATGATTACTCAAACTGCCGTTGATCATTGTTTCTGGTATATTACTCAAACTGCCGTTCATCATTGTTTCTGGTATATATCTCCAAGAGACACCTAAAAAACTAGTCAACACCCAAAAACTTCGTCAATTGTGAGTTTCTTAGAGTTGTCAAATTCCCACCGGTTTCTCATCAACATTTGGAAGAAAGTGTCGACAAGTGACCTGAAACTTTAAATTGTGGTGTATTTTTTGATCGTGGGAACACCTAACACACTGACTGTGAGCACAGGAGAGAGATTCTCTCAGGTAGCTCCAACACCATCTCAAAACCATCTATCCAACGGCAAAGATATAAGAGTGGTAGTCATCACTTTTTGATTTATTTACATTTCTGCTAGCTTTTGGTCTACTTGTTCAACGTGATATTGATCAATGCACGCGCGTTCACCTGCCACAAATCAATTGAAGCAACTCCAACTTTTAATTAAGCCAGAGTGTTTAGAAAACGCCATAACCAATACTCATATATGCTAATCTGCAACAAAGTAGGAACACTTGTTTCCTCTGTAGCTTCCACGGTTCTGCTAAGGCCGTGAAAATTTCCGCAATTTTTTTTAAAGATAAATACTTTTCACAAACCACTAGCACAATTAATGAGAGCATCTCTTACAAGGACAACATATAGCCCTTGTTTTTATACATGAAGCATGAAGTCTTGACGGCTTGGAGAAATAGATTACTGAATCCCCCGCCCCCCTCCCCCCCCCCCCAACAAATCATTCATCCAAGATTTATCCGCCATCTAAAATAATAAATAACAATTGAACAATAGAACAAGAATAATAAAATAAGAAATAACAATGCTATATCAACTTTCACCCAATTTTTTATTCAATCAACACACATATCTACATACAAATAAAATTTTAACTTCAAATATTTTATTTAAACAAATCTATATCAAATTCTCCTATCCCCTGTCTCCCATGCATGGGAGACATCCAAAACTTGGCCTCCAAATTAAATTCCAATAAAAAAAGCATAGGGAAAACAGCATAGGACATAAAGGGTGAATAAATTAGATGGGATTTACTAAATCCCCAGAAGATGCTCATGGAATCATCCCAAATCAAGATAAAAATGATGTAAACCCTATGTAAAATTTATCCACAAATTTAGCTTGAAATCAACATTATCTAAACACAAAAAAGCTCCAGTGGATGATACAGATTTACCTCCTAGATCAAATCCTTGAAACAAAACAAAATAAAAAACGTCTCCCCTTGTTTTCCAATTTTTCTCGGCAGCCCTAGAGACACCCTCCCCGAGGTGAGCCCACTACTGTTTGGGGAATAAGATGGGTGCACACCCTTCCCGAGGTGAGCCCACTACTGTTTGGGGAATAAGATGGGTGCGTGTTTATATAGGTAGGGAAGCAGTGTGTGAGCAAAGTGATGTCACCAGCGCCTGCCTGATGTAGCTCCAGCAGTAGCGGATGATGACGTCACCACAGTGTCCCAGTCATCCGCCACTGCAATTTCAAGTGGCGGAATCTCTGCCGTCATATTCACCCGCCATTGGTAATGTGTTTCCAGCGGCCACTGCTTCCTGTAGCACTGCCTGCGCGTCAGACCGACCGCCACTGCTAGCTGCTACTGCAGGGCGCGTCGCGCCTGCTGTGGCGGATGGCACTTTGCCTGCTCTTTGAAGGCCTGCGTCACTGCAGGCTGTACATGTGAACACTAGCTATATCATCTACTACTTGTACTTGGTAGCAAGATCATCTAAAAATAAATTTAAAACAAATACTCTTAGAAGATACTACTTGACCGTTGCTGTCGGAGATCGCGTCTTCCCTACAAGTCCATCCACGAACTTCTACTAGGAACGGATGCTCAACGCGGTTTCTCTCAAACCATTGCTAAACCGGCTGGCCACCAAATGAACTGTGGGGGGACAGAGTAAACTAGTCTTATATAATAATGAACCCGTCGTTCTCGTTTTGTTTTCAACGGTTTACCCAAAGGTACCGTGGCTGAACAGACCTACCAGGAGTACTACTTGGTGCGCCAAGCCATTGGCTTACCAAGTGCAACCAGTAACCATTTTCATCTTGAGTTTCACCAGTTTTCATTCTAGTACCATATTGGACAAAGTCATCGAGCTCTCTCCCGTTGCTGCTGGCAGTAATACCTGGGAACTCGCAACAAACTCATCTATCACACAACAACGGCAATAAGATGAGAGCCTGATAGTCCACTAACATTTATACACACAAGCTACAAATCGCTCAAGCTTCTTGTGAGGTATAATCAGAAATGGCGTACTCATCCAAGGTAGCGTGCTTAGCCCTGGCTCAGAGCCGTATGAGGGGGAGACCTGGAAGCAGGACGTCTTGGACGCGCACAAAGCGGCGCGCGCCGCCCTGGGTGTGGGCAAGGCGCATTGGGACAACAAGGTCGCCTCCTACGCGCAGAGCTACGCGAGGCGGCGCCAAGGTGACCGCAAGCTCCAGCACTTCGACAAAAGTGATCGCCCCACCTAAGGGGAGAACATCTCCAGATCCACGAACAAGAACTTCTCGGTGTCCGCCGCCGTCGGCAGGTGGGTGGCGGAGAAGCAGTACTAAGACCACGGTTGGATGCTGAAATGTTTGCTGTTTTGTATGTGGTTGTTGCTGTTACACAGATTCTTATATTGAAGACCGCATTTAACTACCAATATTAGGCCTAGTACTTTTAAAGGGGTTTAATTTAGTTAGCTAGAGTTTGCTTCTAGACTGGTCTAACTATTACAGTGGTTAACATGACATTTGTCATACATTGATGGTTAGAGCAGAGTCTATGTAAGGAAGAATATCCCTTTCATTTGCAGAATTTCCCAAAGACAACTAAAACGATTAAGTGTGAAAGTAGTTCATCTATCCTCTTGGATGATACGATACAAACTGGCTACCTCATCGATTTTCACTAATTCTTTTTATTCCAAAGTCACCCAAATGTTAGGCTGATGTTCATCTTATTTCAACTTAAAAAATTGCTCGCAAAATAAGAATGAAAGACAAAGGATGCAATATATAGCTTTTTGGACTTCTAAAAATAAATAGTGCTCCACGTAGAGTAGCACCACGGAGCATAAGTCAATTATGGAAATAGAAAATAAGTTCAGAACATTGGAAATGTCCATAACAAACTTTTCTGCTATGTAGAAAAATAGTTTCAAATGAATACATTTTATTAAACACAAAATTGATTGTCCCCTATGCCCTATTTGTAGACAATGTGATACCTTATCCAAATTAAAAGGAATGTCATATTATACTTAGTCATAATTTCAAAGGTCTAGATTTATAAAAGATGATCTTTCCTTATTTGGAGACATATGAGAAAATATGTTTATAAAGATTGAGCAAATCATCGCAAGCCTCACTAGTAGAACTGTTGCAAGCACCAGAGCAAACATGCACCGTCTCATCAGTGAATGAGTGGATCATTTATTACTAGGGCCTATAACTATAAGCATTTTGGTGCTTGTACCCATCTATGATCGCACTGGCTCCGGCGCTCAGCTAGGCCACGGGCAACCTATTTGGGGTGAGAATGATGCAACATGTTGGCGTTGGCATGGCTACGTCCCTAGAAATTTTGTGATCGTGTTGGTGGAGGGTCGGTGGCTTGCAACTGCACGGGATTGCGGTTGGTGGACAAGCCCGATGCAATAGTGCCGGTGAGCTCGACAGATGTATTTACAGGGGGAGCCATTGCACCTTCTCGTCGGGTTGTCCATGCCATGGGACGGACTGAGTATTGCATTGTCAACTGAACCTCCTTCTCACATGCATGCCTCGTAACGCAAGGAGATTTTGTAACATAAAAATGACCCAAAGTTACACTTTAAAGTCATGATAGAGATATAACAAATCCTAACAAGTTGCAAGAATCACCGGTGTACTTAACTCTTTTAGTAATTAATTCCACTTGTATAGTGAGGTAGCGTCAATATGTATCCCATATAATATCTTATATGTCTTTATATGTACAATATAATATCTTATGTCGTGTTAGAAATGTTGCTGCTCCATTTGCACATGAGACGTTCCTAGCGTACGTGTACTACAAAAGCTTGCTACTATCACACTGCAGAATGTTTGATGTTATTTTACAACCTATGTACAAATTTACGCGCGCGTTGATGAAGGGCGCGCCGGTGAGGTACTCGGTCACGGCGAGGGCGACAAGTCCGAGCATGGCGAGCTGAGGCGCACGTTCCAGAGCTCCGCATTGGCAGTCATGCAAGATTCATGATGCCGATGCTTCTTGCCTCGACGCTCCCCACCTGGAGCAGCTGGCATTAGTGACGTCACGGACAGCGTGGCCACCATATACGCGAACACACCTGCCTGGTCCCGCTGGCGGCCTGCGCGAAGCGGCCGTCTCCGCGTGTGGACGCCTCGACAGGGATCGCGGACACAAAGCCGACCATGGCGAGCCGACCGTTGATGCGATCAGGAGCCGGGCCACTGAACGCCAGCGCGTCGAGCCCCGTGCTCGTTTTGGCCATGGGCGCCGTTTAATATCCTCCGGCGCGCTGCAGATAGGCATGATAGAATTACTATTATAATAAAAGACAAATTAATTATGTGTCGCGACGAGTAGGATAACTCTGTACTGTTCTCACCTTGCTCTGGGTCTTGACAACAACGGAGCGGCGCGAACGCGAAACTACAAGTGGGCTTGGTGTTCTGGCTACGACGTTCTGCAAGGTTGATCGCTAGCTAGCTAGCTAGCTAGCTTTGCTCTTGTTCAGTTGCTGGTGTTGTGAGACTGAATGGTGTGCGTGATCCAATTTATGGGCGGAGCTCACCAAGCTCTCGCGCGAACCCGTGACCGCGGCGGGAGTCCCCACCCGTTGCTGGACGTATAAATACCCGGCCGGGCACTCGCCACAAACTCATGCCCCAGAGGCCCACACAACAACGGCAATAATAAGCCGAATTCGACCTTCATATATACACACAAGCTGCAAATCGCTCAAGCTTCTTGTAAGTTACGTAATCAGAAATGGCGTGCTCGTCGAAGCTAGAGTGCTTAGCCCTGGCTCTCGCTGCTGCCGCCGCCGCCGTCACGCCGTGTGAGGGGAAGTCGACCTGGCAGCAGGACGTCTTGGACGTGCACAACGCGGCGCGCGCCGCCGTGGGCGTCGGCAAGGCGCATTGGGACAACAAGGTCGCCGCCTACGCGCAGCGCTACGCGAGGCGGCGCCAAGGTGACTGCAAGCTCCGGCACTCCGACAAAAGCGATCGCCCCGACTACGGCGAGAACATCTCCAGATCCACTAACAAGAACTTCTCGGTGTCCGCCGCCGTCGGCAGGTGGGTGGAGGAGAAGCAGTACTACCACCACGGAACCAACTCGTGCTCGGCGCCGGCGGGGAAGTCGTGCGGGCACTACACGCAGGTGGTGTGGCGCAACTCCACCGCCGTCGGGTGCGCCCGCGTCGTGTGCGACAACAACCGCGGCGTGTTCGTCACCTGCAACTACAAACCACCGGGCAACTACCGCGGACAGAGCCCTTACTAGACACCTACTTCCAATTACTCACTCCGGAGTCCGGATATGGAAATTGTTGAGGTTGAGACAAGCAAGCTAGCGGTGCAAAACTTTGTGACTAGTCTGCTTGTTTTAGCGTAAATATTTTCAATGCAGAGAGGGTAATTGATACGAAGAACATGCGGCATGCGTGCCATGCTTGTAACATCACTACTCACTATATATATACGAGTACACCAGTTGTAATAAAATTTCAACTCGATACGATGAGATGATAAATATATATACACATACTATTATGTGATCTGTTATACGTACCTTTTTCTTGTTCTATTCATTCTTGATCATTTTTCTAGCCACATATGGTCTGCTCTGGTTCTGCTTATCCGACTCTGAAGAACTAGGCCGGACAGGCTGGGCTAGGACGGATTACGATGCCTGTTTTTGGGGCGGCTAATGCGCGTCCGTATGCGCGTTAGCAGACCGCGCGTACCACCTCACCTGCCGCCACGTGTCCGACAGCCGGTCGGAGTGCCGCCGCTGCCGTCGAGTTTCTTCGTCAACTCCGGCCGCCGCCCCCGCAACGACGCGCCCCGCCCCCGCGGCCTCCATCGCCGTCCCCGGCGACGTCGCCGCCCGCCGCACGAGCCCCTCCCCCGCCCGCCACCACCCCCGGCGGCCGGCGGCGCCGCGCCGCCTTGCCGCGCCGCGCCGCCTTGCCGCGCCGCTTGCCGCGCCGCCCGCACACGCCGCCGCCGCCCCACCAACCGTCGCCGCCGCTAACTCGTCGGGATGCGACGCCCCCGCCGCCTACCCCACCCACCGCCCACCTGCCGCCCGCGGCTCCGGCGGCGCCGCCGCCGCCTCGCCGCACCGCCGCGCCGCCCGCCCACCGCCGGGTCGCGGCCACCGCCCCCCGAACCCCCCCCCCCCCCCCCCCCTTCTATGGCCGACGGGTATTGGAGCTCCCTCCCCCAAGCGCGACAACCCCGGAACCCTAACCCCGCCGCCCTCCTCCACCTCCGGCGACGCGGCGGCGCCCTCGCCGCCGCGTCACGCCGCCCGCCCCCGGCCGCTCGCCTCCGCTCGCGCGTCTGGATAAGGTCTAAATGGGCCGGGCTGCACGCGCGATGGACGCGCGGTCGCGCTCACGCGCGTCCGTCCGCGCAATACACTTATCGCTGTTTTTTGTGTTAGGTCGCGCTAGGCCTCATAAGCCCAAGAAGAAACTTGGGCCAGGCTTGTCGGCTCCTACACACTCAAACGGCAGTTTTCTGATCGTCGCGCGGCGTAGGGGAAACAACGGTTGCACCGTGATGGAAGATGGCCGGCGGCCAGGCAATATAGACTGCTGCTCTACGTTTCCACGGCGGCGGCAAGGTGAGGAGTCGGCAACGGCGAGCCCTCACTGGTTTTACAACCGTTTCCAGATGTATATGGGGAGAACACCGATTCGGACAGAACTAACACACATTGATCGCAGTGTCTAGAAGCAGTTAGCAGCATCACTGTGTTTTTATTCCTGAATACTTACAATACAGGGCATCAAATCATCATTCGAACTACTAATTACTCTGGTATCAAGATACAACTACAACATCTTTACAAAATGAACACCGCATGTAGAATATGACATCTCAACTCTCAAATGGACACGGCCCGCATGTAGAAATTGCACACTGCACACCAAAAGCAATGCAAGGAATACTGTAGTTCGGGAATAAATACAGAGGATATATAAACAGTAGTACACATTAAAGAAGAGAACCAAACACGAATGAAGCATGCATGAATAATAGAGGATGACTCCATTAAACAACACCAGCAGAAGTTGAAGCAGAGCCGTCGTCCTCACCGGGCCTGCTGACGATCCCGACATGAAAGAGCAACGCCCAGAGCAGCGTTATCAGTTCGCTGCCCCTGGCAATGGCTTCCTTGTGCCCCTTGAAGTTGTCCGACGGCGCCACATACAGAATCATCTCTGACCAAAAATCAGCCAGAAGCTTCCACGCCGTCTCCTCATCGTTGATTTCGTCCACCAGTTGCTTCGCAAGCTTCACGCCATTCTTGACCACCTCAAGCTTTGAGTTTGCACTCAGCAGTTCAATAAGCTTTCGGTACATGGCTTCCGGTGGCGTCGATGACCCTGCCACAGAATGGCCGGCGAGGGCCTGCTTCGCATCCTTCTTGACAGCTTTGTACAGGCTCTTGCTCCATCCATCGTAATCAGGGAGGAGCTCGGGGCACCAGGTCACAAGGTACGCGCAGTACCGTGACAGATGAGCGGCCGCAATCTTATCATCTGTAAATGAGAGAGAACTTTGTGCTTGATCGTGCCGGTCTGGATGCCTCACCTCAAGGATGCTTGTAGCGATGTGCCAAGTAAGTATGGTGTCTGATGTGCCCTTCCCAATATTGCAGGCCCAGAGGAAGCTCTCGCCTACTTGGCTTCGGCTGTGGAGAGATGCTTTGCCATTGCTCAGGTGTCCGTTTATACATCTTCTCAGCGCCCGGATGATGCAAACCTTAACGGCTCCTGGCACCTTGGCCTTCCTCTTCTGATCTGGTAAAGAGAGGAGACGCCACAGTAAAGCAAGGGGGATACTTCTTGGGCGAAGCTCTAGTATTGAGCATTGACCCATTTTCTCTTCCTGCTGCTTCATCACCTTGCATCTGCAACGCAACAAAAGGGCACTCCATTTTCTTATGTGAAGAATCCCGGGAGAGGAGCGGTTCATAAGGCGGCAGATGAGGGCCACTTTGGTCCAGTTGGAGCAGATGTAGGAAGCCATGTCCTTCACTTCAGTTATCATGACTAACACATAAACAAAAAGTACTAGCACAAGATCGATATACCAGCTGCCATAGCTTATTCCAAAATAGCTGACTTCCTTTCGGTTGTTAATGCAGTTGACGGCACAATAAAGCTGAGCCGTTGCATCTTCTGGAATCAAGGTAAGAATCATCAATGCTGCAGTCAAGATGCAATAAGTTGTGCTCAAGAGTGAGATAATGATATCCAGGATGGGCAACCAACATCTTGAATAGGAAATTGGAAGGGATGAGTAATAACAATCATGAACAAAAGAAAGCTCATTTGAGATCACGCTGAACACCCTGTCATGTCCACCATCCTTCAGCAACAAGTTCCAAAAGAAGCTTATGATATCATTGGAGCCGGCATTGTTAACCTTGTACCTTGCAATTTGGCAACGCAATAACTTTAATAATGCAAATGACAAACACAAGTCTTTTAGTTGGCTCAGTGCTGACACTGGAAGATTAGTATCCAACTTCCAAACTCTCTCAATAGTCACCAAGCCATTATTTCTTGCAACATTGTCAATGAGTGATCCTTGATCACGTATCCATGAGGGTGCTTCTCCACATGCCTTTTCTCTTCTCCCATAACCAATAGTTGCGGTGGAGGTTTATCAGCAGCTCCGGATGGTTCACCATGTTGACTTGTTTTTTGTAGTTTTAGTTGTTGAAAGTATCCATAAGTAAGATGAGGACTGAGCCCAAGGGCTAAGGATTTACGTGCCTTCTCATATGCATAGTATTTTAATACCATTTTAGCACATGTGAGAACAAAAGGTATTAATTCAGGGACCAAAAGGATGATAATGCCATTGCCCAGCAGGTCGTTGAACGTGAAGAAGAAACTGAGGTAGCTGATACCAAGGTAAAAGGTCCAGAATCCCTGAAAAAGATGCTCAATAGGAGGGCCTGTGTTTCCACCTTCTCTGTCATCAATCGCGACTATTGTGCTGGTATTGATCATGATAATCTGAACAAGGGATGCCCATATTACCATCAAGACCGAGTCCAACCCTGGATCACAATTTGCGGTCAACCGATTGGGGCCCAACCGCCCAAGGTACCAATTATAGGAGACTCATGACCACGGTTGATGATATAGGCTGTGATCGGAACAGCTGCAGTTGCAGCTGCACAGCGCTGTTCACTGTAGCACTGAGAGTAGGACTGAGAGTAGGAAACAGCAGCGGCTGCAGCCACAGCCAAAAAAAAAAAAGAAATCTCTTCCGATCGCTGCCATAGTCATTGAGCCCGGTTCCCATGGACATGACAGTGGACATGATGGGCAAGAACAGTGTGGTGGCTCCGAGATAGATGAAGCGGGTGAATTGATAGTGGCGGTAACGCTGCCCACATATGCCTATTCCCACTATGAGTGCCGCAGGGATGGCACTGGCGACCAGCAGCGCGTTCTTGCGCCGGATCTTCCCCTCCATGGTCTTGTCAAGTGAGGACAACAAGACATCCGGGCATACCCCCGTGGAGTTCATTCCAACAGTGGGCCAATAGCTGATTGCGGAATTTCAAGGTTAGAACAAGTTAATATTAGAACAAAGGCACAATGAACAAATAGTGTTCTATTATGAAATTTAATACACAGAAGTAGTACGTACGTGCCGAAACAGTGAATGGAGGGTGAGCTATTAAGCAAGCATGCATGTAAATGTTTTTTTTCTTTTGCGAAAGAGAGGTATATATTAATTTTGTATGCGCAGTGCTAATTAATTACTTCCTCCGTTTTTGGAATGTTTGCCTAGCTCATTTAAGAACGGAGGAAGTAATTAATTTCGTTGATGCCATCTCCGAGGTACCATAACCATCGGTTTCTTAGTCCGACGGAGACAAGAATAACTGAAGGAGTTACCGTAATAATGGTGGATCCGAGATCCAGATGAGCTCTGCCTGTGCAATCCGGCCGGCGGCTGGGAGTGTCTATTTCCTTATGGATGGTACGATACATACGTGGAGCGGGCGGCTGTGACAAGATGCTTCTCTTTCGTCCTTCTTCAGTGTGAGCTTTGCTTTTTCTAATATGCTTGTTGTTGCCTGCTCCGTGTATTGTTTGCCTTTTTCTATAATGTACACTGCTGCCTTCAATATGCTCCTTGCTTTGTAGAGCTGCTCAGAGTCTCAGAAAGAAACGTCGTTTAGTATTTTGCTCCCATGTGACCAATAATGTAGGTTCAACATGTTTAACCGGGAAATGAATTATTAATATCTTGTTTAGGTATTTTCATTTATATTGAGATAATAGAAGGTTGAAACAATGCTGACACAGAGCAGGGAAATGTTTTGCACGTGGATACTTTGCTTCTCGGTCTTCATGGGAAAAGCAGGTAGCTAGTGGTCCCTTCTAATTGTTCTTTTTTTAATCAATGAAGAAGAATAAAGGTAAATATATAGAAACTGCAAATAAAGCGGGCCAAGCGGCTAAAGGAGAGAGGCATATCGCACGGTTCTTGCGAGTCTTGTCTGCAGAGGGGCATCGTGGTGCTAATTAAGCACAGCCCTAGCTGATTAATTGCCGAACTTCCAAACGAAGCCGCTACAGCTTTAATCGTTGTTTCTTTAGCCCTTATTATTGGCGCTCACTAGGCAATCTTTCGCGACGGACAGCCGCCGCTTTCATGCATGATGATTAACGTCCCTCCCTACCATTGTTTCTCTCACTAATCTGCAGCTCATCCGATGGAGTCGCTGTGCTGCTTCATGGTGAACTACTAGTATGCATCGCAGTTCTCCGCCTGAGAGGCGCCAAGTACAGGACCACCTCCGACCAGAACGGGCCAGTGCAACATGTCCTTGTCCTCTCCCTGAAGCCTTTGCTTTCAACATGGCTGGCATATCTTTTATGCTTGTTCGATACCTTCACACTCTCTTTACTCTTTAAACAGCGAAGCAGAAAACACACACGATTCCCAGCTGGGCTCGCTGTCTTGGAGACTATTCCTGCTTGCTCATTAGGCGTACGTATAGCCGCTGCTTATATCCATGATGATTAACGCCCCTACCATGTTTTACTAGCTTGCTCCGGCAGCGCACGACGTACAACGTCCATTAATTCTCCCACTAATCTGCATGCAGCGCACACTGTCACTGTGCTTCTTCATCGTGAACTAGTATGCATCGCCATTCTAAAAAAAAAAAAACTACTAGTATATATGCATCGCAGTTCATAGAAGCTGCGGCTAATAACCACTGTTCCAGCAGCCCCAATTGTCAATCATAGAAGCTTTTTAACAACGTACCGAAGCTTCTTTTTTCCCTGAATAAACAACTGACTGAAGCTAAGCCGAGCCTTGCTTCATTCTTCATTCATTTGGGCCCAGTGCTCTTCACATTTGGAGAGTACGAATTGTCTGCGATAGTAACTTGTCCCTGTCCTCTCTCTGAAGCCTTTGCTTTCAACATTTCGTATCTTTCATGCTTCTTCACCCCCTCTTTACTCTTTCAAAAGCAAAGTAGAAAAGGCGCACGATTCCCAGCTGGGCTTGCTGTCTTGGAGTCGGACACAGAGTTGCGGCCAATGTTTAGTTCAAAAAAAAAAAAGATATGCGGCCAATGTATTCTTGTTTATCCATTAAATAAGTATAAAGAAATCTATCGATAGCTATATATTATCTAAATTGTCTAAATAGTTTACTCATCTTATCGTAGTTGTTTTTCTGCCACTATCATGTGTTAAATGTTTTAATCGAGTGCTATGCATAATCTTTTTGCTCAATGTAGATTCAGCTCTCCAATGACAGAAGATGGATAAGTTATAACATGTACACAATCATTTTATCTTATTATTAATTTTACGGTGCACAATAGTATTAATGGAGTTTTTGACTTCTTATTTTACTATCATTTTGACTTATTATTTTGCCTGGTATTGTACTTGTTGATTTATTATAATTTTATGATCCTTACTTTTTGAGAAGTTTTATGGTGTACAATAGTACAATACCACAAGTATAATAATTTTGGTATCTTGAAGTGTATAAAAAGGTCATTTTAATCCGATTAGTCCACTTTCCACCCACCAAAATCCCTACGCTGCCACCTTCCTCCCAATGAACTCACCCTGATGTTGTCCACGACCTTGTCACCCTGTGCCCCCACTGACTTCAACTGTCATCGATTTCACACCTTCGTTTCGATTTTATCCCTCTAAAGTACTCTAGTATTATTTATACTACTATCGAGTATAGACGAGGAACTAATTTGGAACGTCGGATTCTAAATAGCACCAGTATATAATGGTGATGTTGTGTATCATAAAACTTCATTATTTTTATATCCCTATTATTTTCAATTTATTTTTTCGTAATGATAATTATGCGTCATTTGTATTTTGGCTGTTTTTTCGATCATTTTTGGGCTAATTTTTGTAATGATAATGGTAGGTAATATTTAAAACTTGTTGAGGACAATTTGGTCTAATATTTTATAATGGCAATGGTAAGTAACTTTCAAAAGTATATAGGGTATTTTAGACTTTTTTTCATAATTGCAGTGGTGGATAATTTTATTTTTTTTCCTTTAATTAATGTCATAACTCTAGCATTTGAGAGAGAACATGGTTGCCCTGTTATTGGCCAAGTATCTTTTTAATACTAGAAGGAGACGACCTAAACAGCGTATAAATTCTCATAAAAAAGCAAAACATCCATCCTTTAATAGTCTCATTTTGCAATCTTAGAAAAAAAAAATACGATGCTTAATATTTCCTTGTGTGTTTACGTTGCCCCTGCACCCAAGTTACCCTAATCACATCGTCAACTCCTAATCACGCCTCCAGCCATAGCCTCCAATCTAGATCGCCCAAAGAGTGCCCCCCCCCCCCCCCCCCCCCCCCACCCCCCAGTGGATCAATCAAACATCATGGCTTTTATGTTCCGTCCAGCAAGCAGCAACATGGTATGCATGTAAATCTCTTTAACTTTCATTGATTCCTTAATTGCTTTGTACTTGTGTTCTGTGTGGCCGAGGTTTCGAGCGACGAGCAATGTGTTTTCTTTTATAAGCTCTTTACCTTTTGTCGATGTTGATTTTGTAGATAATACTCAAAAAGATTGGTTGGATCTGGGCAAAGAAAGAAGATAACTGACTAACAGATGGGCAGATAAAAGCATGTCTTGAGTTACTTGCAGGACATCCTCGATAGCTGGTGCTGGGGAGCATGATTGGTTTCTTTAATTTCTCGAGAGATTAGTATGGTGAAAAAGGAAAAGCTAGCGTTGTATCAGCAGAATTGCAATGTACCTACATGACTAACTCGCAGGTTTCAATTAATGCTGGTGAAATACAAAAGTATCAAAATACATAATATAGAAGCACAATGGCTAGGCCGTGCATTCGCACAAGGAAATTGGTTAGTTAAGTTAAAAAATAGATACTAAAAGAAAGGACAAACCAGCAAATGTTACATCAATTTGATCAACTCATGCAACAAATATTAACAAGCCAAGGATTCGCATATATAGTACATACAACTTGACACCACGATCAGAATAGGAAAACAATCAAGCAGAGAGTACTATGAGATACCACAAACTAGCTAGTAAACCATTTATATGCACTAACATAGCATGAAGGGCATGCATTCTTAAACCTGGCCAGACGCAGCATTAGTGGTGGCGGCCACCGTGTCTTGTTGCCTGCTGACAAACCCGGCGTGGGCGAGCATCGCCCAGAGCAACGTTATGAGCTCGCCACCACGGGCGATGGCCTCTGCATGCCCGTCCAAGTTCTCCGACGGAGCAACGTAGAGGACCATCTCCGACCAGAAGCGGGCCAGCTCCTCCCACCCCACGTCGGAATCCACCAGCTGCTTTCCAAGCCTCGCGCCGATCTTGAGCACCTCATGGTTTGAGTCTGCGCTCAAAAGCTGAACAAGCTGCTGGTACGTAGCTTTGGGATCTGATTTAATGACGCGATCAGCGTCCTTCTTGACATCTTCGTATAGTTGCTTGCACCACTCATCGTCGTCAGGAAGTAGCTCAGGGCAGTGGGCCATCAAATACGCACAATAGCGCGACAAGTGAATGGCAGCAATTTTGTGGCTATCTGGATCTGACGGCTGTGGATGGGCCATCTCAAAAATGCCTGTGGTGATGTGCCACACGAGTATGGTGTGACCGATACATTGGCCGTCTTGTGCTGGTAGGAGGCCGACTCCGGTGTCGGCAGTGGAGCCAAAAATCGGGGGCCTTGGTCTCCCAATGTGCTGCAAAACATTGCATGCCAATATAAAGAAAAGAAAAGACCACAAGAAGGGGACACTAAAGATGTTACATGCAAATAATGATTTCTTAAGGTTTGTGCTGTAAATTGCATATACCTCGGGGAATTTCCCCTCCTGCTTGCTTGCCAGGCCTTGAAGCGCTTCCAACACGGCTTTCTTCACGCAACTTGATACCTTGATCTTCTTTTGGTTGGGCAAATGGAGGAGACGCCTTGCAATGGCTGCAATGCCCCAGGGTTGTTGGTGCACCAGTATTGAGCATTGGTTCATTTCTTGTCCCTAGTTGTTCAACAGCTTGCATTTGAAATGCTTGAACACAAAGCCAATAAGTTTCTGCACAGTTGGAGATTGCTGCCACGAAGGACGACTGGCATAACCGCAGATGAGCGCTACTTTGGTCCAGTTAGCGCACATGTAGAAAACGATATCCCTGATCTCAGCAAGCACAAGCGCCGCAACAACTAAAAATAATGGTATTGCATCAAAGTACACATTTCCAAATCCTCTTGTCATTACTGCATGTTGCATTACAAAGTCTATGCCTTTTGTTTTATTGCCGCAAAAGAAATAACAGATTATTTGCTGAGAAGCTCCAGTCCCAGTTACTATTAGTAAGAGCCATACGATCAGACATAAACAGAAAGCGGTGCTGTAGACCGAAAGACTGATGCTCAGGATAGGAAACAGACGGTGGGAATAGGAGATTGGCAGGGATGAATAGTAATAATCATGGATGAAAGAAAGTTCATCAGCAATCACTCCGAATAATCTCTGACAATCATCAGCCTGGATCAATGTATGCAGGAAAAACTGTTGGGCCTTCGTGAAGCCGGCCTCGGACACTGTGTATTTTGAGAACCGACATCGCAGCAGCTCGAACAAGGCGAATGAAAAGCATACATCCTTGGGTCGCACTGTACATGAGCTCTGGAGCGGAATGTCCATGTCATCCAACCGCCAAAATTTATCCAAGGTCACTAGCCTCCTGCTGTGGTGTATCCGCTTGAAGTTGTAGCCATGCGGCTGCTTCTCTACTTTTACAGTATCCTCCCCCATAACTACAAGAGCAGGAGGGGTCACTACTGCATCCCCACCACTGACTTCCTCATCAGCAGCACACGGTTCACCCGGATGCTGGAGCCGAGCCATGTACCCGGCAATAAGACGAGGACTATGGCCGAATCCAAACGATCCTCGGGCCTTGTAAAATGCAGAGTACTTGAAAAGAAGCTTGGTAAAGATTATTACAAATGATTGACAAAGAATGACTAGCTGAAAGGTGGTATCAGAAAAATAATGGTTGAGAATGCAAGGTATGCAAGCCAGATTGCTTTAACCAACAATTCTGTAGGGGGTCCAGTGTTTCTACCTTCTCGTGGATCACCAGCAACTATTCCGCTTGTGCTGATACCAATAACTAGAACCAGTCCGGTCCAGATTAATGTTAAGAAGATGTGAAACGGTGAGCACCATGCTGATTTAGTAACAGCACCGGATAAATAATGGCTGCTAAGGCGCTGATTACCGACTGTGGTAGCAACAAGGGAGACGATGGGGAGGAGCAAGATTGTGGCTCCAAGATAGAGTAAGCCTATCAAGGGATGGCGGCGGTACCGCGGAGCATACGCGCCTATACTGACCACTATTCCCATCAAGATGGCATTCACGAGCATGAGCCCGTTGACTCGCCACAAATTTGGATGGCCTTCCTGCCCAAATATGTTGTTCAGTAGTATGGTTTCGTCCTGATCGTTGATGATACAACTCCCATTGCCCATCGTAAACGATGTCTGAGAGCTGATTGTCAACGAAAACAGAACATCAGTATAGGTGATTGCACCACAAGTCATGCTATTTTGTACTGGGAATTAAAGATTTCCTTGAACCATGCACGCCTTGTAGGCACAAAAGACAAAAGATGAGAATAAAAAGAACGAAACGAGGGAATAGTTAGTTACCTGAAGAATGTGTAGAGTGATCAAGCGCACGACGATCTGTAGCACCAGCGCAAGTAAGGCAGAACTAAACACAGCAGGTCAAGCCAAGAGGCCTCAGAACAACGGCTAACAAATATGAGTGGAAAGTTATTGCCCTAACCCCGTCTCTTTCTCCTCCGTGATCAGTATGGATCAGAGCATCTCCTAAAGTCGAGACGACAACGAATGTCTACAGATATCTACATATACAGCTGGTAGCTAGAATAAAAGACAACTTTTCCAATAATTGGAGCTACAAGTTTATATCGGCCCCTCACGTAATAAATATTTAAGTAATCCACCTGAACTCACGTTTCGGCCAATTACGTGAGGACGAGAGAGGAGGCACTTATGTAAGGGCAACTTTTATACTAAAGGGTTAATAGAAGATAGAACACAACACCACCTGAGCAGTGAGCACAACACAAAAAAGAAAGAAAAAGAGCGCCACACTGTAGCCGGCTCTCAGATATTCCTTTTTGCTTTGAGAAAAGCAAATCTTACTATACAATATAAGCATCTCTTTCTTCACTGCCACGGACCCATATGTTTCCAAGTCTTTAAGGCAAAACCTGAGAGGACCTTGAATATGTAAATTGATCTACAAATAACAACCTATAGATCCAGTGGCGAAGCTAGCAATCTAGAGAGCTGAGTGCCACTTCCACATACATATGACATTTTAGGGGTCCTTTGGATTGAAGGAAAAACTCAGGATTTTTGGAGGATTGAGTTCCAAAGAAAATTTTCCTACAAAGCTCCTTTTGGCTCATGGAAAGTGAAGGAAAAATTCCATAGGATTCCATTCCTATGACCCAATTTCACAGGAAAACTAGCCAATAGGTCAGACCTCTTTATAAACTTTCCTGGCGCGAAAGCGTTTGTGTCGCTAGCTCCCGCGCGCATTATTTTAGTGCTTAGCGTCAAACTGGGTCATTTTGCATCCGTTCCAGTCTTCCAGAGCGAAGGCACGGAGGTAGGGAAAGATTAATCAATCCCAATTAATTCTCGCATGATGCAGACGCCAGCGGGCAACGGCGGCCACTGCGACATGAAGGTTTATGGGCTTGTTCCCTGCTTGTCGTAGTTTCCTTGTTCCCCATATCTTGCCATGCTCAGTGAGCTAGTGAGAAATTGAGATGAGCTAGTTATCAAGGGCCCTCTGAGTCTTTACGGAGAACGCAAAGGAGCATGGAGGCTCATCAAGATATGCAAGTACGCAATGGCTAGTTCGCAGCTTACAGTGCAGAACCAGTTGTTCAAAAATTCAAAGTGATATGCAAGTATGAGATTCCTTTGTATTTCCTATGGTGCTGCCAAAGGGCCTCCTTTATTCATTCCTGAGTTTTCAATTTCCATAGAATTGCAAAAGCATGTCACTTCAATTCCTAAGTTTTTTTTCCTATTCCTGCGTTTTTCCTATCCCGCGTTCCAAAGAAGGCCTTAGTGAATACATTTGGTATTAGGTGGCGCCCTCCTATTGGCTTGGGTTGAGTGCGCCACGTGTCCGATTCATGTGCGCTGCCCAGTAGCCCGCAGCATGTGCGCGCCGTTGGGCTTCTTATTGGCACCAATATCGAAGTGATCTATAGGTTGGCTCCAATAGAACAATCTACATATAGGAACTCCACAATATGAGGAGACCTCCTATGCATAGAGCGACCTACATGATTCAACTTGTAGGTCACCGTAATAGCTCATCAAAGTCGGCCCACTTAAACAAACTTAGCCTACCAACTGACTATCAACATTTTAAGAAAACAGTTTCAATATTTTTGTAAACTCCTGTCAAGATTTTTAAAAAACAGAGTCAACATTTATGTAACAAACACGTAAGTTCAAACGGACTCGAAAACGGACTTACGGTACATTCAAAATGTAGAAGAATATTCATTGTAGATCTTATTTTGTAGAATTAATTGTAAGAAACATGTAAGTTCAAACGGACTTACGGTTTAAGATAAAAATATGTTTAAAGTTTGAAAAAATGTTTCTTTTAATTTTCTCCCTCCTCCCATCCTCCCTATCAGAATGTGCCACATGTCGAGATTTGGTCCTTCCCACTTCCCACCTGCGCGAATCGATCTCAACCATTGCACAATAACTGTAGGTTGCCCTACATATAGGATTGGCGCAGCCTGAGACGCGCACCTTCACGCTGTAGCGAGTAATTACTTGTACGTACTCTGGCTCTATTTTTCAATTGATAATGTTAGAACCATAAATTATTGTAATATCATCATTTAAAAAGTGGATCGAGTAATTACTATATATCCGAACAAGCCCAAGTCAACTCTACCTCTTACAGCATCAAGCCAACATCAAGATCCTTGTTTAGGGTTCGAGCTATGTGTGCATTCAACTGTAGACGTGAACATAGCTTTCGCTTGGTTGGTGTATTGTTCAAGATTGTAATTTGATGCTTCTTTGAACTCTCTCCACTCTGTCAATCAAAAGAAAAGATGATAAGATGCGCGGTTCGCCTTCGAATTTATTCCATGAACCACCGCACAGCACCATACGGTCCATACCACTGGATGTTGTGGGACGCTCTAAAATCGTCGGTATTTTCTTAGGACATTGGAAACAAATAAATCTTAGAAAAAAAATGATATTTGCTATAGGACATCACATTGTATATCCAGCAGCAAATATCCATGGTTTCACAAATGTTTTAGAGGTAAAATTGACTTTAAAGATGTCCTGGACCTAAACAATGCAAGCAGGCCGGCGAGACAGCAAAGTCGTCCCATAGTCTCCAGACGCGACACGTCGGAAAGAACAAGTGGAAGACCGGCAATGTGGACCGCAGAGGCGGCTGGGGTACTGGGCCTTCGTCCAGACAGAAACCTAATGGCCCAGTTAACTTACTATCCTATGTCTGGGCCTATGCTTCCACTTACTTTTCTCACGCCAGTTTACTTTGGTCTCTTCAAGAGAGCAAAAAGCTATTTTTAGGCCAGTTTGCACTCGTCCGGTTTGAGCTGGGCCTCTAGCCCAATGCTTGTGCTGCATGCACTGCTGCTAGTAATTTTTGCAATTACACCCAAAAACCTACTATATGTACAAAGTCAGCCATTTGTAACTTGACTGGTGGCAGGCTACTACCATCCCGTCCTTGTTCCAGTCTCAGGTGCGATCTGACTTCATTTTGAAGCGGGAGTCGGTAGAGAGATGGAAAATCAAAATCCCAAGAGGTCGACGATTCACCAAGATTTTTCAGCAACTTATTTTTCCCCCGAGATACGGAGTAGCCAGTTCAAACAGGGGGAAATCCTCAAAGAAAAAGGAGAAATGTGGAGAGATGTGCAACTCGTAAACAAAAGAGTTCCAGTGGCCTGGCTGAGTTAAGAGGGAACAGAAGGGACGTTCGAATGACAGGTGTGGGCCCCGCCGCTGCATGCATCCCGAATGGTGGGCTCGGCTCACACACCTCCCCTGTCCTCCTCGTGGTGTCCCTCTCCGCTCCATCTACTGGCTGCAGCTTTCGCTAGCTGCCCAGTACTCCCTCGGTCTCTTTTTATAGGGCGTTTTGGGGGTTTGAAATTTTCCCTAAATGTAGGGCGTTTTACATATAGGACAAACTATGGGGTTGGTGGGAGGGTTGGTGGAGGAGTGAGTTGAGTACAAAATGAAGGGCATGGTAGTCTTTTGACACATTGACTATTTCTGTTTTTGAAAGCTAAAAAGCCCTACATTTAGGGACGGAGGGAGTAGTCCTCACTGTAGCTGTTCTAATAGTTTTACACGCAAACCCTCATATATTTATCACAGCTCACGCATAGCTCCTTCAACGTAGAGTATGATTGATGTATGCTAGGAATAGTCAACTCACTTTTATTAGTCTTACATTGTGACCATTTACTTCTTCTTCTTTTTTTTCAATGAGACTAAGTTACATAACAGGGCACAGTTAACATTTCCTAGTATTTTATGGTTCAATATATATGCATTCTCTAGAAAGCTTACGCAGCATTAGTAGTACTACCAAACTAGGCTTAAGCTTCATTGTGTTTATATGGATAGGGTTAGCATTGGATGATTGGAGTGACGTGCCGAATACAATAACCTTATCCGCCCAGCAAGTGCTTGGCAATTTCCAGGACGAGCTGAAGAACTGAAGTGTAGCGGTTGCTTAATTTTGCTACTTATGTACCTAATCAACAGTGGCGGATATAAAAGCATAGTAACTCAGTTCATCAGATTGCGCAAGTGCCGTATCCCATCGTCCTCGTTTCGTGCAGGTCAAGACGTCGCATCGCATAGGTCACGAGCTATAAAGCACCCAACGTTTCTCTTGCTTTTGTGATCGACGGCATTGCATTGTCGTGTTAGCTTTTTATTCTGTCGAGCGATCGTACTACAGTTTTTTCTTCTTCTTCTTCTTCTTTTTTTTTTTTTTTTGAGTCGTGATCGTACGGCACCTTCGTGATAGCGCTGCTCCAGTACTATTTCCTTTTCACTCCAAAGGTATACAGTTTATTGTTTCATAGTTCCTGATTGGACTACCGCTGCTCATCTTAATTATGGAAGATTTTTTTTAATAAGGGAAGTTTTATTTCATGATGAAAAAAGTTCCGGCCTCTGCAGCGCGAAGGTACATGTAGCCAGAATACATAACAAAAACAAAGAGAACCGAGACAAATCGGTTTCAAAGAAAGATTTTTTTAAAAAAAAAAACTAATCCTTCAGCTAAAGAACAACATTCCATGGCTTTACACTACTTGCATGTAGTTACAGGCAACAATTTCTTGCATTAAGGATTAACTCGGTCTTGATGAATCCCCCAAAAGTTTCATGAGAACAGAGGCATAATCAAAGATCCACGATACCCTTACATAAAAATTTTGCTGTTAAAACTAACAAGAAATTGCAGCCACACTCCTTCCCCCACCGTTGCAATGAAAAGGTCACGCATGAACACCGATGTCGCCTGATCAGGTTGGAAGTTGATCAAGTAATTACGGAAAATGCAAGTCTAATTTTCGATATTCAAAATTAGAATCACTAGTAGCGCGTGGATTGTACTCTTTTCATTAAAAAAAGGAGCATTATTAAAGCTAAGGCCACCCAATATACAGGAGCATGATGACAAAAGAGTGCAAAAGTGGGAGATGATCTTTCTGTCATGTGGACAAAAGAAAGGCTATGTTCCATCCATCCGCGTCACTTCAGGTCATGCAAAACACGCATGTACCTGATGACAATCAGTTGATAGTCATTTCGATTTGATAACGAGCTAACTGCAGGCACTAGACCTTTGGTGAATGTCGCAGCTTAACTCGCAGCTCGCACTAATTCTTCAATGCCAGGTGATGGCATGACACATACTTGACATTCCTAGGATTATGTGATCCCCTAAGACAGCAATCTTCGAGACTTTAGTCTACACACCGTGCCTTTTTTAAAAAAATCTAGAAGCATTACGAAAATTATTTGCTGGATCACTGCAAAAATGCAGGTGATCGTAAACATGCATGGGACAGCAGGGATTCAGATGAAGGGGGTGTTCGTTGAATTGGGTCTAAACTTTAGAGGGTTTTTTCAATGAATATTGTGATTATAAATAAAGTTTAATTACAAAACTAATTTCAGGACTCCGCTCGAATTCGCGAGACGAATCTAATGAGGGTAATTAAGGCGTGATTAGACGATGGTTACTGTAGCATCACTGTAGCAAAACATAGATTAATTAGGCTCATTAGATTCGTCTCGTGATTTAGAGGGGGGGTCGTGACATAGGTTTTGTCATTAAATTAATAAAAATATGTTTAAATAGTAAGATTCTCTTTGATGTGACGGGTGTTAAAGTTTAGAGAGGGGTAAACGAACACCCCGAAAAAGGGATGCATTCGGTTGCCCAAGTTGGTGGTGCTCAGCTCACAGTAGCTCTGACCGTATCTTTTGTTTGCTCCGGGAAGAGATGGGAGTAACAGTAGCACACGACGACGACGATGAGTACACAGATTCCGATGCGTCCTCTCACAGACATGTGGGCCCAGCAATCCGACAGCGACTCGACGGAAGACTGCAGCGCGGCAGCCCGTCAGGTCCGTCCATCCGGCGCAGAACCCGCGCGATTCGCGGGGAATTTCTTTTCTCCTTTCGTTTCTTTACCCAGCTCGGCTCAGCTGCCACTGCAGTACACGCACGCACTGGACTGACTGACCGAAGAATTAAGGAAAAAAAAATTTTCTGCGTTTTTCCTGTGAAATTGAACTGTTTCCTGTGAAATTCTTGTGCGATTCCTGTGAAATTCCTGCGTTCCAAAGGAGTCCTAAGGGTCTGTTTGGATGGTGACCAGCGTCAGCCACACCACAACTGCGGCCACGCCGCAAGTATGGCGAGCAAAACTGCCGCCACAAGGTTGGCAAGTCTTGGCATCAAAAATGAACTAGGAGCCTGCTAAGCGATCTCGGCATGCCGCAAGTTTGGCAACAAAGCAAACACTGACCACAACGAGCATGGCGTGCCGAACTTCTGGTGTGGCAAAGTTTGGACACCATCCAAATATTGCCAGAATTATGGCACACCATACCACACTGGACTGGATATACTGACCCTCTGCACTCCCTCAATTCCCTTTTTTACCTTTGCCTTTCTCCACTTTCAGTTCCATCCCAAGGTTATAGGCTGAATCTACAGTCCTATATTAGGTCTAAGGCATTACTTATGGCCACACCTTCTATGTACCACAGTCTTATTAAACCTAATGTTTGCAGTTTGTGTGGGTAAGGTTTTGTGGTCCATAATGCCATAATATGCGTACTACTATTATTTGCATTGAACAATAGACAATCAAATGGTTAACAGATACTACCTCCATCCGTTAATTGTCGACGTTCCCGACCAAGCAAATGAACTAAAAGTGAACTGCCAAGCGTGTCGGAACGACTTCATTAAAAAAACGGAGGGAGTATTTTTCTAATCTAGCTAGTAGTCTATCTACCCATTCATGAGAACTGGGTTCCACCTGGGTGGCTTGCGGTGACGGTGTTCGCGCTGTGCGCGCGAGTTCAAGTCTCCAGGGACCAATCGAACTCCCGTATCTCATCGGAGATTCTATAGAGGAAAAAAAACTCGCTCGCTTCATCGCACTCAAAGCATAGGTATAAGAAAAAGAAGTCAAACCGATCTCACCCGACGAATGACTCCTTGTGTAAGGATGGAATGGGGATCGAGGTCCGAGGTTTTCTCGGCCTGCGTGTGTCCCGTTGAAATGTCACTTGGCTTTACAATTAGACAAGTTTGTTTCTAGTCCCTCGCCAAAAAAAAAGTTATGTGTTTCTAGGTAACATAATCTTCCATTGAAAGCTTTTGCGAGGAGGTAGCGAGGTTATCAAACCTTCATAGAAAACATGTGCGTTGTTTCATGTTCCGTCCAGCACTAGTCAAAATGAGATTACGTAAACAATCCACACGTTGTTTACAACACGTGATCTACGAACAAATATTCAACTGGCTCGAATTCAACACCTATTTTTTCTTAAGATTCTACGTACAAGACGTGACAACCGAACTGTTTGTTACCATTCATTTTCTAGCTTCGTTGATTCTGGGGTTGCGCTACTTGATCGAGTAATCGGATTCAAAACTTGTGCTTCTTGCTTTGTAAATACTGTTAAAGAAATGTTTTTGAAACGTGAAAGGGCCTGTAGCCTAGTGGTTACAAGTAGGAATGAAAACGGTGACGGAAATTTCGATTTACCGACGATCGTTTCCGAAAAAACAAGAAATGGGAAAACGATTATGGGAAATTCGGAAACAAAAGTGAAAACAGAAAAAACAAAACGGAAACGAAAATGGAAACGATAGAGGGAATTTTCGATCGAATGGCTGGTATACCGTATTACCTCGAAAATTTCCGTCGAAAATACCGTATTTATTACTACAGGCTGAACGTCAGTAGATCGCAATCGTATCTTTCCTTACCTAGCCAGTCCAAGATGTAAACACAACTCATTCCTATGGAAATAATAGACTAAGCATGGAAGTGAGGAATCATTATTTTGGCATGACACTTATTACTATCCAAATATTGCCCGACTGCCTTGGGCACGGACGCATCATTTCCATCCAGCTGCTAGTTGCTACCAAATGGAGTCCAATCTCAACACGTATTAGCTTATCATTTATATTGGAGCTCGTTATTTTCGATCACGATTACCGTTTCCCGACCGATATCGACATATTTTCGTTCCGATAGTTTCGTTCTCGATGTTCCGACATTTTCGCTATCATTTTCATTTTCGAGGTTACCGGTTTCGATTTTGTTTTCGACTAAATATATGGTTAGGAAATGATAATGATATTTTTCGATCGTTTCCGACCGTTTTCACCCCTAGTTACAAGAGTCTTAGTAACACCTGAGCTCCTGAGTTCGACTCTCTGTGAGAGCGAATTTTCTAGGATTTAACGGCGTTGTGCGTTCAGCGGGAGGCGACGTGGCCGTCGACAGCGAGGCGCCAGTGGTGACTTCGCCTATCTCGAGGATTTGCCGTCTCAGTCTTCAAAGATGCTCATAAGGGTAGGGTTTGCCTATGTGCGTTCATAGGGGTAGGGTGAGTGTGCGTGCGTTGTGAGTGTCTGAGTTGTACTGTATAATCGTAAAAAAAAAAAGAAATGTTTTTGGAACGTACAATATGTTGCTTTTCATCAGCCTGTTCGGCTGCCTATTTCGCAGCCAGCTTCTTTGCAGCAGCTATAGTGTTCTAGTTATTTCTTCAGCAGCTGCTACAGTGTTCGCAGTTATTTCTTCAGCAGCTGGTACAGTGTTATCAGCCTGCCGAACATGCCGCATATATGTAAATTGAAACTCAATGTTTGCGCCCATTAGATAAATATTTTTTTCCAAAAAATGTAAAAGAGATACCCAGAAATGATCGGGTTTTGTAATCTGTTCCTGTCAATCTCACTCAAGTGATACGATTAAGCTAGCTGGGCCCGGGATGCCGGGCTTTCAATTGACATAAGTCGTGATCTTGAACACATGACAAGGCGGATGCTGGATGTAAACACACGAAATCCGGTACAACTTTTACATGACGTGTCGAGTACACACTCGACCAAATTAAACTATTAGATATAGAGTTGAATTTCTTTTCTTTAGAAAACGCTACTATATCAAACTATAGCTAGAAATGCGAAAGCATCTGCTCGCAATATTCTCGCACCTTTGCCCTCCAAAAAAAAAAAAAAACTCTCGCCCCTTTTACTGCGCACGACCTTCTAGTTGGTCTCAGTTCTGTTCCTAATGTCTATAGCAGTCCTTATCAATCGATTCCCCTTTCTAAAGAAGGTGGACAATATCTTCTTTCATTTTGTCCTATGGATTTGTAGTACTAATAATCTGTTTGGAAGTGAGTTTCAGTAGCTAGCATTGTATAGTCGTTAATGTCGAAATTACCACGTAGTAACTCCATGAATTGCTGAGGGCTCAACGTCGTATATTGGGGAAAGATTCAATACTAACCTCAATACCTCATCACACCCATTTTTATTCTAGTATTTGACAAGAAACACCTCATGACACGTAGTACAGGCCATGAACCTGGGCAAGAGCAAGCAAGTACGAGCTACGCATGGCTATCCAGTAGGATAGGAATACATGATCGATATGTCAAGTCGTATAATTAGCTGCCTCTTGTCACTTTATTTTGCATGGGCCAGTACGTATCGCCGCAGCTATACTGTAAGTACGCCACTACGCTCGGGAGGAGCAAGCAATGGGTCGGTCCACCGCCCAGATAAGATGGATGAAGGCGGTGGCGTGAAGCGCGGTTACGTATATACCCAGCTGAGCTGTTGGTTTTTAGCCTTTTCGTATTTTTTTTCGAGGAAGCCTTTTCGTATATACTAGATGTACACAGCTGGAGCTGGTAGACCACCCAGCTGTTTGGCTGTGTGGGAATGGATCTGATCTGATCTGGTCCATGCATTTGCCTTCAGAAGGTTTTTTTTTTTTAAGCATTTGCCTTCAGAAGTTGATGGAACCGCATGTCATGTGTGGTTTCAGTCTTTCCGATGCAGGCAGCTGCGACAGCTCGTAGGAGGAGTAGAATCACAAGATGGAGTACACGCCTGGCATTTGACCAGCTCCAGACTCGAGAAAAAACATTCACCCAGTTCCACTGCAGCTTGCTCTGACCGTCAGAGTGGAACCATTCGAGCTCGTCAGTTTGACCGCATGATTTCCCAGAGATTTTAGAGTTTTTGCATGCACAATACTGAGAATTACTACTCTGACCAGCTATACGTCATGGAGATCGGGCTTGTGACCTGCCAAAATCTAACCCAAGTACTCCACCCGTGCCGTATTATAAGTTGTTTTATACTTTGGCATGAAAATTAAGAGCAGATGGCAAAATAGTGAGCACGTAGAAAACGAGCAAGTGAAGTACTAGGAAAAAAAATAGAGAGAGTTGTACTGAAAAACGAGAATGACTTATAACGTGACCAAAAAAATTGAACTCCACAAAACTCTACTCTCTCTGTCCTAATAATTACTTGTCATTCTAGTTTTGTACTGGGTTTATTAAACATTCTCTGAAGCTAAAGAACATGTCTGTCTAAATTCATTGAACATTTTATTTTATGAATCTCGACACAGAAAAGTACTCTTAAAATGACAAATAAACTAGAAGTGAGAGGGTGCATATATATAATAGTACTACGAGTGAGTAGAGTAGAAAGTCCGGTGGAGTGTATAAAATGAATCCAACGCGAACTGTAGCTGTAGGCAAGCATCAATCGTGCATATAGGCCCTAGCTAGGGTTCCGAAAAGACACCATAGGTTTGCTTTAAGTCCCATCCAGCTGTGTCCGATAAGATTCTTTTGAACATTATCCCTGACCCTGCATATAGTGCTACTAGTACTAGTAGTAGGAGTACGCATACAACACATAAATATATTACTGATAAAACCGGTACACGTAAGTATTTCCTATGTACTGTAGCAGTTTGTTTTGAATGCATATATTTCCTAGCGAAAATAACACAAAATTACATAGTAAGTATAGTGAATATTTATATTGTAAGATAACTTATTTTGTCAGCAATGTATTGCAAAATGACATGTTTAGTATGCCAATTTGCAATAAAACTACATATTTAAGCTTTGTGACACATGGATAGTAAATCTATGTTTTTTGCTACAATTCCTTAAGCATGTAGTTTTGTGAAAATTGGTACCTTAAATTTGCAATTGCTTACACTCAACGCCTCAAATCTGTAGTTTTGTGATACTTTTGTCAAACCATCTTAAGCTTTGTGAAATTTACTTATGTTGCACTTCCTTGTTAAAAAAAATGCAAGGCCTTTATATTTATCTAGAAAATGACGTCATCGTACATTTCTCTAATACAGCCTTCAATTGTTATTTTGTTAGTAGGACACTATAAATTCTAACATCATCAATTAAAAATGGATATAATACTTACTGTTAGATTGGCACTCTATGACGCATATGCATGCACGGTAACCGTGGGATCCCGTTGCTTGGATGGTCGAGTGATTGACTTGTTATATTGCCGGCCGATTCCCCTGGTGTCCAGCTTTTTGGCGACTGCACAACTTTTGTGCAGCAACGGAGCGAGAGAGAAGCAAATTAAGGAAACAGAGAGAGGGGGATAGATGAGTGGTCTCGATCGTTCGTGTGGTCACCGAACCAAACCAAACCCAGCAGAGAACATTGGTCCTGTTGCCGATGGAGTTCGAAATGGAACGCATGCGATTGCCATGCATCGTACTGATCCCCTTCTGCCACGGGCGCCAAGTTAAAGCCTCGATCATGCATGGGGTTTGCACATGCTCCAGGGGGTCCAAAGATTCGAAGGAACAGCACTACAGTGCTCACTACAATGCGTACTCCATCCTTTATTAGATACTCCTTGGACAGATTAAAAAATAATGCAACATTTTCCTTGTACTACATGCCAAGCCAAGCATCTCATCCATGGATCCTCCTTGCTCCTTTCCCATCTCGTTGTCTCTTCTCCATATAGACAGAGAGAGAAACATGGAGGGAGCGAGCCAGGGAGGAGTACTGCAATGCTACAGTACATGAAACAGTTGTTGCTGCAAAAGGAAGGGCCATCCTTTTTGAACGGAGCCAGTGCAGCATTTCCCCTCTGATCGGACAGGACCTGCAACAAACACGCACGCATATATACTTGCACTCACCATGCAGTACAAGTGTATATTATACTCTACGACATACAAGAACAGTATTTCACACATCCTCTATCTCCCTTTGTGTCTCCTCTCTTGATCTAGCTGAGCAAAGGGCTCTCCGTCTGAAGTCTCCACGTGAGGCTGCGTCCGGAACACTGTTCATTCCTACTGTAGCCAGCTTGCGTGTACCGCCACAAATACGGTATCCCATGTACGTGTGTCTGCCAGATAGATTTGCATGCCCTCAATTATGCTGCACATGCAGAGCATGGTTGTATGTATAGAGCTGGTGGTCAAACGTACTGTGTCCGACATGAAGATATGGCACGACCGAATGAGCAAGAGAACGTTTCAGATACATCATACTGAACTTGTTTTTCCACCAAATTGCATTTGTTTAAGCCTGGTGGATGGTCTGGATAATTATTATCGGTAGCTGATCAGGATGATGTATCTGAAAACGTGGGTGGGCATGTTCCACCGCAAAGGACCTTACCAGCTAAACCACGCTCACTTTGTTGCACGAGATGAACCATGCCAACATATTTTTTTCTTAAAAAGAAAAAGAAAAATACCCTGTCTGTTGAGAAATATAAGCATTTCTAAATCTTGTCGAAGACATCTAAAAAGTCCGTCAACATTAAAAACGCACAAACTAGTATTACAAGATTCATCTGAAACCAATCATCATGATACAGAATTTTTTTATTTTTAAAGATATTATCACTCAAAATTAAAAAACTTCTACTGTCCACTATTCAATATTCCAGGACGGTGGAGGGAGTACAATCTGATTAAGATTAGTTTGTGATGGCAGGTACGTGTTCCATCCGTAGCATCCACGATACGTCGCGTATATGCATGCATGTAATAGCTCGATTGCACTGTCATTTGCAGTAGTACATAAAGAGTAGATCTCTAGGCACAAAGACTAAATTGCATGCGTAGATTGTAGAATTCAAGCGTAGATTATCAAGTCCCAGACGCACGATATGACTGACAGAAACATACTAGTAGCATATATGAGCTGCACGTACACTTGGACAATTGACCGGTCAAAAGCTCAAACAGTCCGCATTTGCACACGGGACCCTTTGGGAAAAGAAAAGATTCCAGCTAAATGGATTACGTATGGATCATGTCCGTCATGCTGGGCACATACAGTAATTTTTGGTTTCAACACAAGATTGTCACATTATGTACACAAATTCATTCATCATTTCATTTCAACGCAAGCTACAGCACCATTTTGCAGCGAAATTTCCACGGAGTTCGCTAGACTTTAAGCCGGGCTCTGTGAAGAGTTTATAGTAATTAATGTTCTTCTGCCACCGACCAACTATACCAAAATGTATTCGATATTTTAAGTGATAATTTTCACCAATTTTTAAAGTATTCAATTTGATGCTAGCTGTCTTTGGAATCCTTTTAGAAATTAGTCCAATGCAAATCATAACTAAAATGTCTCGCAAAGAAAAAATCATAACTAAAACAAAATTAATGACCCAGATTTAAGTTCACATTGACATAGGTAGTTAAGACCAGGTACTACTTGTAGTTCAGTCGAGTGGTACTCCCTCCAGTGTCACAAAAGTTGTCGTTTTGGACATTGGCAGGTCTTCAAAACATAGCTTTGACTAATATTTTTTGCTATAAATTATTTATAAAATATAATTGAAGTGTACTTTTATGAAGTCAATACGAATCTACTCATGTCATTTTCATATTTCTAAACTTAACACATAGAATGTTATTTAGAGTCAAAGTTTCAAAAGTTTGATTTAAGACAACCTCAAAACAACAGCTTTTGTGACACTGGAGGGAGTACTCGCTTAGTCATCTTTTATTATTGCGTTAAACCAGGACAAATTAAAGCCAGGCCACTACTACAGCAATTTAGCAATATGTTTTACTTTTCCCATGGCCACAAAAGCAGCATGCTTGTCTATATAGCTAGTCAACTTGGAACAAATGTAATAGAAGGGCATTGATGAAACTAAGATTGTCCAATGATTTTTTTTTCCCTTTTCTAACCGCTGGAACTCGCGCGGTTAGTCGTTGGTTAGATCTCTTCTGGTGGAACCAACCCTCTAACTAAAAAAAAATGCTTTTCGAGCGTCCTCAATGGTACTCTTAGAGTCAATGAATATTATATTTTATGTTATAAATAGAGAGAGAGAGAGAGAGCGCGCTAATTTTTAGAAAAATAAAAAAGACTGAAATGTGGAGCTCATATTGCACATCAATCCTTTCCAAGAGCCAGATGCGAACTCTTAGTTAGCTCTCTCTTCAAGGACGTCTTATGGTGACTTCGTAAATCCAGGGGACATTTTCTTGTAATGTGTGTCTTTTCACAGAGGAGAGTGTATTTGTATTTATAACGTATAGAAAAAAAGATTACTTCTTGAGACTGGTAGCTTAGCATCTCAAAGTCAAGATCAACCTCCTATGCCGCCTTTATCAAAAAATATGTGATAGGCTGCCCAGGATCAATAATGATTCATCTCCAGTTATTGTCCTGGAATTTATGTATGAGTAGTTGTTACCATAGTACTTAGCTACTCCCTCTGTTTCGAAATATATGCAGTTTTTGGCTTTCAGACTTCACGTTTGACCGTTCGTCTTATTCATTTTGTTGTGAAAATATAAAAACAATTAAGTCATGTTTAAAATATATCTAAAGAGAAAACAATTCGTAACAAAATAAATATATTTTCATAATTTTTTGAATAAGACGAGAGGTCAAACGTAATGTCTGAAAGTCAACAACTGCATATATTTTGAAGCGGAGGGAGTAATTCATAATGCACTGACGAAAGTCTCTGTTGGTCAGTACCATGGACAACAATGTATGATTATTAATATGCCAATTGTTATAGCTAATCGATCAACCACCACAGAGTTCTTAAGAGAATGACTGAATGAGAAGGCGATCGATGATCGATGCCGACGCAGTATCAAGACTTATTTAATACTAAGATCTAGCAGCTCAATCGTACGATGGATTCTGCACTTATCGGTTGGAGCAAAGCATGTGGATTTGCACAGGAGTTCATTGTACAGGAGTTAAGTTAGCACAAATCTTTGTGATTTTTTTTATTTGATGGCTTTATCGACAAGCTTTCTTTAGGCCAGTACAACGGGCCAGCAACAGTATATGATAGCACCTAAGTAGAGTATCTAAAAATTTAATTTCGCAATTAGATTCATTTTAATGTAATATCAAACACAAGAAAACATAGAGGATTTTCTTTCTCCCACATACTTATTTGAACTTTCCAATCCTGCTGTTTCTATTGCACAAATATATGAAATTTTTTGATATTATTTACCTCCATGCAACTTGCTATATTGTATATTTTGGTTAAAAGCAGCTGGCAATAATATGCATGCATGCCGACATTGCTTCTATCAAGCAAGAAAAAGTACGGTCGGCACTCGATAGAATATTGGAAAATTCGTCCTTTTCTTCGTTTTTACAAATGCCATATCCATCCTGTCAATTTACCGCGTCAATTCATAACGGTTGATCGAAGCGACAAGTTAGATGAACATAGCTAGCTCAATATTTTAATGTAGATTAGAGTGTAGTAAAGGCCAACGATGACGATGGATCGCGTGAACACCATATTATTTATTGCAAGAAAAGAAAATGCATGGCTAACATTCTTTGTCCCCTCGGCATTCACAAAGGACATCATGTTAACAACGTTTTCCAACAGTGTTGCAACATATAAAAAGTGTTCTAGGATGTACTAACAACAATTATAGGTTGATGCGTTGTGTTGCGTGCAATTAAATGTACTATTTTTTCTTGGATTAAAAAAAATTAATTGTACTTACTAAGAATACTTACTTGCCGATGCTTGTTCATAATTCTAACGTCTTCAAAATGCATACTGTTATGGCTGATGTAGATTTTGCGGTCAAAATTGTGGTACTTTTTTTTGAGACAAAGCTGCATACTGTTTTAAGATATGTAATAATGACACAGCAGAAGATATAAAATTTTGGCGTACGTAAACATTCTCTGAAGCGACCGTATTACTCCTTGCTAGTAGAATCGTGACTTGACATTGTCAATAAATATTATGTATTGTGGGCCCTTACTTTGCATGTTTCTTGAAGCAGCAACAATCTAAGCTCTGGCGCATCTCTGTCTCTACTCACCACTAGGTGATATGATGAGCGGAAATGCATCTGCACCTATAAACCAATGGTCACTTGACCCCAGGTCAATCAGTCTCTACGCCTTATGCTTTAATCTTAAACTGATAATAAAGGGTTATTCTACAACTTATTTTTTATTGAAGCATTACTAATTGTCTCACCAAAAACACTCATTATAAATTTTTTGCGCTTTGTGCCGATTTGGATTGACAGACAAACGGGAGAGCATTGGAGAAAGCGACAAACATTCCCTTGAATGTTAGAGCATCTCCAACAGGCTTGTCATTTGTATTTGGATCGGTAAAAAAAAAACGCGAATGAGCAAAAACCGGCATCCAAGAGCCTGGCCATCTACCTCCGCTCGCAATCCCGCTCGTCATCTACCTCGCCTGCCTAGCCAAAATTGCCGAGCGAATCTCCTCGCCAAATCCATCCTTCCCGTTGGCAGACCACCTCGCACAGGGCTTCTCGGGGCTCCTCCTCCACAGGCCCGTCGACTCCCGGCGGCGGCGTAGCAGCGGCGGCGATGTTGCAGCGGATGCGATGGATGTCAGATGAGGACGGGCGGTGGGAGCTGCACGCGGAGACGCCGGTGACGATGGAGGGCATGGCGCGGCCCGTCCCTGGCGACCCGCTGCCGCTTGGCCTCTCCCGGGGCCCCCGCGTCACCCGCCCCAAGCAACTCGACTTCCTCCACTGCTTCATGGCCGCCCGCAGCAGCAGTAGAGGAGGAGGAGAACCGGCACTGCCGCTGCGGCGTGGGGCACCGCCGCGCGTGCCCACCGCCCCAGCGCGGCCGCCTGGTCCTGGATAGCCCCGACCAGCGCCTGGCGCGGAGGCGAGGAAGCGGAGCAGCTCCTCGAACGCCGCCGCAAACGTCCCACGGGATCGCGTCGTCGCCGGGGCCGGCGGAGCCGAATCGCAGAGCCCCCCGCGCCGCCGCCGCCGCCGAGCGCCTCTTCTCCCTTCTAATTAAGCTGCCTCGCGCCCTCAGGCCTCCGCCACCCCGCCACAGTGCGCCTCCGCAGCTCCTCAGCGGCGGCCATGGCCGCCGCCGCCATTCCTCACGCGCACCCGCACGTCCGCCGCACACCCGCGCCCACCAAGGACCCCACCTGGTTCGCGCTCTCCTCCTCTTTGTGGTGGTGTCGCCGCCGGCGGCCAGCGACCGCCGGTTGGCCTTGTTGCCTTGACCCGGCCCCACCTGCAGAGAGGGAAAGGAAGGGGGTAGGATATGGTTGGGTGAAGAAAAGAAAGATCCAAAGGAATGAAGAGTCTGATTTAACTAGTCTGTTAGAGTATATGAAAATATTAAGAGGGAATCTTGACTAAATGAATAGCTAAATAGGAATATAAAGAGTGAGATTTGGCTAGACTCTTGGAGTTGCTCTTAGTAATACTCTAAATGTTAACAGTTAACACCCTCTTCCCATGAAAATTCTTAGGACTAAAGAGCCTTTTTGCCACTAAGTCCCTTATAATAGTAGTGATATTTGACAATTATTAAAAGTTTTAAAAACATCAATTCAGATATGTGGATTATTTTCAATCATAACGCAGCATATTTGCATCCATTTTGCACCAACAAAAAGCCAACAAGCTATAAAGAAAAGAAAATGGTACTACAAGGTATGCAGATTGAGCGCGCATAATAATGGCACAGCGGAAAAGGGTGATGATATGGAGATGGGCGAGCGCTTCTTTTTCCCGAAGGAAACGGGTGAGCATTTTACTTTTCCAAGAATCTATCTTTTCATCTTTTTCCCCCAAGGGTGAAAAAGAGGAGCAAAGTGAACAGGGGCACACACATGCACGTTCACGGAGAGCACAAGTGGACAGTCGACACGGACCAGAAGTAAACTGCGACATGTGTGAGTTTTGTACGTCAATTTGTCCTGATCTCCCGCTGGTCACTCCCGAATCCAACAATTTATATCAGAAAAAGTATCGACCACCTCCTATGTTGGTCCTATTATTTTTATAAAAAAAATAAACATTCCTCGCAAAAGGGCAAATAAAAAGAAACAAATAAATACTACAAGAACAAAAAATAATGTTAGTCACCCGAACAAAAAGAAAAGAAATAATGTTAGTCAATGCCTCCCGAAAATGATAGGATGATTTTGTAACACCCTGCGTCCAAAATCCGCTTACCGCCTAGCCCCCACGCAGGGCGAGCACGCGCATGCACATAGCACCCCTCTTACACTTTCGTCCTCGCTTCGAGTAAAAGGGTTAACCCGAAGGTGCTATGCTTGGAACCAACAAAGGTTATATGCTGACCCTCACCAACCTAAATAAGCCATGTGGGACTATTCCCACAACCATTTTATTTCACTTCTGAGCCTCATGGGCTGAAACCACTACTACCAGGCTACAGACGGGCTGGGGTGTTACAGATTCAGAAGTTGAGTTTTCCAGGTTCAGCTGAGCATGCAATTCTCTTTCTCCTACTTTCTGTACTGTACTCCTTCGCGTGCCTGCCCTCGTCCAAGGGATGTTGGTTGCCTCTTCTTTCCGGTTTGCCTTCCTCGTGAAGCTCTCCCTAAATTATAGGCCACCGCAAAGCTCCTCTTACATCCCAAACCCTCAACGACGGCTGCACTCACACCATCGATCAGAACAAATTGAGATACTATGGGGTTGTTCGTTTTTTTAGGCCTAAAGGTCACATCAAAAACTAATCTTGTTATTTACGCGTCTTAAATAAGTCTAATTACAAAACCTTTTTACAGATGTGCGCTAATTTGCGAGACGAATCTAATGAGCCTAATTAATCTATGATTCGCTACAGTAATGTTACAGTAACCATCGTTTAATCACGGCTTAATTACTCTCATTAGATTCGTCTCGCAAATTAGTACAAGGTTCTGCAGTTAGTTTTTTAATTAGACTTTATTTAATACCCTTAAATGACAAGATTCTAGGCGGCCTAAAATTAGGCCTAGAGAAACGAACACCCCCTATATAGAATAAAGATTCCATGCATAGAATTAAAACCATGCTGTACATGTATAAGAAATAATATTATGGGAATTGTACGAAGTCGGTCAATACACTAAGCGATGCATGAATTTCAGTATCTTTCATTTGTTGTTTTTTTCATGTTGCAATGTCTTCTTGTATGTTGCAATAGTACTATCCAATGTTGCATCTATTTTTCCTTTTTTTATTCTTCCACAGCATGTTGCAACAAGTACTACTATATGTTTCAATTTCTTATGTTGTACTAGTTATTTTTAGATGTTGTAGACTTGTAGTAAGTATATTTGTTGCAGTAGCTATTCATGGATGTTGCAATGAAAGAAAATCAGACTAAAAAGTAATTAATACTCCATTTGTTTTTAAATATATGACATTGTTGACTTTTTCGTTCAACTTTGGCAAACAATTTTAGATTTGTTTTAAAGATATTTAAGTAATGAGTTACCTAACGTGAAATGAATATCATTATATCTATCATCAAAAGAACTTTAAGGTTAACTTATACATTTAGCTATTTGCATAAATATTTATAGAAAATACGAATGGTCAAAGTAACAAAAAAAGTCAACGGTGTGATATATTTAAAACAGGAGGTTTTTTTTTGGTTAGTTGCAAATCCCACCCCCCACGAATGGTCAATGTTGCGAAAACAACCCCATCCAACCGAATTTAGGTTAAAATAGCCCCTCATTTGCATGTGCTGTGTCAACTGGGCCCAAAAGTGTTACCATGGACGTTTGGCTACATGAGTCGATTAATTGGGGTCGAGTCGAGTTTCATGGTTTGATCATATCTGAGACTATTGTGGTCCCATCGCACTAAAACAATGCTTTAATTATGTCTTAAACATCTACAACTACATCCGATCGAACAGAACACATTCAACTGCTCAATTGTCTTATCGCTACCGTACGCAGGTGCAAGGCTTAAGCTAGGAGCTAGACACGCATTCACATAATCAAGTGACACTTATTAGCTTAACTGGGGGAGCACATGTAAATCGGGGTGGTATGCCAACCTACAATAGGGTGACGTGAGGTGGTTTTGCAACAAAAAACTTACGAGGCAATATCAAACTAAAGCAGAGTTATGACATAGGATTTGCAATTAATCTTTTTTTTCGGGTAACCCTACATCATGTAGTGGCTGTTTATGACCTAACAAATTAATGCGCATATTTATCTCGTTTAACCAGTGTCATCTCTAAAAAAGAAAATTGTCCTTCCGCTGCCCTAAACCTAAAATAAAGATGCGCGGCATTGCCCATGCAGGTGCTTGCATTCCAGTCATCGATCGACGTCTGACACAAGGGCCAAGGCATGGACGTGTCGACGGATAAAAAGATGAGCAGAGCCCCCGTCTCTCCCTTTCGAAATACAGCGCATCCATCTCCCCTCTCTTCTCCAGTGATGAAGATTTGACGCGAGAAAAGGGAATCACCACCAGCCAACCAGCCACAGGCGCACGGAAACACCTTTCCCTTCCTCCCCTTCCACACCCCTCCCTCCCTCCTCTGTCCTCTGCTCATTAATATCTCTCTCCTCTCCCTCTTCTTCCCCGTGCAACCTCTCCACGGCCGCCGCCATTAGCGGTGCGGAGAGAAAACTACAGCCTCCTCCGTCCTGGCCCGGTCGAGCTCTGCGTAATTTCTGCGTCCTACCAGTAGCTTGCTAGGTTTCAGTAGGCTGTTTATTTCATGGATCACAGCTTCGGGAATCTCGGAGCTGGAGGAGGAGGTAGCAGCAGCGGGGGCTCCAACTCCAAGGCCCCCGCGCCGGCGTCCTCCTCCTCCTTCCTGCAGCTGCCTCTGTCCAGCGCGGCGGCGACGGCTGCGGGCGGCGTGGCGTACTACGGCGCGCCGCTCGCGCTGCTGCACCAGGCCGCCGGGCCATCGTCGTCGTCGCCGCAGTACGGCCGGCACGCGGAGATCTCGCCGGCGGAGGCCGACGCCATCAAGGCCAAGATCGCGGCGCACCCGCAGTACTCCGCGCTGCTCGCCGCCTACCTCGACTGCCAGAAAGTTAGCCGCTTGCTTGCTTTCCTTATTGCTTAACGACATCATTATCTTTTGTCTTGTATTAATCTGATGACAAGCAAGAAGTGCTAATAAAATCCGATGCGTAATCTATACTATGCTTTATTATATGTGCCTATGAAAGATGCGTTTTGATTTGAATCGACGCAGGTCGGTGCGCCGCCGGACGTGCTGGAGAAGCTAACGGCCATGGCAGCGAAGCTGGACGCGCGCCCGCCCAGCCGCCACGAGCCGCGCGACCCGGAGCTCGACCAGTTCATGGTTCGTCCCGATCAGTTCTTATCTAGCAGCCACTAGTACTACTGCATAATCACCAGGACCAGGACAGCAAAAAGGAAAAAAATCCTCTTCCTGATCGATTTACATGTAAGTTTCTCTCCGGTGAATCGATGTACTACGTATTTGCAGGAGGCGTACTGCACCATGCTGGTGAAGTACCGGGAGGAGCTGACGCGGCCGATCGAGGAGGCCATGGATTTCCTCAAGAGGGTGGAGGCGCAGCTTGACTCCATCTCCGGCAGCGCCGGCGCCGGCGCCGGCGCCGGTGGCTCCGCGCGCCTCCTGCTCACCGGTAAAGAAAAAGATCTCCTGCAGCTTCTTCGTCGCCTCACCTCTCGTACATGGTCGTACGGCGTCCCCTTTTTTTTTTATTGCCATATATATGCTCCCGGCTTACCTCATTGGGAATGGTTGTTCTGGATAGTGGGAGTTGGTTGATCCGGATCTTGCCATTGTGAGCAACCAGCCTGGCTTCCTTGCAGATTAGTTTAATCGTAGGTTAATCATTAATTAGTCTGAGTGGTAGCTTGGCGAGATGTCAGGCACAAGACTCTGCATGCCCTAACAGCAATAAACTAATTAGTGAGGTGATTTGCGGCAGATTGATTAAGTGGCAACTGGGCTTTTGGTTGGCATCCAGGGCACAGTGAGGAGCCGTGTCTCATGGCCGGGTCTCCTCCTCTCGTTCAGCAGCTCATGCTCCATTGTTTTATTATCCTCTCTGCTGCTTGCATTATCTTATTGCCTAATCACAAGCTAGGCCACCTTTCAGCAGCTTGACCTGTTCGTTTGGCTTTCTTGCAATGTATTTTCTCTTACTAGTCTACTGCCTGTACATGACAGGTGACAATAAGCTTTGCTTGTGTTAGGGTTCCGAGGCAGGCATGAGAATCCATCTGTCTCGTTCCTATAACCATGCACAACTCTATGTGCAAGCTTCAAATCATTGCCTTCTTGTGCAGGAGTAGCTAGCTTCCACATTTCACATCTCTCGTCTTGATTTATTTTATTGTGCTAGTTTAGAGAGAGAGGCGGAGAGATTAGCGAGAGATGCACTGGGAAATGGTGTTCTAGAGCCTAACTGAATTCTTCTGTCTGGACTAGTAGTACACACACTCGCTGCTACTGCCGCAGTAGCAATATTATTTGGTCCACAACCCTGATCTGGCCTGGATGTAGCTATGTTGGGTTGCAGTGGCACAAGCGTACGTGTGTCATGGTCGCCCTTCGTGTCTTCCGGGGGGCGCTGCCGGACTGTTTGAATGTTGGACGTGCATCTACAGTCCATGTGCAGATTTGCAGAATAAGGAGTGCTACCTGCACAGGGCACGAAGATATGTGTTTACTGTTGCTAGGCTACTGTATGTGCTTTGTCCGGGGCTGTGCCATGCTGTATAGAAGCGCACAGCCAGTCTGATATGTAGGTGTTTTATATAGTTGTAAGTACATGTCCATAAGATTTCACAATGGAGATATCTCCATTGGAGAGTATGGCTACGTTATCAACCATCGATTTTATTTTTCCATTAAACGTATAGCGCCTAGAGTAAGTAATCATTGCTCATCAAAGTAGCGTCAGATTGGGCGGTCACTCTAGGATTGTTGCATAAACTAAGTTCAGGAGCTTACTTTCTGGGTAGGTTAATTAGCTGTTTACAGTTCCATGTATTAGGGCCTGTGATCTAGCCATCTAGGTGCTCACTATAAAAGATAGTGGTATCAAAGAACTCAACTTTGTCACTACCAAAGGTTAAGCTTTTAATTTTTACCCAAACTTTTTAATAGCAAATTGGTACCATTTTAAGGTGACCAAATGTCTCGAAAGCTGTATTGATCTAGGATTGAAGAAGCTCTGGTGCACATTTCAAATACTGCCGACTGTTATTTCTGTATTGATGCGTGGTCGTGAACTTCTCAAACCATTTGCAAGTGTCAGATTTCATACAGACTCTTCTAGTTTTATTTTCTTAATGAAAAAGGTGGATTGCGCGCATAGTTTTCATGTTATCACTATAGTTTCTTTTTCCATGTTTTTCAAAGCTTGGAATTTACCATTGTTGAGTCGCATAAGTTCAATATCCGATGGTTTTATTTGGGCATAATTAATATTGTGAATTTCAACCTGTACCCGATTGATCACTTCTACTTTTCAGCAAGATAATATATTCGCTAATCTGTGAAGTACCTATGGGCTTTCTGAAGCTATAGTTATCCTGATAACACATCTCTCTAAAACTAGCAAATAAGCATCTGGCACATTATTTTATTGGTATACCATTTATGATGCACAGCTGAAGAATGTCAATGGAAGCATGCCGCAATTCATTTACCTAGTTTCAGAGATTATAAGCTAATCTAATCTGCCATTTTGTTAGGAGATACGCTGTGGGTCTCTTATTATTAACTGTGTTCCTTATTCGTGTCAACTCCCAATAGATACGAAAGTTATAGTGTTACTATTTGTTGTTAAATGCATTTGACAGATCTAGACTCATGATTTAAAGAGAAATAAAATATCTTTAATATTTCTTCAACCTAAATATAGATACCGTCTCTCAGTGATCATATTCTGAGAGTAGTTGTTATGGGCATAGGGGCACTTGCCCCTCCCTCTAGTTTGACTTTTAATTAGGGCAAAATCCACAAATTAAACCAGTGAATTGATTGTGGAACCTGTCAAATAAGTTGTGCACTTTTAAACTAAAAGGCATAGTTTTGTAGTTCATCGCAGTTAAATAACTCCTTTAGATTTTTCTCAGTAGCATTTTGTTGTTAAGCATGATATACAAATGCTAAACACTATTTCTTCCTCTCCTGGTGTATATGGGAAAAATATGTGCAAGTCACTAATTTTTTAATCACATATATATTAGATCTTTGTGATTCCATCCTTGCCTGGTCAACAAATCTGTCAATATACAATTTCTTATGAATAAATCCACTGTTTGGCCTGCTCAATGAACTGAAGTCATGTTAATATACTATAACTTACTATTTGCAATGTATATTTGAATTGTTAGATGAGGTTTAATATTAGCAACAGTATTCCTTTTAGTGTATTTCTGTTTTTACTAAGAAAAAAACTCTCGTGCGACCTGCCCAATTTAGTTTTGATTCTCTCTTATTGCTGCCTTTTGGCCTTAACTATCATCCCGAGAAGTAAGTTCCATGCAGGACCTGCGCATAGCAAAATTATTGTTGTTGTGATGTCCTCCCATCCTAGCTATTTTTCTCCCTCCCCTTTCTTAGATTTATTTATTCTACGTTACTATGAAAACAGTAATAAATTTTTGCGTGAATGAAATGCTCTATCATCTAGTGATATATACTGGGCTGGTTTGTATAAGTTCCTACTGACTAGTGACAAATCAATGTCCTTCGTATTTTTATTTCCATATTTATCTTATTATTTGAATCCCATATAAAATTCCTCTCATTATACCACTTGCATTGGCAATATTCTACTAATTGTGACCGGGCAGTCTACTTCCTTCCGAAAATTCCACTATTCACTCTACTCTTACATTTCAGAACAGATAAATTTCTTTACACACAGCTATAAGCTTTCTGTGTCTGCCCCATGGGCTGTCCATTATGGCCGAAACTGAGATGAGTTATGACTTCATCAGACAGAAAAATGAGCCTCTGATTGACAAAACAAGGCATCTTACCAGGAGAATTTTTGTCTTCAGATGGTAAATCAGAAGGGGTCGGTTCTTCCGAGGATGACATGGATACAAGTGGCCGGGAGAATGAGCCACCCGAGATTGACCCACGCGCAGAGGATAAGGAGCTCAAGTATCAGCTCCTGAAGAAGTACAGTGGCTACTTGAGCAGCCTCAGGCAAGAGTTTTCCAAGAAGAAGAAGAAAGGGAAGCTCCCAAAGGAGGCCAGGCAGAAGCTGCTCCACTGGTGGGAGCTACACTACAAGTGGCCTTACCCTTCAGTAAGTAGACTCCCACTCCTTCAACCTCATTTGTGTGAATGAACACAAACACCATTATCAGAGAAATGGCAAAAAGTGTGCCAGTGTGATGTCTTGACTTATAACTACTTCAGATTTGTGTTCACTTCTGTTTCGGAATAGCAGGGTGTGATCACAAACTGAAGGTGTTTTGAACGCCATCACAAACTGGAGGTGCATCACATTGTGACTAACTTTATGTTTGATGTTGCATATAGGAGACGGAGAAGATTGCGCTGGCAGAGTCAACAGGCCTAGATCAGAAGCAGATCAACAACTGGTTTATCAACCAGAGGAAACGGCACTGGAAGCCATCGGAGGACATGCCATTCGTGATGATGGAAGGCTTCCACCCGCAGACTGCTGCTGCGCTCTACATGGACGGTCCGTTCATGGCCGATGGCATGTATCGCCTTGGTTCGTGAATGACCGTGGACTATTTGATCGGCACATCAAAACTTCTGTGTCCCAGAACGCGTTGGAATGCATAGACATTGTTATGGAATTTTTGCAAAAGGTTTCTGCCGATTGCCTAGAGAGGGCTTGCTGTAGTGTTTGTGGTCTGTAGTTCTGTAATATTGTTCATTTCCGCTAGACGGCTTGTAATGTAGGTGTATTTCAAATTCGAATATCCATGCAAGTACCCTAGTAATTAATTCAGGAGTCGCCTAATTGTATGATTGCACGGTTCATAGTGTTCAAAAATGTGTCCAGTGGCTGTCTGAAACATGAAGACATACTAAATGCCGTATCTTGGGAAGATGACAGCAGCATATTGTTCAACTGCAAATTACTTCAGGCATCTCCGTTCTTAAATGTTTACTTCTAGACTTCTAGTCCACGAAACTGTGTACGAAAGTTTGAAAATAAGTTGAAACTGTAACTTTCAGAGGCGAAATGGCCGATATACAGTTCAAGTCTCTTTCCGTCACTCTTGTTTGCAAGGAGAAGCATCAAGCATGGCGCAAATAGATTTCAGATGCTTGTATCTGCTCGCAGAGGGAACCTATTCATGACACTACTCTATTCAGAATTTTGTCACTATGAACAGTGGTTTTATCTTTTTTTTTTTTCGAAAAAGCGAACAGTGGTTTTATCATGGTGTTGATGTACCAAGATTCCTCGGGTGCAGTTCTATCATATCCTCTTCAGGAATGTCTGTACATGCAGCGACTCATCACCATATATGGCCTTCCATGCTCCGGGCTTCAACCACCCCAGGTCACATGTTGCAATCACTGGCATTATTGCAGCGTAATGCTCAGAGAATCATTGCACTGTTGCAGTGCCGACCGAACTACTTATCCCGGCAGCGTGTCATGCAAGGGGAAAATGAATGGCATGTTGGCTGCAAGTTGATGAAGATATCGCTTTATGAAATGCTGTACTGCTTCACCTGCAATGGTACTAGGAATGGTAAGGCTAGAGCAGTGTGTTCTTGCTCGTTTCAGAGAAGATACAAACATGTTCCAGCTTCGTTCCTGGCTCACGACTCGAGAGGATTATGTTGCAAAGCCTGTGATAGCAGGAAAGTTGAAAGCGATGAGGAGTGTAAGAGGGAAATGATTCCGATTGTTGCACTGTTGAAAGGGTAGCCTGTTCCCCAACAACTGGCGGTTGATAAACATACTGTAAATAGATCAAATCTGAGACTGAAACTGAGCTGTGGTGCATCCAAATATAGATGCCGTCAGCTGGAGGCAGAAAATTATAGTGCAAATTAGCAAATGTTCATGGGCCTCATAGCCTCACTCGTTCGCTGATCCGTCGCCATTCATGGTACGTGTCCCAAACAGTAGAAAGTTATCTGCATAAAGTTGCACCCATCTCTGCCTGTGAAGACCTGCAACCGTATGCCTGCAACCATATGCATGGAGACAGTGTTGCATAAAAATGGAGCAGGAGTTGGACGGTCCGTCGTGTCAGAGCAACCACAAATACCATCTGCCTGTGATGACCTGCAACCATATGCTTCAGGCCGGCGCTGTCAGCACGGAAACCTTCAACTACCATCGATTCTTTTACTGTTTATGTAGCAGGTTTATCAGAGCTCAAGGAGTATTACACTATCTGACCGTTGTCGTGTCAATGCGAGTTGGTGTAGATGATGCAATCATGTGTATCACTGCTCATGAACAGTTTCAGCAATGTTACAATAGCATGCATTACTACAGATCAGGATGGGATCACATCTTTTTGGATAGATTATAATAAGCAAGGATTAAGCAAAGCAAATTCGATGGATCTCCGGTGGAGCCCCCTCCAGCAAAACGCTCCAGGAATCTAGAAGCCAGGATATGCGCTGTCTGGTCAACTGGTGACTAAAAATGCTGTACGTGTTGCAGGGCCGCAAGGCCAATGATGGGCTAGACGGAGGCTTATGGGAAGGAGAAAGGAGGCCGAATTGTTGAGTTTTGAGGCTAAGTAACGGGGCATCCAGATTCGCAGTTGGGGCCCAAATTTGTAGGCCTTGGATATTTGGGCTATGTTTGTTTGGTCCAAGTAGTAGGTTGTGCTTTAGTTGGGCTTGTATATCTTCGCTGGAAAAAAAGGTGGGATTGTTCTGAGGACAAATCACAACACATTCCCCTAAAAAGAAAAAAAAAAGACAAATCACAACACATTATTACTTGAAGTTTCCAACAAGATCTTGGAGGCAAGCCTTTAGTTTCGAAAAAGAGAGCGTGTTATTGGGTGTAAATTGTGCCTCTCAACCAAACATTCTATACCACGTAAATTAAAATTTTGCACTCACCGGCCACTAACTCATAACATATCTGAGAACAGTTGACTTTGAATACCAGAATTCTAATAAGCTAAGGACTGTACTCGTATTATTTTTTCACATCGTAATAATAATTTCCTATACTATGGGTGTCATCTCCCTCCTGACAGGTCAGATATGGTGCCGACGCTCACCATCATTGACGAGCATGGGCTTGACATGATATGAATGCCTTTCCTTTGTATGAGAGCTAGCAGGTTGAAGCTCAGGTTTTTTTTTTTTTTTGAGCCAATGAAGCTCACGTTTGTGTGCGTCATCTCAGGGAGCGGCATCTCTCCATCAAGATACTGCTGGACTTGCTGCATGTTGGGCCTTGTACAGTTGCAGATGGATGCGAGCACAGAAGTCCAGTCTTGAGTACCTGGAACACCTCATCGGAAATTCGGAATTGTACTCGCCTTGCAGCCTTGGATCCACTGTCTCAATGAGTGACTCGTTGTGCCAATGCTGGAGTACCCAATCCACAAGCAGGGAGTCGTTGCCTTGCTCATCTTGCTTGATGGTTCTTTGCCCACATGTAACCTCAAGAATGAATGTGCCGAAAGCCAAAACATCTGTAAGAGGGGTAGCCTTGCCTGAACGCACCAGTTCAGGCGCTAGGTACCCCGTGGTGCCAACCACGCGGGTAGTTTGTGGGTTGGCGCCGTGTTCATACAGATGTTAAAGCTACCAGCCCATAGATCAGTTTCTTACACAAATAACTTGAAATCTATGATTCGGTGGGCAAGTCGTGAAATAAGTGTCAAATCATAAAATTATTGAACCTAAAGCAATTACATGCACTATTTTTGTTTCCCTGTATAATTAGAAGGTAATAAATTTTGTTATTATAACACACTAAATGACTTGCAAGCTAGAGCTGTTACTCCTAAATGCTGTGTATGAGCCCATCAAGTTTCATTTATGAGCGGCTGTATGTTTCGATCCTGAACTTATTACCATGCTATTTATATCGTGTGTAACTCTCATACATGTATATATATACATAGTTCAGTCATTCATCGAGCAGATCAGGGAGATTTCAATATGAGGGACAACTCTAACAGCTTGCTGTTGTACGTGGTCACCATTTTGTTTGTTGTTCTGTCTGAGCATATCCTTTTGCCTATGCAGTGTAAGTATATGTACAGTTACAGAAATCACCATTCCTTGTCAACAAGCATGCTATTTTAATTTTACATTGAATATGTTCTTGTAATTCTAGCACTGGTGACAAAAATATTGCAATTCACAGGTCGTCCTCTGGATCTCGCGGCCCCAAGTACAAGAACTAGCAGATACCTAAATATTGTTCCCGATAACAGAAGTAATAACTATAGCGCAATTGAGGCCTCGTTGGATGAGATCAAGCTCACACTGATATGGTGCCCTTTGAAAGAATTTTGTACACACGACCCCTGCTTTTGCTGCGGGAACACAGGAAAATGTTATAATTTCCAGGGCGAATGCAAGGCCAACTGCCCGGTGATTCATCCGCCAAACGAAAGAAGATGGAAGGTCGAAGGCAGCAGGCAGTAGTGATGGATACGATATATATATGGATGATCTTTTATATCAATTGAAATAATGTTTCTAACGGTTTCTACCAATGAACACACGTACAATCAAGGATGATATTTCACCCCGGTCTCTGAAGAGATCAAAAAAGGTACACCAGTTTGAGAATAAAAAACAAAACAAACAAAGAGAAAAAGAAGAATAAAAAACAAGACCAATATTCATTACCGAAAGTCTTGTGCCGTGAGTTGAACGAGCCCGTCGCCGACGAGAAGCCTACGTACGCCACGTCGGTGAGCACCGTGGCGAGGTCGTAGCCGACGGAGATCAGCGACTTGACGGGTCTGGCCATTTTCATGGTAGCCATGGTCACGTTGACACGTTTCCGCTCGCCGTACGTCGTAGTCCACCCACTCCTGCATCGCCTCGCCGCTCGCGATCGTCAGGTTGTGGAAGCCGCCGCCGTCGTCGTAGTAGCCGGCGCCGGCCGCCTCCACGGAGACGAGGTCGTTGACGTCGACGCCGATGTGGTTTCTGTTGATGTCGCGGAACTCGAAGTTCTAGTTGGTGTCGAGCTCGACGCCGAAGAGGTGGTCGGCCGCGTCGCCGTTGGTGGTGGCGTTGACGAGGCCCATGCATGTACTGGCTCGGGAGCGCGGCGGATAAATCGATCGTAGCCTCCGGCGGCGACGAAGAGGACGATGCCGTGGCCGCAGGCGTCTGTGTCCGGGCAGAGGATCGGATGCCGAACAAGAACGTCGACGCCGAGAAGGACCTCGCCGTCGCCGACGTTCTGTTGCGGAAGCGGAACGGGGCCGGGTGGACGTACGGCGTGCGCCTTCTGCCGGAGCGTGCCGTTGGTGAGCTCGAGCAGGCCGGATTGCGTGACCACGGCCGCGCCGTCGAGAGTCAGGTTACTGTCGCCAGCGAAGCCGGAGTAGACGAAGTGGTCGTCGTCGCCGGCGGCAGCGGCCGCTTCAACCATGCATGACGCCGACGACGAGGGAGCACAAACAGAAGATGAATGGAAGTTTCCTGCTACTCCGAGCAGGCGAGGACGGCATAGCTTACAGCTTCGTGTGTTGTTGCGCTTGCACGCGGCGATCGATGAGAACTGTAAGGCTACGTGGTCGTACGACTACACGAACAGAGTGAGGGATAAACGGCGATCGATCGAGTGGCTACGTGGTTCGAGTGATCAATAGCATCACCGAGAAGTCACGAACGCGAATGTTGCTGGGTAGCGAGACCGTGACCGTGTGTGTGAAAGCCTGCCTGAAAGGCAACGGAAGAGAGGTGAAGAAATTTCACAGGCACAAACAGGTCTGGCTGCAGTCTGGGTCCAGGTAATTAGGTGAGTGAACGGGACACAAACCCATGCTGAACATACTCCTTAAGCAATTAATGATTCAGCGACGACCACACGTGTAGAACTGCCAAAAAAAATCCGTACACCAGAACCGAAACGATTTAACCCATATTATTCCTTTATTATTTGGTTAACCAAAATAACTTTGTTTTTGAAAATTGACTAGTTCGGCTGCAAAGGGTAGCCTGTTCCCCAACAACTGACGGTTGAAACATAGATGCCGTCATAGATGCCGTCATACTGAAACTGAGCTATATATGGTCCATCCAAATATAGATGCCGTCAGCTGGAGCCACAAAATTATTGTGCAAAATAGCAAATGTTAATGGGCCTCATAGTCTCATTCAGTAGAAAGTTATTCATGGCATGCGTCTCAAACAGTAGAAAGTTATCTGCATAAAGTTGCACCCATCTCTGCCTTTGATGACCTGCAACTAGATGCATGGTGACAGTGTTGCACAAAAATGGAGCAGGAGTTGGACGGTCCGTCGTGTCAGAGCAACCACAAATATGCTTCAAGCCGGCGCTGTCAGCACGGAAACCTTCAACTACCATCGATTCTTTACTGTTTATGTAGCAGGTTTATCAGAACTGTGGTGTGCCGACTAGAGCTGCAGGAGATCATTACATCAGCTAGGTACCATTATATTATCTCATTGTAGTCGTGTCAGTGCGAGTTGGTGTAGTGTAGGATGATTCAATCATATGTATCGCTGCTCATGGTGAAAGGGGTCTTGGCCTAGTGGTTAAGTCATCCGAGTAACACCTCTCAGGTCCTGGGTTCGACTCCCCGTGGGAGCGAATTTTCCAGGATTTAACGGTATTTGTGCTTTCAGTGGTAGGCGACGCGGTCAAACGTGATCTCAAAAAGTCAAAAACGTCAAGTAATTTGAAATAGAGGTAGTATACTTGAGCATGAAAACATTCAACTAGCCGGCATTATGTGTTGTAAAAGTCATCGGACTGGAGGGCTGGGTGGGGAGCACGTACAGTTATGCAGGGGGCGAGAGGAGAGTGTTGGCAGACGGGAGTTATTCCCCGTAGATGAAGCAGCCCAGACAAGTCCGCCCTCGGGGGTTGAGGATGCTCCTCCGGGGGCGTGCGCAGCGGAATAAGAGAGACGGCCGAAGTGCAACTCGCCGGGAGGGGAAGACAAATAAAACTGTATCTCTGCTCTGCCAGTTTTGTTTGCTGTGCGGTTGACTTTGGGTGTTTTAAAAAAGGGCATGTTGCTTTGCCTCTGCTTCTTCAGCGCAGTTGTCGTGCAGAGTTTTTGTCTTAGATCTTTTGGCTAGTGTTTGACACTAGCAGAAAGGGAAGAGCTGGTGACGGAATAAAGTCCTGTACTACTAGTACTCCCTTAACAGAGGGCTGGTGGGGGGAACACGACGATGTAAAGAATGGCCACAGGAAAGAGCATAGAAGAGAAGACTAGCCGTTCGTTGGTTGGAAGTGATAGAAACGTTAATGTAAGTTTGCTGGCAATTAGCAATACCCTTAGTTTTTCTTTTGACCGGCTCCTCCGCTGATCATCATGTGACTCGTTTAACGTGCCTAGCCTGTCACTTGGATGGCAAGCATCCACTAGTACCCTGACAATGGATAGTTCTGACTGGACAGTTCATTCTGTGGTAGCTCTGGACAGGCTGCACGGCACATGCTGCCACGGCGTTGCGCCGGTTGACGCGGACATCGGCATCATTATTTAGGTTACGTTTGGATCCCACCGCCTAAAGCAAAATGACTAAAAAACAATGACTAAATTTTAGTCACCCATGTTTGGTTCTTAGGACTAAAAGTGACTAAAATTCATTAAATGAGTTGAAAAAAGACCAAAATACCCCTAGACCACAATACCAAAAAGGTCAGATGAGGGGCAGGCGCTGTCCTTTTTTTTTTCTTTAGCTCCTTTTAGCTACTCTAAGGTGTCTAATGGGACTAAAATGTTTTAGTCAGTTTTTAGTCATTTCGTTTGGTAGTTTAGTCCCTAAACTGACTAAACTTTAGTCAATTTCCTTTAGCCCATTGGATCCAAACGCACCTTTATTCGTAACAAAAACTTGGATGGCAAGCATCCACTAGTACCCTGACAATGGATAGTTCTGACTGGACAGTTCATTCTCTGGTAGCTCTGGACAGGCTGCACGGCACATGCTGCCACGGCGTTGCGCCGGTTGACGCGGACATCGGCATCATTATTTATTCGTAACAAAACTGGGGGATTGAGGTACACTTATTTTTCAGGACGACTGAGGTAAGTCGTCAAAAACAATAAAAAATTATAAGGTCGCCATGATGCATGCATGTGAATAAGCAAAAACCTTTCAAATATATAGGTGTGTTCCTCTCGCACTTCTCAGATTCACTACGCATTGGGCTTATAGTTCCGTACCTTAGCTTGTGCACGCAAAGCGAAAGCAATTGCTTGAAACCCACCACAGAACAGGCAACAGGTCCGTCTGCAGATCGTCCAGGGGTACAGCTCTACCACCACGGTCTCTCGCTCCAAGTAAGAATTTGTCCTCTTGTCATGTCTTTCTTTTGCCAATGTTTGGTACATTCATCTTTCCGGCGCACGCACTTCTCAAATTTGCGTCCCCATAAGATCCCATACATGAATAGTGTCCAATGCAATTCTAGTGCATCATGAATGTGTTCGTCAAGCAATGCAACGTACCTGTACGTACTAATAACACTGGAACCTGACTCTGCATGCAGGTCAAGCTCGATCATCATGGATATGAACTCTGGCAAGTTCTGCGCCCCTAGTGCTTTGCATGGCTTCGCCAAGGAAATGGGTCAGCAGGTGTTGCATGCAAATGGGCTCATGATGTTGAACTCCGTCCTGGTGGCCGTCCTGGTTGGTATAGTCGCCTACGTCCCGCGTGGTCGTCGCCACCCCTTGTTCCGTTTCCTCTTTATTGGAGCCAGCACCTTATTCCTCCCCATCGTCACCGACATCGCATCCACCGTCACTAGTCCATATAAAAACGTCAGCTACATAAACGGCCCTCAGGTTTTAGCAGCGTATTGCGAACCGGGAACTCACATTATCCTAGTCTTAGTATGGACAGGACTTGTTCTAGTTATTGCAACAAACACAACTGAGGTAGTTGCTGGTGATGAAAGAGAAGGTCGAAACATTGACCCCTCTGTGGATCTCTTGTTTAAAGCGTTGTGGCTTGGGTACCTCACCTTCTCAACCATAACCTTGAGTAGATTTCGTTATACCACTGATAAAGTAGGGAAAGAACTCAACAAATATAACATAGCTCGAGAAGTAACTGCCATCTGTAGCCTACTTTATGCTATTGCAGCATACAAATTGTTCCAGAGGTATCTGGCATTTTACATGGCTCAGCGATCAGTTGCCCTCGGATGTAATCCCCGGCTTATCGTCGGGTACATGGCTAAACTTGGGGAAAGCCAGAAGGTTGAAGAGAATGACCTTTCCGATTGGCCTCCTCCTCCGGCACTTCTGGTTAAGGGAGAAGAGACCGTACAGGTAGAGAAGTTACCTGGTGGTTATGACTTCAAAAGTTCTGACAAGAATAGAGAGTTTCTAGTGACCTTTGACAGTGTTTGGAAATCAGATGCCACGCTTCTGAAGTCAGAAGAACTCAAGGATTTATGCTTTTCGTTTGCCTTGTTCAAGCTGCTTCGATGTCGATTTGCAAAGTATAGTATCCTTGAGGCTGGCTTCACCAGGGGCTCTGAGTTTTTCCGGTATATTTATCTCAAAAAAGGCAGTTATGAGAGAGTATTTCGTGTCGTCGCAGATGAACTTTCTTTCATCCATGACTATTACTATTCATCCCTGTCAGTCTCTTATTCCATGTCCCTGCTTCCTTTCTTGAACATCCTTGTATCACTGTTGAGCATTGCTTACTGCACATTCATGTTTACATTCATCCGGCAAGCATTGTATCAGTCAGCAAGATCGAACTACCAGATAACATGCAGTGCATGGTGCCCCCTACAACAATCGCAGCCAGGAAATGGTAGTGGAATTGATCATTTTGGATTTGGGAGCAGGTACTTTGACGCTCTACCAGTATGCTTTGTTCTTGCTGTGGTTATGCTGTCTGAGATCAGGGATATTATGGCTTATATATGCTCTAACTGGACCAAAGTACATCTCATATGCAAATACAACAGCAAGGATTCTTGGCCGCAGAAATGCATTGGCTTCGTCTTCAAGTATTGCAGATGCAAACTGATGACCAACTGGGAGGACAAAATGAACCAGTGCTCAGTGTTGGTGCTCCACCCAAGGTGTCTCCTCCGTTTGCTAAGGCGTCTCCGTTCGCTAAAGCGTCACCTCCGTTTGCCTGAAGAAACGAAGAAGGTCAAATTACCTAGGGAAGTGAAAGCTGCCATCTTCGAAGTCCTTAAAGGCCTAACCAGCGAGCAAGCCCCACTTGATGTCCGCGAGGGACGAAGGGGCGGAGCTATCATGGTATGCACTTTTTTATAACTCTTCCATATGTGTCTTGTGCAAGAGTTTATTGTAAATCCTCAACTCCATTATTAAGCGAACACCTTATGTTCCATGCATTGTACAGCACATTCGGCCACCCCCATTTCCAGCTTCCACTGGAATGATCTGTGATTTTAAAGGTACAGCTGACACCATACTTGCATGGCACATCGCCACAAGTATATTTGAGGTGAAGAACTCAGAACCGTCGTCCCCGGATTCGAAGATTGCCGCCACTCACCTGTCACGGTACTGTGCTTACCTGGTGGCCTGCCGTCCGGAGCTTCTTCCTGACGATGATAAATGGTGCAAGAGTCTTTATACTGCAGTCAAGAAAGATGCTGATCGCGCCCTATCTAAGTCGACGTCGGAAGCCAGTTACGACCAGCTGGTTGAACTTCTGATTGAAGACTCTAACCATGAGGTGCTCAAGATTGGCGCCAAGCTAGTGGAGCACATGAAGGGGATGGAAGCGACGTGGGAGAAGTTGGCTCGCTTCTGGTCGGAGATGATCCTCTACGTGGCTCCGTCGGAGAACTTGGATGGGCACGCGGAGGCCATCGCTCGAGGCGGCGAGCTGATCACGCTCCTCTGGGCTTTACTCGGACATGCTGGGATTGTCGATAGGCTTGACGCGGCCAGCGCCACTGGTGCTGCTGCTGGTCATCAGGTTTAAACTAGTGTTCTGTATGTTCCTAATCCTACATGCATGTCTAGCTAGCTCATAAGTCGTCGTTTTTGGCTTTTTCGCGTCCGATAATCCTGTTGTTACTACTCCATATTATTTGATCCATTCATGATCCGTTTGTGTCTTGAGTTTTGTAATAAGGTACAACCTACTGCGTACTATGCGCAACATGTTTCATACATATAAAAGTGATGTATCCTTTTGTTATTTGGGCCTCAAGTGGTGCTATATAGTCATTTTGCTATTATTGACATCTTTGATACATTCAAAAAATACTGCCATGCATGATCCTGTTGCAAGGTGATTATGTTGCCACGATGGCCATGTACATCGCCCGTGATTCTGCTGCTACCTTGTCTGATTATTCTATTTGTCAACGGGTTCACCACGAAACATAGAAAAATATGAGAACGGTGCACTGATAGGCTACAAGTACACGGCGTTGCTACACAGGGAATAAACTACTGCTGCTGTTTTTATTTCTCCCCCGATTTGTGATCGGGTTTTGCGTCGCCCATTGCCGTCGAGCTCACGTTCCTCTTCTCCGACATCGGCATCAACAAAGAAATGCATGATTCTATGCCAAGGGCGGTGGCAACGCACATGGCAGCTTGCTGAACTGCAATGCCCTTACAAGCTGAACTGCTTATAACAGACATGGCCACAGTTTAGTGTCACCTAAGTTGCGCAAAAACCTCAAATCAGTATTTCAGTTATTAGCTCATTTTAGTGCTTCGCTGCTTCAGTGGCATCCAATTGGCACGAGTGCAAGCAAATGAGCAGCCTGACTAAATTGACAATCTGACAAATCAAAGTTGAGATAATTTTTGTTACTAGCCATGTTATTCCCCTCTTGCCCTAATTATGATAATTTTTATTTCGTACATTGCCCCTCTCTTGATCAACGGTCCACATTGTGGTACCTCGAGGTACTTTGCAAACATCATAAAAAATCTCCAATTTGTAACGTCGACCAGAACGTCCTGCTGTATTTTGTAGACGAAACAACTCTTTTGCTACCTTTTGGTAGAAATTTCACTATTTGAATATCCTAGGTGTTACACTTCTTCTTTAAGAGCTTGTTTTGATACCCTTAAGGCTGACTTCAACAGACTATGCAAATGCATATATGCATCTCATCTTGGTCCTGTGCATCACCGAGTCCTTCTCCAACAGAGAAGCCAAACCAGCATGCACTTTGCATTCCGATGAGAGAGGCGATCTAAAATTGCAGGTCCTCTCTCCTCGGATGCATCCGCGCGGGCAAGCGGCAGTGGCACGCGGGGTTGGCGTAGGGGCGAGCGGCGAGCAGCGGCGGCGGCAGCGTGCGGGTGGAGCCACCCCTCTCCGGCGAGCACTGCTTGGCCCCCTGCTGCTCCTCCCCTCTGAGCTCCTCCGCGAGATCCTCCTCCTCCGTGGCGCTCCTGCTCTCGCACCTCATCTCCTCAGCGCCGCGAACCGCGCCTCCAACTCCTCCATCCGGCCGCTCCCAGGTCAGCTGCGGCTGCGGCTGGCTTCGGTGCTCATGGCGGAGTCCACGCAGGCGCTCCACCCGACGCTGTCCCGCCCTGTCGTCTTCGACCCGGCGACGCGACCCACTGGGCTGCGGTGGCGTCTCGGCCCGCGCTTCCTGTACGCGCCGCGCCGGTGGTGCGCGGCGGGGGCGGCGCGCGGCCGCATGTTCGTGGGCCGCGGCTACGACGCCGCCGACGCCCGGGCCGGCGCTGTTTCAGAGCTTCCGCGGCGTGTGGCCTGCTGGACGCGGCGTGCGGCGTGGAGGCGACTGGACGCGGCGTGCGGCGTGGCCAGGGCGCGCGGTCCGGGTGCGAGCTAAGAGCAGGCGCTCGCCATGGCTCCACGCAGTACGCATGGACAGTCGTCCCCGCCCCCAATCTTCTTTCATTCTCTCCGAATCCTCTCTTCAAGCACATATCTCTTCCAAATCTCTGGCTCTCCAATCTTTTCTTCCAATTAATGGCAAGAAAGCAATAGCAATTTCATCTCCAATCCTTTCTTTTACCAAATGGAAGAATCCCATGCGGATTTCCTCTGTGCTTTCTAATCCTCTCTCTCTCTACAGCAATCGAAGCAAGCAAAAACAGGAGCACGTCTCTTCAATCCTCTCTCATCTCACGCCACGTCGCTCTGCCCTCATCACCTTCTTCTTATCTCCAATCATGTCCGCTGCCGGTCGAGGAAGAAGAGGAACAGGTCCCCGGGGCGGCGCGACGCGAACCAGAGAGATGAGGGAGGAAGATGCGGCGCCGTGGCTGCCCCTGCCCAACAGCGCCGTGTCCACCGCGCCACGCCGTCGTCCGCCGCGGCGCGCCGTCGTCCTTCCCCAGCGTCCGGCGGCTCTGCCTCACCGCTCTTCTTCCCGCATGCCCGCGATGCCGCCCCGATATGCAATCGCTGTTGGAGAAGGTGTCTTGAGATGGAAAGGTAAAACACTGTGCAGGGAAGGCAATCCTCATTTTGCCTCTCAAAAATGCCTTCCATTGTTGGAGTCAGTCTAACAAAGCCTGTGTTTTGTTACACTTCTTCTTTAAGGCCTCTGTTTTCCAACATAATATTATCTGATTAATCTCTTCATAGAGATTATCAAACTGATTAACAAAAAAAAGAAAGACAAACCACAAACCACTATAAAAAGTTAATCTAGAATATGCGTCTATTCCTTATCATTGTCCCTATTAGAAAACGTGCAAGTTTCTTATGCGCTGCATGCGTTTAACAAATCAAAGTAGCAATTCAAAATGATATTTTAGGTACAAATTTTATTACCATTAAGAAATACAATTTTAGACCATAGGTAGAAATAAGACACAAAACAGATAAAAAACAAATAAGACGATTAACGAGCATCCCTATCTTGGCCTCCCTCTTTAGCTTTTGGTCATTGCATCAACCTAGTGGCAAAGTAAGACAAACGTAGATGGGAGATAAAGTCAATATATTTCAATGATACATACGGAATTCAATTTTTGAGATCCTGGCCACGAAGCAGGTCCAACCAAGTAACGAGAACAATATTTTACTGGCAAACAAGATCATCAATAATAATTTACAATATTCCCAATGTTTATCCTGGAGTGACGTGCATAATAAGCCATGTCTTGATAGCAACGTGATCCCTCCATTTTTTTATGGATGACATTTGAATAATTTTTAACTTAAAAATAAACTAAAAATGCTGTCCTATTGCCATCAATTAAAAATAAAAAAGCCTACATCTGTAGGTTGCTTTAGGTCCTAGCTTATAGCTTATTTTAATGGAAACTTTTTGAGCGGCTAGTCTTTGATTTTCCATGGGAATATAACCTCAGAAGCTAACCATGTTAATTTGTCCTTGTATTTTGTATCAGGCAATGCATTGATAAAATTAAAGCATACCGTCGAATGGCTCAAATCTCGACTAATGAGACAAATTCTATATGATTTATTTTTCTTGATTTTAGGGTCCTTTTTCTTGTTCATGCCTTGAGATTCACTACGATTCTATTTATTTAGACTAATAAAAAAGATCTAGTGTTTTTCTCTGTTTCCGAAATTCTTTCCAGTATATTGTTTTCGTATATAATTAAAATAGGATTCAATAATGATTGAAACTTAGTGTAGCGTGCATACATAATTTACATAAGGAAAAATTGTCTGTAAGACACTGAGAAAACGTGGCTTCACCTCCAACACATCAACAAAATCGAATTTGCCTGCAACACACTATAATTCTAGGGGCTTTCGTCTGTGACATACTAGACCGGTCAACAATTATTTTCAGTGTGTTGCAGACAAATTTGCCTTTACATAATGTCAAAAGTACAATTATCCTACATTCTAGAGCTAAAGAGAAACATCCTAGTTTTCATGTTAGTACGTATTCTTTTTTCATCAGTTATTGCCATTATTATGTAGAGAGTTATTCTATAAAATTTGTCTGTACAGGCAATACATATGCATAACTTTTGATAATGGCAGTGGTTGTTAATTGTTAAAACATGTAAAGGGCACTTGAGATTATTTTTTTTCACAATGACGGTGGTGGGTAAATTTCTAGGCCTTGAGAGCGTACCTGATGGCTTTTTTTCGTTGCCAAATATTAATTTGAGAGATAGATATATAGTAGATAGATTGGCTCCTGCATTTTGAGTTGTCGATGCATACAACACAACCATGCTCCATGCAACTTATATTAGCCTATACTCCCTCCGTTCCTAAATAGATGTCGCTGTTGACTTTTCGACATCACGTTTGACCGTTCGTCTTATTAAAAAATTTATGCAAATGTTAAAATAGATATATTACGATTAAAATATCTTCAGTGATAACATAAGTATAAAAAATAAATAAGATTTGCTTAAAAATTTGAATAAGACGAGCGGTCAAACGTGATGTCTAAAAGTAAAAAGCGACATCTATTTAGAGACGGAGGGAGTACTTTCCATTGATCAATGGTTCTTCGTAGCCTATTATGAGGTCGTCGTTCAGACTTTGTTTCCTTCTTCATATATTCACATCAAGCTATCATGTCCTCGTGAAAAAAGAAACAGTGGTAAGGTAACCTCATTTTTTTTTTTTTTGCGAATTTCACAACTTGCAATAACTTGTGTGCAAATACTCCTAATACAGACTTTTTGTACTGAACTGGTGAAAAGTGGGAACAGTCTAGGTGAGGCATTCAAACGACTCCCGTCCTTTTATTCCAAGAGTCCTTTTCCCATCCTCTAGCAGGTACCACTATTTAAACCGTCGGATTTACTGCATCCAACTCCAAAAAACGCGGATACCCAGAGCCACTGTAAGGCATTCTCGTAATTTCATTGCTCTTTTCGTCCGCTATCACCACGATCCCCTCTCGTCCACCACTCGTCCCACCGAAGCAGCGCTGGTGCAGGCTCGAGTTCGATCCCCAAGCTCGAATACCGAGCCCCAACAACGATGGAGGAGACGTCGCGGTCAGGCCCTAGTGGCAGCTAGCGAGAGAACTCCCAGATCTCAGAGCTTAGGTGGGATAGACAAGTTTTTTTTTTTAACCTACAAGGTCGAGTGCATCATCGTTGAGGATGGGAAAAAATTTCTTATTTCAATGTACATTTTCGTATGATATATTGTGACTCGAATAAGTTGACGTTGCAACTGGGAATTATTGAATAAGTTGACGTTGGAACTGGGTATTATCTGACGGAAGTGACAACTGAAATGGCAAATTATTGAATATATGAGCTTCACGTGAAGACGAGCTGTTCTTGAGTTGCGAGTAATCTCAAAGCATGTGTTGGTGAGGACTTGTGATTGGAGCACGACTCGCGCGCGGTGCGCAGTTGGTGGATCTCTGAACATGGAATGGTTGGCGCTGGATCTGTTTTCTGCGAAGATGCTTGGACAGAGGACAGCACCGGCAGCGGCGAGTTGAGTGTGTTCCGATCCCCTAGGTGTTGTTGCTCGGTGGAGTAACAGGATTCTCGAGCGGAGCGAGCGCTACAATTGCTGCTGTTGATCAAGTTGGCTTTGACTTGTCAAGGTTGCATGTTCCCTTACTGATTGTTAATTACCGATAGCTAGTAAGCCAGCGGCAATGAAAATTGGTTTGACAAAGTACCAAGCAAGCAACTTACACCTGACAAAGCTAATAAAATATTTTCCAATAAGGATTTACAATTGAACCATTCATGTGGATTCACCGGTGATCATAATTACTACTACCGATAACTCTCCATACCACACCCCAAGAAGACTTCTAGTATCTAGTAACAATTTACAAAAATCATCATCTTCCGACTGAGATGTCTGGTGTCACCGTGCCGATGCTTGTTCCAGACCACGGATACTGAAGAACAGACTGGTCAAACGACAACCCTTCACTCTGCATCATGCTCAGCAGGCTCAAGTTCGCCGGCGTCAGCTCCGGCAGCGGCGCGTCGCCTTCCAGGTACTGCATGACCTGCCGCATGGGCGGCCTCGCACTCGGGAACGGGTGCGAGCACATCAGCCCAAGCGAGAGCACCAGGCGCGCCTCATCAGGGTTGTAATTCCCCTGCAGCTTGAGATCCACCGTCTCCAAGAGCGCTCCTCTGTGCCAGAACTCAAGCACCCTGTCCACCAGCAACTTCCGGCCGTGCTGCACGCTGTTGCACACCGGCTGCCGGCCGCAGGTGACCTCGAGAAGGAAGGTGCCGAAGGCGAACACGTCGGTGAGAGGCGACGCCTTGCCCGACCGGGCAAGCTCCGGGGCGATATACCCCATGGTGCCGACCACGCGTGTGGTTTGCAGGTCGGTGCCATGGTCGTACAACCTTGCAAGGCCGAAATCGCCGAGGTGCGCGTTCATCCCGCGGTCGAGGAGCACATTGCTTGCTTTGACGTCGCGGTGGATGACAACCTGCTCCCACTTCTCGTGGAGGTAGAACAAGCCAGATGCCACGTCTTTTATGATCTGAAACCTCTGAGCCCAGTCTAGTACCGGCTTGTCCTCTTCACCGTACAGATACTTGTCCAGGCTACCATTTGCCATGTAGTCGTACACCAGAAGCAGTTCCCCCTTCCTTCGACAGTAACCGAGCAGCTGCACCAGGTTGCGGTGTCGGAGGTGGCCGATGCTGACCACTTCAGAGATGAACTCCTTGATCCCCTGGCTTGAATCATGGGACACCTTCTTGACTGCAACCTCCAATTTGGACTTTGGAAGCACCCCTTTGTACACCTTGCCGAAACCGCCTACGCCGAGTATGTTCTTGTTCTTGAATCCATCCGTCGCGTGGACCAAATCCTTGTAGGGGAACCGGTGCGGCCCGAACTCGACCTCCCAATCTTCTTTCAGTTCAGCATATGCCTCCCTCCGGAACCATAAAAGTATCAAAATACCGGTCCCCAATATTACTGCTGTAGCTACTGTTGCCAATACAATCTTCATGAGCTTCGACAGGGTCTTGTGCTTGGAATTAGGCAGCTGTGGCATCTTGCTGTAATCAATGGGCGGAGCAGGTCCGTTCATGGCGAAGCTCCAAGCGAGTACACAGTGCGTTGACTTGAGGGGTCCGGTCGCAGCAGAGAAGCCAACATATGCTTGATCAGTGAGCACAGCTGAGAGATCAGAAATGGTGGAGAGCAATGGTTTTGAAGGTTTGGCTACTCCCATGGGAGCCAAACTGACGTCGACCTGTTTTGCCGTCCCATTGTAATCCACCCAAAGTTGCATGGCCTCGCCGCTATCAAGATCCAAGCTATTGAACATACCGTCCTTGCCGTCGTAGAATCCAGCTGCGTGAGCTGGGTGGGAGTACTTGATGCCGACGTCCATGCCGACATGGTTCTGGTCGATGTCCTTCAGCTCGGTGTTCTGCACGGTGTCGAGCTCGACGGCGAAGATGCTGCTCATCACACTGCCGTCGAGGAAGCCCATGTACTGGGCCGACGACGCGTTCGACAAGTTGGTCGTCGGGGAGATGAGGAAGGCCATGCCGTCGGTACTGATGGTGTTGGTGTAGCCGGAGATGATGGCGAAGACGAAGACGGCCGAGAAGGACTGCGCCGTGCCATTGGAAGACTCCTTGAACCGAAACGGGGTCCGGAAGAACGCGTGGCCTTGGATGGTCTCCCCGTTGTTCGTCAGCTCAAGGAGTCCTCCAGGTGCGACCCTGGCCACGCCGTCAAGGGTGAGGTTGCTGCCGGCACCGGCATCGCCGAAGCCGGAGAAGACGAAGGACTCGTTGGCGGCGGCACAGAAGCCTGGAAGGTGGAGGCTACTAAGGAGGAGCAGGAGAAGGAAGGACAGCGGAAGATGCTGCTCCATCTTGTCTGGACTGTAACAATCCAACCAAAGATTTGAGATCGGCAGCTATTTATCTAGCCCGCCGTATTGTATACTGTTGTTTGTGCCGTGTTCTGCCCTCCCCGTCAAGTAGTTCATTCTTTATTGTTGAAACTTACAGCTATTGGTCAGCCCGGAGCATCTTGTAAGCTACAAGTAGAGCGATGACTGACAACTTGCACCAGTGGATGCCGTAGTCGTCGTGTCTCGTTTAACACAAACGGGGTCATTGTCAATTATCAACGAGTATAAGATGTAAATACTGATTACACGCCAAGAACTGTCTTTTGATTGGTTCTGCCTCGTTCTTTCTGGCTTTTTGCCTGTGTATCATTTTCCTTGGGCAGTTGAAGCTTTCAAAAAGAGATGACGTAGGAAAATAAGGACAAGCCTTACGAATGAAAATACCAATTGGGTACATAAGATATTCTGATGTTCTTAGTTTACCTGATCCAGGATTTGTCGTCACTTAACCTGCTATTAAAACAAAGAATTTTTTTCTCCAGACTTCTTAACCTACTACTGAAAAACGAAATTTTCTTTAGAAAACTGATTGCTTGATGTCCGACTATATTGATTCCTCCTGACTAAACGGTGACAGTCAGAGCATAAAAAACTGTAACAACAAAGAAAGAGTAGCTATGCCCCGGTGGACCTATAGGAAGCGGAATTTGACCGGAGACTCCATGACTAGTCTAAGCGCCATGTGTGGCTGGTAAATGCGACAAGCTTAGAGATTTGAGAATTGATTCAAGGATATGGTCTTTAGACTTTTTGCATCTGGTCTTATATATACCTCCGTACAGTCAGCAGCAGCCCGTCCTTGTCCTGTGAATGCATAATATACCTTGCGAATTGTGTCATGTTCGGACACGCTTTCTGAAGAAACAATTCCACGAATGCCGCATCTATGATTTTTCACACACAGGGGGGGGGGGGGGGGGGGGGGGGGGGGTGAGATCAACAGAACATACGTGCGTGCATTAGCGGGAATGGTATATATAAATTCGATGTTATTTGGCTTGTTCATTTGGGCATCGATTTTGACTGTGTTTTAGGTACCTCATTCCCTGATGCACCGTGTCTTGGGGCTTCAGCACTTCACAATGGACCGTGTCTTGAACGGCAGATGTTAAATACAGTGACTGTGAATTGCGCGCCCAAGGATGAAAAAGAAGTTCGTTACAGCAGCTCTCCTTCGAAAGTGACTATACGATCGAAAGCGAGGTCCTTTATTGATGATCACATAAATGGCACGGACCTTCTTCTCAGCTTCTGCTGCAGTCAATAGTAGTAGACGTGCAGTCAATCTTTTGGAGATGACCACCCGTTGACGCCATAGTCCCGCTCTCTGTTTTCACGTGGGACCAAACCGGGACAAAGACATATGCTTCACCTGCTAGCCGGTTATGCTACATTTAATTTCATTGTTTAATAAAGAGATGGGACCTTGAGAGTTTTTATTGTGTACCTTAGTACTAAATCTATCTCAGGATAAGTATTTTTAAATTTGGTAAAGTTCAAACCTTTCTAGTTTCGAATGCCAAAAAAGAAAAAAATTTCATAAAGATGACAATGTAAAGTGTAAATAGAAGAACCAATTATCGGAAATATAGCGCTTCAGATTTAAAATAATTCATATTATTGATATTGTTATCAGATATACGCTATTAGCCTCGAGTATTATTTTCCTAGAAATGATAATTGTAATCTCGAGTATTATTTTCCTTTTTTTACGCTATTAGCCTTTTGTAGTTTTTGGGATTTGAGACAGTGTATTACCTTACTTGGGGTTTGATGGTTGCCTGTTGAGCGGTCAATTTCACTTAAGACCCCAGGATGGTGATGGTCATGGTAAATTCGACTAGATGCTCTTCTTGGATAAAAGTAAAGAAACATATCCAGCAAATGAGGATATTTCTCAACCCCTGCATTTCGGTGATATATCCTTTTTTTTTTGCGACAATTTTGGTGATATATCCAACGGATAAAAAATCACAATAGTTTACCACTTGATGATGCAGACTCCATGAGAATCGAATGGTTCATTCTGTTCAAACTCGAGGTGGTCCAAACACAGCCAAAAAAAAAAAAAAAAACTTGCAAGGCGAGACGGTGTCGTCCCTCGCCAGCCCGCTGAGCGTACTACTTCCGATCCCTCTCAAGTTTTCAACAATAACGTGACGACTGACGAGGTCATGTTGGATGGAATTGTACTCCAAACCAATCACGTACGCTGATATTGTACCGGCCGGTCAGCTTGCGCTTACTGCTCCATCGTGTCTGGACTAGAACTTAACTAAAGATAATAATGCGAGTCACCAGCTAGCTATGCATGATCTAAGCCGCGAGCCGTATTGTATACTGCTGTTTAGGTCGCGCGCGTTCTACCCTCCCGGACAAGTAGCACTAGTGGATGCCGTCGTCCTCCTGTCTCGTTAAACACATGCGGTCGTCCATGACTTAATTATCAGCGAATATAAGATGTAGTTACATGCCAAGAACTGTCTTTGATTTGTTATGTCCTGTTGCTTTTGGCATTTTTGCCTGTGCATCATTTTCTTGGTTAGTTGAAGCTTACAGAAATAAATGACGTACGTACGTACGTAGGATAATAATAAGGCCAAATACTTACCTATCAGATATCAACAGTGTACACAAAATATTATGATCTTTTTAGTTTATCTGGTCCGGGTTTGTCGTCTCTTAGACTGGCCGCAACAATCCCTTTTAAATTCCACCCTCTAAAGGAATATTCTCCACCTCCTCTAAAAAATTCCACCCTCCAAATTTCATTTTGCTGCAACAGTACACCTCTATTTCCTCCTCCTCCACCGGTTGCAGAGCATCGCCCCCATGTCGTCACCAAAAGCAGAGCAGCACTCCGGGGGCAAAGCGGCGGCACCCATGTCATCACCGACCTCGCCGTCGGGCCCGCCCCCGCCCAACGGCACGGCCCCGCCGCCGTCCCCACCTGCCGCGGCGCCGCCCCCGTCCTCCCCACCTCCTCCGTCCACCACCCCGCCCGCGACGCCCTCGGCGACGCCGCCGCAAGCGCCCGGCACCCGGCGAACCCCGTCCACGCCGCCGCCCGGGAACGCCCTCGCTCCCGTCGCCGTCGGGCCCGCCCCCACCAAACGGCATGGCCCCGCCGTCGTCCCCACCCGCCGTCACCGAGCTCCATGCCCGGAGCGCCGCCGCCGCCGTCCTCCGGCTCGCCGCTCAGCAGCGGGGTTGTCGTCGGGAGGCTGCGAAGGCGCCGACGAGGGGGAGAGGATTTGGAGGGACGGTCGGGACAACCACCAGATTTGGAGATCTGGAAGGAGACCCTGGGTGATGGCAGCTCCTTTCCAGGGAGCTGTTGTAGTGGTTACAGGTCAAATTCTCCTCCAATTTTACAGTTCAAGTGGTTTGGAGGGGATTGTTGCGGTCAGTCTTAACCTACCACAGTACCACGGAAACAAGAATTTTGTCCAACTCAAGTAATTTCCTTTGGAAAAACCATTGCTTTAATGCTTCATGTTGGAATATTTTGATCGCTCCTGACGAACGGTTGCATCACATAAAAGACTGTAAGAGCAAGAAAGAGTAGTTATGTCACGGTGGACGAAAGCAGAATTTGAACTGAAGACTCCATGACTAGTGTAATCGCCATGCATGGTTGAAAGGTAAGACAAGCTTTGAGATTTGATCAACGGATATGATCTTGAGACCTTTTGCTCGGATCTTATATTTAAAAATTCAGCAGCCGCCCGTCCTGACATGTAAAGACGTAATATTGGTTGCGAATTGTATCATGTTCAGACATGCATTCTGAAGAAAATATTCCACATATGCTGCATGATCATAGACTTCATGAGTTTTCGTACAGTGAGAATGAGACCAGGGGAACATGCATGTGTACCATTTTCGTAAAGTAGTCGTCACACGGGATTAGCTAGACGTATCAGTGGAAATATAGTATATATAATTTCGATGTTGTTTCGCTTGTTCAATAGCGCATCGAGTTTGACAGTGTCTCAGATACCTTAATTCCCTGATGCAGCGGATATCTGTCCTGTTCGCCCGTTCTCGGGGGCTCGGGGCAGCCTTCAGCTCTTCACAATTTACCGTGTGTTGAGCGGCATGGCACATGATCCGGTGACGGTAATTACACAACCGTGACTGAAAGCGTGGTCCTTATTGATCACGCAAAGGGAGAGGACCTTGTTCTCAGCATCTGCAGTACCGCAAATTCTACTATATGTAATCAGGGGATGTACTATGCTTTATTATTAATGAACTTTCTTTTTTCATAAAAAAAGAAAACAAAAGAACATATAAGCATTTCTATGTTTAGTCAAGGTGAAACTTATTTGTCTTTACCTGTCATCACTATCAAAGCTACATGGAGCATCCTTGGTGCCATGGTTCGAGGGTAAATCTAAAAGTTAGCACTGATCAGCTTATGTTTTGAGCCTTTTGAGAGCTATTTTGCTCCTGCTGTCCATAAAAAAAAGATAATATTTTCCCTTTAATTTTCCTCTTTACACTTGTGTAGTTTTCAAGTGGGCAAGTGTAAAGAGGAAAATTAAAGGGAAAATGGGCTTACTTGGGGTTTGACGGGGTGCACGTTGACGCCACAACCTAGCGGTCTGTTTCACTGACAGACGCCAAGGGGACATTGATTTCGCCTTTTGTTTCATTTGGATAAAAATGAATATATTCAATCAAGAAAACGAGGAGATCCCAACCCCTACGTTCACGTTGGGAGATGTATGCAACAAGTAGTGATTACAATAGGTATGATGCGGACTCCGCTGGGTGTTTCATTCTATTCAAACCCCAGAAGATTCAAATTACCGGTCAATCCATGCCCATGCTAATGTGTGCATCCTTGGTTACCGTGCTTCGGTTGTTTCTAGTGACCGCAGATGGACGGACTTTGGAAAAAACTTTATCTTGTACATGCCGCCGCGCTCCGCCACCGCTTGCTTCTTCTACCTCCTCCGGACGTGGGCTGGGCTGCGCTCCGCACGGACGCGCTGTCGCGCACGACCACGTATAGACGCGCGGAAGACTTTCCATCGAGACAGCCAGGATAATAGGCCCATCACACTCCTTAATTGGGTCATTGATTCAATAATTGATCCAGGAATTTTTTTTATTTTTAACCGAATTTTTTATTATATTTTTATTAATAACTGTCCGTTTCCGAAATTTGCAAGACTAGTCACCTAGTCGCCTGACAAACGGGCGATTAGGCCTTGTCGCCTGACTGCAGGGCGACTAGATCTTCAGTCGCCGAACGAATGGGCAATTGGTCCAATCGCCTGACCAAGGGGCGACAAGGGTGCAATCGCCTGTCCAAGGGGCGACAAGGTCCCTAGCACTGCTACAGTGTTTTGACACAATTCAACATTGTTTTTCACTATTTAACACTGTTTAGACACTATTTAACACTGTTTAACACTATTTGTGTCAGTAGATTGGTAGGAGGAGTCCTTTATCTGTGTCATTAGATTCAAATTCGAAGTTGGAGCAGGCCAGCATGATGACAGAGAAGATCAAGAGGACTACTACCAATAGTCTACAATGTTGGACATGACAGCACAAGGCAGGGCATAGGAACCCAAAACCTTTTCATTTGGGCAATGGACTACTGCTACTACTACTAGCTCTGGGCTCCCCAGATGACCAGCAGGCACTCTCATGCTTTTGAATTTTGACCCGCGGCCGCGGGACAAGAAGCGGGCGCCGTCCATGACTTTTGCACGTGAACTGCAAGTCGCAGACGAACCCAGACCGCACAACGGCGTGCGGCTGCACAGTGCACACCACGCACATAAATACCGAGGACAAGAGCAGGAGAACCGGTGCCGATCGGCGTCGCTGCGAAAGAACGTGTATGCCTCGCTTGAATAATGTCTAAACAGTGTTAAATATTGTTAAACAGTGCTAAATAGTGTTAAACAGTGCTAAATAGTGTTAAACAGTCATAAAACAGTGCTAAATAGTGTCTAAACAGTGTTAAATAGTGAGAAAACAATGCTGAATAGTGTCTAAACACTATAGCAGTGCTTGCCGCCACTTGTTAGGGCGACTAGGACCTTGTCGCCCATTGAAGGGGCGACTAGGACCTTGTCGCTCATTCAGCAGGCGATTGGAAGGCGCCACGTCCATCTAGTCGCCCTGCAGTCGGGCGATAAGGCCTAATCGCCCGTTTGTCGGGTGACTAGGTGACTAGTATTGCAAATTTTGGAAACAGGCGGTTATTAATAAAAATATAATAATAAATTCGATTAAAAATAAAAAAAATTCATTGATCCAGCCCAGTTCTTCTGAAGAGGCCCAACCTGACATGGGCTGGTAGGCCTACATTCCCACAATTTGCGCACGCATCTTGGGTGGTTTTTTTACAAAATGGACCTTTTAGTTAAAGTTTTCGCATTTGGACCCCTGGCGTAAAGATTTCCAAGAATGGACTTTTTTCTGAGCGCCACGTCTGTTGGCGCTCAGGTTGCACAGGTGGGCGCCACGTCTTTTGGCGCCCACCTATGGGACCTGGTCGCCAATGGTTCTGGCGCTCATCATGTCAGTTCAACATTCGCGCGTGTGACTGCGTTCAGGGGTGGGCGCCGTGTCTTTTGGCGCCCACCTACAATAGGTGGGCGCCAATAGATTTGGCGCCTACCTATCTGACCTGATCGTCAAAAAACACGGCGCCCATAAAAAGGGTCCATTCTTGGAAATCTTTTCACCAGGGGTCCAAATGTGAAAAACTTTAACCAAAAGGACTATTTTGTAAAAAAAACCACTTGATCCGGTTCTGCTTCAGCACTCATCGCTGTCTCGCTTCCCGGCGTCGCCGCACCACCGCGCCCGCCGCTCGCCGCCTCACCGGGCTCAGCGCTTGGTCCCGTGTTGGCGTTTCTCCGGCTCCAAAATTGTAGGAGCCTACGCCAGGAGGGCCCTAGGAGGCGGTGCTGCGGTCTTCGGTGGCCATTTTCCGCGGCCCCACCACTCAACTCGATGCCGGCGGTGATCCGGGCACCAACGCCGCCTGTCCGTTCCGACGGCACATCCATCCTTCTGGTGAATAGAAATTTATTTGTAGTTACTACATTTCGCCTGCTTAACTGATGGAGATTAGGCCTGATCGAGACTTTTAGTTTGCAGTAGAATTCAGATTTGGATGTAGTGGCCCATTAAATTGTACTACCTCCGTTTTCTCTTCTTTTTTTTTCTTGTCGATATGACAAACTAATTAGCACATTTGCACTAATTTGTTTGTCCTAACGTCAAGAATAAAAATATGAAGGGAGTATGAAAATGCACATAAACTGCTGAATTGGTGGGCGAGCAGGAGCAGCTACGTTATTGAGTCACAGCAAATTGCTGATTTAGCACGAAGACGCAAACATTGCTTAATAAATGGCCATATACTCGGATTTATTAAGCAACCAACGAACTTAGAAAATACCAGAATCAGCATATGCCCTACTTTCAGTAAGAACTACTTGAAAACTTAAAACTGATAATTGGTTTTTTCTGTTGTAGGAATGGAAGTACCGATTTCTATTCTTAAGAACTGTGTTATGTACCTTTGCCCTGGTCGGAGGGTATGGACCTTATTTTTGAGGACATTGTTGAGTGCATTTTCAGAGGTCTTCAAGATTTACCAGTACTAGGTAGTTGTGCACTTGACCAATTAGAAAACCAAGAACCCTGCTTGCAGCTTTCAAAGAAATGTTATGGTTTTTTTTCTCATTTCATTTCAGTTTAATGGTTGCTATTGGATTCAGTTCTCTTCTGAAATCTGTATTCCAGGAGTGTCAGGGCAATGTGTTTGCATCACACGGAGCGAGGGAAGTCAACCTGTGGTGCTACTGTTTCCAGCTAAATCATGCCAATGTATGGAATTTCTTAGCTGCCAATTGACTCTCTTACTTTGAGCGTCTTAAGGACTCTATTAGCAGCCGCTGTATTCGGTCTTGCATGGTCTCGTAGTTGGGTAGTTTTTGGTAGTCATTCTTCCGTATTATGAAGCTTCATCTGTAGTTTGATATGTGAAAGTCGAAGCAGGGGAAAATTGACATCCTTGCTCAAACAAAAAATGATGGCCAGCTTTATGATTATGTGAATGGGCTGATCTGTTAATTCTTTGCACTGACCAAGATTCTGATCTTTTCAGTTGTACGTGAAATCCAATACCAATGCTCTGAAGTGATTTTCTCTGGTCCATTTTGGACAGAGTTACATGTGGCTCCTACTAGATGCAAGTGATGAAGACTACATCAGAGAGCTTCTTGAATATGGATGCTTCTGAACTCTATATCCCGTTGAAACACCTCGGTGACCATGCTTGTCAGTTGATATTTGGATATTGCATTTAGTACATGGTACCTTTGCTTGCTGCCCAGCTTGTTCCCCTGATTAAAAGAGCTTGGTAAATTATGATTTTTGGACTATAGATGTAGTTTGTAATCCTTCTACATTTGACCAAGGGAAGCAACAGGAGGAGACTAATATTAATATTTGACTTTCAGTTAATGCCAAAGGTGACTGAAATCTTTGAAGGGTTGTACCACGGAAATGCAAATGAGATGGATAGGATGTATGGCCTCTGAGATTTTGCAAGTCTGCGCTTATGGTTTCAGGTTCATATGAGCTGTCAATTTGGATTCTGACATCTTGGGATGGAAAATATTTAGCAGCAGTGCAGAATAACCGTGTGTGATTTTCTTCCACTTCCATGATGGCAATCTTATTCTTGACCTAGAGAAATAGCTGCTACACAGCAACACAGCAATGGGGCGACTGAGACCTGAACGGCATCTGTGGTTGGTGGTACCTTTCACTTTAATATGAAGCATGTCAATATCAAAATTTGATTTCTTTAAGCGACAGCTGGCCTTTTCATTACTGGCTTGTTATGGACTTATGATACGTCGTGAACTGCATAGAAAAATCACCGATTGCGCAGAGTTTCGTTGACTGTGGCTGCTCTCCAGTGGACTATTCATTCAAACAAGTTCATACTAGTCAAGGGACCGTGATTACACAGATACGAATGACACAGTATTGGAGTATTAGAGTAAACCACCCTGAGAGCTTAAAGGAGGAGACATTACTGAAATCCATAAAACATTGAGCATCAATACAGGTATGTTTCTAGCCAAGTTCTACCCTGAAACTTTATTGCATATTCTAATCCTTAACAATCGCGCTTACATCTTGTTGAAGCATCGTGCGTGCTGTTCTTCCCACTTCTCTCTGATGGCAATCTCTCACTCTCGACTTTGAGAAATAGGTACTACTATATAGCAACACGGCAATGGGGCGACCGAAGACCTGAATGAAAACTTCTCTGGTTGGTCATACCTTTCACTTTAATATGAAGCATGTCATTGTCACAATTTGATTCTTCAAGAGACAGTGACCTTGCATTATTGGCTTGTTATGGGCATATGGTATACGTCGTGAAACTGCATAAAAAAATTGCAGGTTGCTGCAGAGTTTTGTTGACCATGTCTGCTCTCCCGTGGACTATTCATTCAAACCAGTTCATACAAATTCAAGGTGACAATTGGACAATGAGTTGTGGTGTGAGGGTCCATGATTGCACAGGTACAATGACAGTACTGGAGTACCTAGTATATTCGAGCAGTAAAGTATCCACCCTGATAGCTAAAAGAGGAAAATTATTGACATCCATAAAACAGTGTTGATACAGGTATGTTTCTAGCCAAGTTCAACCCTGACCCATATAATTGCATATTCTAATCCTAAACAACCAGGATTAGATCTTGCTGACGGTTTTACCTTCCTCCTGAGAGGCTAGTTATACTGGTCTGCACCGATGGACACTGCACATCTTCGTCACTGAAGCCACCTTCAACTTGTAGCTCGTTGATGCTTAGGATGTTCAGATAGACATCTGGCATATCTGGAAACGGCACGTCTCCACATAGATACTGCATGATAAGCCTCATGCTCGGCCTGGCAGCCGGATATGGGTGCGAACAGAGTAGCCCAAGCTTCAGCAGCAGCTCTGCTTCCTCCTCCACATATTCTCCACTCAATCTAGGATCTATAATGCCCACGATCAAATCATTCTGCCAGAACCTGAGCACAAAATCCACCAAGACTAGAGGTTCTCCAATAAAATTTGTTGCAATGGGTCGCCTGCCGCAAGCAACTTCTAGAATGAATGCGCCAAATGCAAACACATCAGTTGCTTTAGTGGCCTTTCCAAGCCTTGCTAGTTCAGGGGAGATATAGCCTCTAGTTCCTGCAACGTGTGTCGTGTGCGCCTCAGCTCCATGATCGTGCAACCTAGCTAGACCAAAGTCACCTAGTTGTCCATTCATCTCTTCGTCCAGAAGAACATTGCTTGCCTTGATATCCCGGTGTATGACAACCTGCTCCCATTCCTCGTGCAGATAAAAGAGGCCTGATGCAACACCCTTGATGATCTCAAACCTATGAGCCCAATCCAAGCAATGCTTGTCCTGGCTATACAAGTGCTGATCAAGGCTGCCATTGGACATGTACTCATACACCAGCAGCAGTTCACCTTTCCGACGACAGTACCCAAGTAATTGAACAAGGTTACGATGCCGAAGACGGCCCATACTTACAACCTCCGCGATGAATTCTTTCACACCTTGCTTTGAGTCGTGGGACATGACCTTCACGGCGACCTCCAACTTTGATGATGGAAGCATTCCTTTGTAAACCTTCCCGAATCCTCCTGCTCCAAGCAACCGCTTCTCTTTGAAGCCATCGGTCGCGTGGAATAGATCTTTGTAGGAGAACCGATGGGGCCCGAACTCGAGCTCCCAGTCCTCGCGAATCTCCTGGTACATGTAGCATCTTCTGACAGCAAGGATGACAGCCACAAGTAATACGAATGTCCCAGCTGGACCAAGAAGAACGGAAAACAGGACTGCCATTCTACGAGAACTTAGAGGCATTGCTATTACCTCGGAGCTAAGATCTTGAAGTTGAGTGGCGTTTACTTTCGGCAGCTTGGAGTAGTCAAGTGATGCATCTTTTGCGTTCACCTTGAAGCTGCAGCCTAGGATGAAATAACCACGGATATCCAGCGATGATGATGAGAAGCCGACGTACATGTGATCCAGGAACACTTGAGAAAGATTGATGTTTTGAGTTACTAATGGGTGCTTTGGCTTTGGCTTGGGGAACGGAGCCAGACTGACCTTGAGCTGCATGAGTCCGTGGTCATAGTCTATCCATACTTGCATCTCCTTGCCGCTGGACAGCCGCACCGGGTGCAAATCGGAGAACGGCTCATCCGTGTAGTAGCCTGCCGGAGACGACCTCGAAGAATTCATGCTGTTGACATTGATGCCGACATGGTTGTCATCTATGTCATCGAACTCTTCATTGTAAGTGGTATCTAGCTCAATCCAGAGGAGGTGGTTTGATGAATTGCCATTGTCATTGAGGTCCAGAAGACCGAACGCACCAATATCATAAGTTGGTGCGGTGCTGAAGCTGGTGTCTGGGGCGAGGACAAAAGCTATTCCGTCTCCAGCGGCAGTTGTATTCAATCTGCTGTATTGGCTGGAAGAATATTTTCCTCTTTCAACAATGTTGGAAGGAAATATAACAAAGGCGAAGGTGGCAGAGAAAGAGAATATGGAGCCGTCCGTGAGGTTACGCATCTGGAACGGAGAGGAATAGAAAGCATGGCTTCGGGAGTCGTTGTAGCTGACTCTGGGGCCGGCGAGGCTAAGGATGCCGTTCGGCAGTACCGTAGCCACGCCATTCATGGCCCATTCAGTAGTGCCGTTGAACCCGTTGAACACGAAGAACTCGTCGGCGGCGGCGAAGGCGAGAGGGAGCACGAAGAGAAGAGCACAGGCTGAGCTCTTGTAAGGCATTTTTGGACACCAGTGGTAGTAGACCTCTATGCAGGTGGAATCTAGCTTCAACCTTGGGAACCGTCTCTCTTAAGAAGATGGACTCGCGTTGTGATTCGTACCAAGTCCATGTGGGTTATAGTTAGGTGCAGTGAAGTGACCCATAGCCATGGAATCAAAATTCCATGTGCGCCAACCAGAAAAGTCTCGCGTACGTACGTGTGCTGTTGACAGCTGTGATGACAACGTCAATACTCAACACCGTCATCGGAGACTTGAACGGCGACCACTGTGGTGAAGTTGACTTATACTGGGATCGAGCAACATGACCTAGTCAATTGTTGGTTTCTTTATCAGGCAGCTTTTTCGGAGCATCGACTTCTTGTGGACTTGTGAACGATATACACGTTGAGAATTGCTTGCGAAAGTGCATGTGCGGCACAGCTTCTTTCGCACTTTGACCGTGCAACTGCTCACCATGAACAACTAATTCAAGTGCGTGTATAATTGCCTATATGATTCATACTTATACGGTAGTATTGCGAAGTATAATAGATCTTGCTTTGTTTTTTGTGATTATAGACTTGTTGATCCTGCGTAGACTTGTCTAGTTTAATATGCAATATGTTCATCATGTTTATAATTTATTTCTAGATTAAATTAAATCTAAAAGTGCTCATATATCTATCATACACGTGTGCTCAAAAGCACTCGCCGGTAAACCGGAGGGACAATGGTTGTCTGGTTTTGAGAGACTAGGAACTAAATGTACTACCTCTGTTCAGAAATATAGTGTATATTTAGTTTTGCTCTTAGTAAAATTTTTTAAACTTTGACCAACAATATCTAAAAATATGTATTATTCAAAGTAAGATAGTTATATATTACGAAATTTTATTTCACGATGAATCTAATAAAAATATTTTTATATTGTCAACTCTTACGGTTTTCTAGATATTATTGGTCAAAGTTCAAAAAATTTGACTTAGAACAAAACTAGATGTAAACTATATTTTTGGATGGAGAGAGTACTTGATAACAAACTTGAGAGACTATTTGTAAACTGGAGCAAAAGTTAATTAATGGACGGGAGGAGCAAGTCTAAGTGCTCCCTGCCGATCGCACACTCCGGTGCTCCCACTGGTGAGATGCACGCTAACAAATGCATGAATAAATCCAACAAAAAACATTGTAGACAGCGCACATTTGTACAAGAAGTAAAATTAGAGATGCAACAAATATTTGTACATGTGCAACGAAAAAGAGAAATCATCATATGAATAGTAATGCTTTACGGATCTGAAAATGAACAATTCCAACACGCAACTATTCAAACTGATTTTCTCTTTTTCCTTGCTCTTCTTTGTTGCATCTCAAACTTTTAATTATTGTAGATGATTAACATGCGCAATGTATTTTTATTTTTATTTTTTTGAATTTTTTAAACACAATTTGTGTTACATTTTAAGAGTGGGAGGACCAGAGCACCTGATATTCTCTCGGAGGATAACATGCACTATCTTATCAGTTTGAAAGGACTAAAATAAACTCCATATAGTCACCACCGCACTCCTTAACTGGGCTGAATAGCGTGATTTGAATATTGGAGCCAACATATTTTTTTAAAAAGAGACCCGAATAGTGGAGCGAGCCAGTTCTTCCAAAGAGGCCCAACCAAGCATGGGCTGGTAGGCCCAGACTTCTACAAAATTTACGCATCTTGGTCTGTTTCCGCTTCAGCACTCTCGTTCGTCGCCGCCTCTCTTTCCGGCGTCGCCGCACCACAGCTACAGCGATCGCCGCCTCTCCAACAAGCTCAGTGCTTCGTCCCATGTTGACGTCCTCCGCCTCCAAAGTTGTATGAGCCGACGCGACAAGGGACCTCGGAGGGGGCACTGCAGACTTCGACGCCCACTGCCCGCGGCCCCACCACTCGACTCGGCGCCGTCGGCGATTTTGACTCCTCCGCCGCCTGCCCGTCCCGACGGCGCATGCCTCCTTTTGGTGGGTAGAACATTTTTTTAACATATTTACTTTGTTTCAATCGACTGAAATTCTCTTCTGTTCAGTCGACGCCGGCGTCGTCCGATCCGTCACACGGTTCGTGCTGCTGATCGGTCCCGCTTTGTTCTATTGGATGGTGTCGTTCACTGAACCCGAAACCCAGTTAGCAAAGAGAACCTTGCTGGCAGTTCGTTCCAGGCCGAGCGAGCGAGCGAGCGAGCGCAGAAAGCGGAATCGGGGCGAAAGGAAAAAGCGGCGGCAAGCGGCGGCGACCGACGGGTCACGCCCCGGGCGCTGCTTCAAGCGTGCGGCGGCGGTGCGGCCTGCAGGCGAGCGGCGCAGTGGCTGGGGGCGCGGCTGCGTTGCGCGGGGGCGCGGCCCGGCGAGGCGGCTGTGTGGCATGCGGGGTGCGCGGCGCGGGGGCCGAGGGCACGGCTGCGCTGCACGGCGAGCGGAAGGGGATGTCGACGGCGGCGCAGTCCAGCTCCAGCAGTATGCCTTCTTCCCCTCCCCTCCCCTCCCCTTGTATTTCCACATCTGTATTGCTTCACCGCCCCAATGTTGGAGCACCGAAATGGCGATCCCCTTTCATTTTTTCAGTTAGGGTTTGTCCCCTGTTTATTCAAAATGTTCGAATTCTACCTCTGTTTTGCTTGTTCATTGCATCCAATTGGTTGGTTAGATGACCATGTCCTGTGAGAGCTTTGTCTGCATTTGTTCTGTTGATTTGTCGATCTATGGAGGCTGTGTGGTAGGTCTGCTGTCGATCTATGGAGGCTGTGTGGTAGGTCTGCTGTCCTATGGAGGCTGTGTGGTAGGTCTGCTCGAGGCATTCGCCACTGATCCATAGAGAACGGTAAAAAGAAGGGGAAATGACAATGAGTAAATGATGTATTGTTATGCACATTTGCTTTCAAAAATCTTGTATAACATGTGCTCATTTGCTTTCATGTCCACCTATTGTAAAACAAACTAAAACCGAAAAGAGATTCTATTTAGCACATCGTATAGACCTCATGTTGTCCAATGAACCGATTTTTGTTGCTGTTGCCTAATTTAAAAAACCTTTGTTTGAAATCTAATGCAGCAAGAGCAACAGTGTAGCAGAGAGGCATCGTTAGGCTTGCCGATTAGTTGATATTTGCCACAGTAGTAATTAGTAAGATCTGCTCCTAATTTTTTTTCATGTGTTCAGTGTACTGCCGCTGATATCGAGGCGCCACTTTGTTTTACTCTATCTATCCATAATCCTTCCCTATTAAGTTTTTCCTGTACAAATGGACGTGGACTAATACAACAATTTCTGTGGTGATGCTTCCTGATCCTTCTTCGTTTGAAGTATTATAGCTTGTAGGCTATAGCTCTATCTACATGAGTTATATTTTAAAAACACAGCAGCTATAATTGCACTTTTACGGTTCCCTAATTGCAGTAGCATAAGGTAGTAATTTCAATATTCAGATTTTGCAATTATATCTCACCATATAATTCTTTGAAGCAGTTTTCTGCATTATTCTTGTACTTTCTGTACATACCACCACCACTAGATAAATTTAGTCTACCTTTGCTGAAAAACAGAACCACACATTTCTTGAGTGATACACGTGACAAGTATATATTTCTGTAGGGAGTACTGATTTTTGGAGTTTATAATTTAGTTCAACACTAAAAATACATTTTTTTCCAACCAAGAAATTGCTTAACTTGGTTTATGCAATTTTCACAATATGTTTTATGCAATATTGTGATTTTTTGTACATATAAAACTTGTTTTTTATTTTGATCATAGAAAAATTTAGTTTAGCTGTTTTTAGTCGTGAGTGCCATTTGTTATCCCATTTTGTTCTCCCCTTACCCTTTCATTGTTTATGTAAGTTGACATACGTGGGGAACCTGGACGCGGGGTGACGGCTTTGGAGCTCGAGGACTAGCTCCATGTGTTCGGGGTTCTTCGAAGGTCAGTGCTTTTGCTTCCGGTCTCAGACTTCATTTGATCCTTTTCCTGTGATGTGGATGTGTGCCCTTACCAACTTTTTAGTTACATATGTGTAGTATAGTCAAACGTCCTATAAACCTTGAGCATTCTGAGTACCAAACTGGTTGCAGATTGGATTGCACATCTTCATTTGTATGGCCTTGGTATCATCCTTTGTTTTCTACTATTATATTGTACGCCTTCTTGATCATAGTTATTAAGGCGGTAAGGCGAGGCGTGGCGACAGACTACCGCCTTACGCCTTACGGCGGTAAAGCGCGAAGCGTGGCGACGCCATATGGTACACTGTGGCTGTCAATATTTCCCTAATAAATAGATATCTAAGAAGAAAAGAGAGTAAAAGAACACCAGAGAGTAATTTTGGGCTGTAACTTCTCTTAGCCCATTTAGAACTAAAGGCCCATCAGTGACCCGATCCATTCTCCCCTCACGTTTACCCTAGAACCTCACCCTTCACTCACCTCTCCACCAGACAGCCGCCACCCTCTCTCTCTGCAGCTCGACATCTCTCGCTCCCTTGCTCGACGCGGCATCAATGAACCAGCAGCCTCTCTCCTCCCTCCCCTCCTCAGCAGCCTCTCTCCTCCCTCCCCTCCTCAGCAGCATACCTCCATCTCTCAGGCGGCGGCGGCGACGGAGAAGGGGCGGCCGGCGGCACCGGAGAGGGGGAGACGGCGGCCGGCGGCGCCGGAGAGGGCGAGATGGAGGCCGGAGGCTAGATCTTCCTCCCCCGACCCCATTTTCGTGTCTTTTTGCGCTCAATCTCCTTCTTCCCGATCTCCTCCCTCGATCTTTCTCCCGTATGGCGAGGCGTCGTGCATGGCGTCGCCCCTGCACCGCCTCGACGCTTTGGCGTCGCCAAAGCGACGCTTAAGCGACGCCTTAATAACCATGTTCTTGATAGATGTGCATGAAACTGTTTAGATTTTCACCTGCCTTAGACTCATGCCTTATGTAAGACATTTTGTAATCTACTAGACCTTTTTCCCAGATATTTACATCCATAATCGGATTTAGAAGCATCTAATCCGACTAGCTTTAAAGGAACTATTTGAGTTGTGACATATAATCTGATTTCTTTGTTTGGATTGGCGACATATATTTGTATTTCTTATGTTAGCAAGTAGTTTGCTGAAACTGCCACAAATGCTTTCTGCCTTCTGATTTATGTTTTTGTCTCATATAACATAATCTTTTTGTCTCCTATCAGGGATTTTGTTTATGTTAGCATAATAATAAAGTAATTTGTTTTAGTCCTAACTGTAGAATAAGATAGTCATTGACCAGTATGTTCTAGTATTTTCTTTCTGTGTAAAGGATAATTTATGTTTTCATGATTAGCAAATTTTACATCATTATTCTACTATTTCTTTATATTTCTTAAACATAGCTCAAGATGACGACAATTTTACATCTGAATAAGAGAACTTACAGATACCTGACTGTACAATTCAGAAATTTGAAATGGATATTGAAAATTGCACTTACGGAATCACAGAATTGCATAACTTGGTTTATGCAATTTTCATGATATAGTAAATACAATAATCTTTACTTCTCCTTAACATATTTAAAATCTTCCTCAGCTTATTCATGGTGCAATGACGACATAAATACTTTTTGTTGGATCATTTAGAGGTAACTGAGTGGTGAGGCCATGGGGACCTTGTAGGCGGAGCTCGATTGTCAGCGATTTCCCAGCTCCTAAGCTTTTGTGCCAGTCTTCTTTTGTGTTCAGTTATCTATTCCCTGCATCTTCTGTTTTCTCACTCGATTTGCTTCAGTAGCTCATGTTAATGGCATATCCTTCATCCCCTTCATTTCTATTTGCTTGATTTGTTCCTTGTTGTATGGATTACTCCCAAATGGATTTGTGATGGCATATTTTTGATTTAGATGGTGTGGTTTGTATCCATTGCATTCAATTTGCAGCTAATTAGATGGTGTTGTATGGAGTGTTTTGGTACTATTGCTGTTTTTTGTGTCATTTGTACTGACATATATCCAAAAATAATCTTATTCCAAAATAAATCAGTGTCATATAATATTTGAAATATTTGTACTTGTAACTCATATTTTATTTCGCAATAATTATACATCTATGTAATAGCAATTGCAATGCTCAAATTGTGCAATTCCGACGTTAGTGCATAAATCTTTGTTGTGTATTTCACCTAAGTTGATGTTAATTCAATAACACTGAATTTTTCCTGCATTTATTCTCCTGAGCTTGGATCCTGCAGTGATAGCACATGCATGTTATACATCTTGTAGTTTGTCATTACTGATCTTTAAATTTCAGATGTGGCCATGTTTAGAAAAAAAAAAAAGTTCTGTTTTGCATTCACTACGATTTTACAATTGTGCTTGCATTTTTTCAAAGATTATTAATCTTGTGATTTTCAGTACCTTACAAAAATTGTTAGTTGCATGAAACTGAAATTTGTTTGCCCCAGACACTCCTCTTTGGTGCTAAGTGTAAATGCAGTAGTATATGCAAAGTTATTTGTTAAAAAGTACTAGTTCAGTTCACCTTGTTTGTTCTTCAGATCTGTCACTACTTGTTAGGGTTACACTAGGTTATTCAATATTTGTGATCATGATAGTGCACTGTCAATTTTCTCTTGTCTGTAGTTGAACTTGTCATCCAAATTTTTCATTGTATAAGCCTGTGCATCACTATTTCAGACAACTTAAATACTTGCATAATCTTGGTATCTAATGTATTATTTTATTTCCAAAATAAAGAAATTGCACCACTTGTTTTGTGCAATTAGAATATAGAAATACTGCAATTTTGAATGTGTCCTGAGATATATAATGTAATTTTGAATGCTGCCTACTATGTGATTCATTGGTTCCTACTTTGTAGAAAAGAATTTACCAGAGTTGATATCTATAGGAGCATCGTATTAGTAGAAGTTGGTATATTGATTAGTGCAAAATTTGAGCAATGAAAATTAATACAAGAGGCCAGATCTCTTATAGTATCATTTCGGTGCAGGTTAAATTGGCAGATGGTGTTTCATTCTGGGCAATTGATTGATGGTGCTGAGATAAGAACGGCTGTTGTCTAAGCCATCATTTTCGAATTAATCTGCAGTGCTGAGGCTGAACGGTTATTACGATAACAATGCTACATAATAATTCGTAATGCTAACAATGCTGCATAATAATTCGAAATGCACCCTTGTGCTGTCTGAGTTCCTTTCTTAACAATGTAATCACCTGAATATATAGAGGGAGGAACCTTTCGTTATCTGTATGGGTTTTACTATGTACTTGTCGAACTATAGGAAAAAAAATGTTTTTCGTGATTTCCTTGTAGGGCTTCAGTAGTTAAAATTATACTGACTATGAAAAAATTGTTTAGTGTGGTATGTCCTTTGTACAGTCTCACTAGGAGTTAGTCCTTCTCAAAATACTACAATGGAGTTAGTCTTTGTCCTTGTCTCAAACCAGTTCAAGTGTTAGAGACCTGTTAGTGACAGCAACAGATTTATGGGTTTGTTGTTGCTGTGAATGTCAGCAAAGCACCATGTATTTCTTGTGAAAATTGTGAACCATTCAGTGTTTTTATGCATCTTGACATTGACCCTGCTGGCATATTGATTTTTGGACAAATTGCACCCCTTTTTTGTAAATCTGGCGCCCACACAATCCACAGACTTGCTGTTCTGAAGTCACATAATTTCTGTGACCTTGACAACAACAGAATTCCACATTTCTATTTTTTTCTGCCTGCTTTTGGGTTCAGTATAACCTGCTCTCTTGTTATCGGGTCTGCTAACGCTTTGGCGCGCCCGTTAACAGATTCGGTGGTGTTAATGGATCACAAACGCAGACCCGAAAACAAAGATGGACACAAAAACAACCGGGGTCACTCATGGCCGTTCGATAGTCAATGACTGGACATGGGTGTTGACTGAAACAACCCCCTAATTTCAGTCGCCTGAAAATTAGTCGGCGCCTTTTTTTAATCACTACGTTCATTTATTATCTGGGATGGAGTTTTTCATTGTTAGTATCGAACCTTCTAGTTCTAGTTTTCATTACCATTCGGATTTGGGCGTGCTAGTCCAGTAAATTGTATGATAAACAGTAGTTCATCTAAATCTACAAATAGGGCAATTCGGATAAGCGATGGAGGTGCTGCTTCGGCTTATTCCCGAGTGCTTCCTTCCGGTGAATAGAACTTTATTTTATATAATCACTATGTAGTTCACCTGCTTAACTGATGGAGGTTCTGAATTTAGGACTGAGACTTTTAGTTTGCAATAGCATTCATATTTAGGTGCACTGGCCCATTTAATTCAGAATTGGGCATGTTGCTACGTTTTCGAGTCACTGTAAAGTATTGATTTAGCACAAAGCAAACACACTTAATAGGTGGTCACATACACGGATGTTTTTTTTTTCACTAACCAACCAACATAAAAAATGCCAGTATCACAGAATTTTGGTTTGCCCGAATTTCAGTAGTAAATATTGTAAAATTTAGAACTGATGATTGGTCTTTTCTGTAGTAGAAAAGGAAATACTGATGTCTGTTCTTCAGAACTGTATTCTGTACTTTTGCATGGTCAGAGGCCATGGAACAGCTTTCTGAGGACCTTATTAATTCATTTTCAGAGGCTTCCAATAATTACCTGCACTGGGTATTGTAATTTTGCACCAGACCACTTGGAAAATCAAGAACAATTCTTGCTTTCAGAGAAGTGTTATGCCTTTGTGTCAGTTCATTTCAATTTAACAGCTGCTATTGAATTCAATTCACTTCTGTAATCGCTAGTGCAGGAGTGGTGCATGATGTGTTTACACATGAAGCGAGGGATGTGCACCTGCGGGGCGATTGTTTCTAGCTGCAGCATGCCAATGTATGAACTTTCTGAGCTACCAACTGATTCTCTCACTTTAGTGTTGAGCCTGTTCAGTCTAGCATGCATGTTCTTGTAGTTGGACAGTTTTTGGCAGTCATTTCCGTTTTATGTACCTTTAGGGATGCTTCTATGGTTTGATATGCTGGCAGTCAAAGGTAAGGAAAATTGACATCCTTGATCAAACAAATATGATAACTAGACTTATGATATACATTTCTAAACATTTTAAATCTATCAAGCTAAATAAAAAAAATTAGATCTGAATGGAGAAAGTTGCACGTAAGTGGAATTGTTCTTAGTTGCCTGATTTTGCAGGGGAGGGGGGAAGCACATTCCAAATATATTGCCCCTAAACATCCTTACTTTCTATCAACCATTTATCGTATTTAAAATGCCGGTGCCTTGTAATTTGTGTGCCATAATAGGTGCCCAAATGTGCTCCATGCGTTTGGCATTTGGGCTGCTTCTTGAATTTACTGAGCTGGGTTTGGCTGGCTATACTTAGACTCGTTTCTTTTCAGATGGCAGAACATTATAAGTTCTCCAACATGGCTGAAATTCAGTTTTGTGATAAGTAGAGAGAAGTTTGGTAGGAAGCGGCGGTGCTGCATTAGCAGGGTTAAAGTGCACCAGGGCGCTTGCCGGGTGAACCTGGGTGTCAACCGACAAGCGTCAAGTCCTTGTAGCGATAGTGGACCTTCTTTACGTTTCTGCATTTTATTTCCTGCATGAACTTTTAAGACTTTGTGTAATTTCGTTACATTAGTAATGAAATTCCAGGGCGAGCCCTGTTATGCAAAAAAAAAAAAGAACATTATAAGTTCTCACTGTTTGAATCTAAATAATTTACAATCACCATTTAGAACCGTGCACGAATGTCATCTTCCTCCAGAGAGGCTGGACATTGTGCCGATGCTTGTCATCGGATACTGATGATATGGCATGATGGCCAGGTTAGAACCTTCATTTTCCATAATGGCCAAAATTTCTAAGTTCAGATCCGTTAAAGTCACATCAGGGAATGACACATCTCCGTTGAGGTATTGAATGGCAAGTCTCATGCTGGGCCTTGCATTAGTAAATGGGTGAGAACACAATAGCCCAAGCTTTAGCAACAGGCACGCCTCATCCATATTAAAGTTGCCACAGAGCCTGTATCAACAGTCTCAATGAGTGTTCCGTTTTGCAAATGTTGAAGCACCCAATCAACCAACATAACTTGTGAGTCTTTTGTAGTTTGCTCCACAGGCCTTTTCCCACAAGTTACCTCAAGGAGAAATATACCAAAAGCACAAACATCTGAAAGAGTGGATGCTTTCCCTGTGCGGATTAGCTCTGGGGCTAGGTACCCCATGGTGCCAACCACATGTGTTGTTTGTGGGTCCGTACCATGGTCGTACAATCTTGCAAGACCAAAGTCGCCAAGTCGTCCATTCATTTTGTTATCAAGCAGCACATTGCTTGCCTTGATATCTCGGTGGATAACAACTTTCTCCCACTTCTCATGGAGATAGTGCAGACTACATGCCACGCCCTGAATGATATGTAACCTCAGCCCAGTCCAGTGTGGGTTTTCCATCGTCACAATACAAATACTTATCAAGACTTCCATTGGACATATAGTCATAAACTAAAAGAAGTTCACCTTTTCGCCTACAATAGCCAAGTGACCTTACAAGGTTACGGTGTCTGAGACGACCAATGCTAACAACCTCTGCAACAAACTCCTTCATCCCCTGCCTTGACTCATGAGACACCTTTTTCACAGCGATCTCTAGTTTTGATACTGGAAGCACTCCTCTATATACCCTCCCAAACCCTCCTGCTCCAAGTAGGTGCCTTTTGTGGAAACCGTTGGTGGAATTGAACAAATCCTTATATGCGAATCGGTGAGGCCCAAACTCAGCCTCCCAATCTTCCCGCAGCTCAGCATACATATGTCGCCTTCGCTTGAGTATAAAGATGGCGATTATAGCCACAGATATGAATGCTGCTGTAGCTATTGGTAAGATTATTTCTAAGATTTTTGATTGAGGATTGGGGCCTACATGCGGTAGCTTTGGCAACTTGGAAGTATTTATGGGTGGAGCTGGTCTATTCATGCCAAAGCTCCAACCAAGAACGTAGTGTCTTGAATTGATTGGGCTAGTTGCAGCAGAAAAGCCAATGTATGCAGGGTCTGTGAAGACATGTGAGAGGTTATAGGTGGCTGTGATTAGTGGCCTCGTTGGCTTGGGAATTTTATTGGGAGCTATGGTTACATTGATCTGTGTATACTGCCTGTCATAGTCAACCCACACTTGGATTACCTCATGGCTAGCTAGGGTCAAGTTCTGGAACGTACCATCTTTGTTGTCGTAGTAGCCCGCATCATGGGACTGCACAGAATGGAGACTATCAACATCGATTCCAACATGATTGTTGTTGATGTCATGGAACTCCTTGTTTTGGTTGGTGTCGAGCTCAATAGCAATTATATGGTTTCTGATCTTTCCGTTGTTCTGCGGATTGAAGAGGCCCAAGTACTGGCTCGGCAAAGCAGTGGAGAAATTCTTGCTCGGAGCCACCAAGAAGGCCATGCCATGTGCACTCAAGTCGGCATGGAGGGAGACGATGCCGAACACAAAGGCAACAGAGAAGGATTGCACCACACCATTCGGGGTCTTGCGAAAATGGAATGGGATCGGGTAGAAGGCATGGCCTTTCATGTTAGCTGTTCCGTTGGTCAGCTCAAGTAAGCCTTCTTGGGTGACTGTTGCAGCTCCGTCAAGGGCAAGCTTGGTGCCGGTGAAGCCAGAGTAGACAAACTGATTGTCACCCATGCAAAGAACAACAAGGTTTAGGCTGAGGAGAAGGAAGGAACACAAAGATTCCATGCCTAGTACGACCAAGGAGAGTAAGGAAAAATAAGTAATATCTTGTTAGCCCTGGAGGATGGTTTACAATTCAACTCTAGGCACCAGATATATAAGAGCGAGATCAGTTACACTGCGTCGAGGGAAATACTTTGACATAACTTGCATGTCAGTGCGTTAAGTGGCTGTCTTCTTCTCGTGCCCTGCTGCCTATAAATGTTAACGCCAAGAGACTGATGACACTCTTCCTTCCCTTTGCCTGATGCAACATTCAAGCATTTATCAGCTACGGTGTCACAAAGTCTGAGATGCTGACCAGGATAATTGAAATAGTTGTGGTCGAGATGAAGATCGCTTCCATTTAGTTCGTTTCACAAACTCATGTCATTTAATATGATGTGATCAGTTGCCTGTTGCATAGGCATACGGTTCAGTGGACCTAGAGATGGCCCAATATTGCCGGAGGAGACTGCCAGAAGAGAGGAGAGAATATGGGGAGCTACAAAAATCGTGCATCTTTTGAATGTTTAGAATATAAGTTATAGTTTTGGACGCTCCCTTATGCACATAGTAATGGTTACTTTTGTAAAAGATTTACATGTGTTACAGAACTTAATTCAGCAATAATATCTGGCGGCTCTAGCGGAATCTTTCTAACGATACGTAAGTTCTTACGTGATGATATTAATGTACCTTTCTTTCATGGAACTGTTTTTGCAAATGCATCAAAACCTTTTAAAAAACAACTGCAGTGGCAAGCCCTACAGAATATTATGAAGTATTTTGTTTTAATAAAGTTAGGTTCTGTACTAAGGGAAGGGTAAAGAAAAGAGAAAATAAGAAATAAATAAAAATCAAGGACATTCTATCAGTTGTTTAACATGCTTTGATCTTTCCCTAGACAACCATGGCGAGCTTTGGATCAACTCCATTGAAAAACAAGTCACTTATGTGTTCCATATATATATGCTCCAATACATGAGGATGATAATGTCCAGGTAACATGGAATATCTGGATTTTATGTCTAAGCAATTGCATTACCTAAAGGGCCAAAAGATGATATGGAATTGTTATGCAATTGACTGCCATAAAGCTTTTGGACATGAAACAAGTGCTTCAGAGTATTCTTTCTACAAAATGCACAACACACAAGTGTATAATTCTATTATCGTATTATTTCCATTAAACCCCTGCCATATATGTTTTTTCTATGCCTACAAATGAGGACAAGCACCCTAACCCTACACTGGAATTTTCTAGCATCTTATGGATAGCCAATCTTATTATGATATATTACTCTGCATTCCTGGTTGGACACTGTACCGATGCTTGTCGCGGCTGACGACATGATGTAATCGTCAAAACCTTCATTTTGCATCATGGACATCACTTGGAAACTCAAATTTGTTGGTGATAGCTCTGGAAGTGGCTTGTCACCATTGAGATACTCCAAAACTTGTCTCATGCTGGGCCTTGAATTTCTGAAGGGGTGTGAGCAGAGCAATCCTAGTTTTAGCACGAGGCATGCCTCGTCAATATCATAGTCGCCTTGGAGCTTAATGTCCACCGTGCTAGTAAGTAATCCCTTCTGCCAATTCTCCAGTACCCAGTCAAGTAAAATTAGTTGATTGTCTTCAGTTGATTGCTTATTAAGAGGTCTTCTCCCACATGTGACCTCAAGTATGAACACGCCGAATGCATATACATCTGTCAGCTGTGTTGCCTTGCCACTGCGAGCAAGCTCAGGAGCTAAGTAGCCTATGGTGCCAACCACATTTGTTGTTTGTGGGTCAACACCATGATCATACAATCTTGCCAGCCCAAAGTCACCTAACCGTCCGTTCATTTCATTGTCAAGTAGCACGTTGCTAGCTTTGATATCCCGGTGGATGATAACTTTGTCCCACTCCTCATGAAGATAGTGCAAACTAGAAGCAATGCCTCTGATGATTTGAAACCTCTGAGACCATTTGAGTGTAAGTGTAACATTGTGGTCATGATCGCAACCGTACAGATACTTGTCAAGGCTTCCGTTGGGCATATATTCATACACTAGAAGGAATTCACCTTTTCGCCGGCAGTAACCGAGTAACTTCACAAGATTGCGATGTTGTAAGCGACCTATGCTTACAACCTCTGCGATGAACTCCTTCATACCCTGCTTGGAGTCATGAGAGACCCTCTTCACGGCAATATCTGTTTTAGATACAGGAAGAACGCCCTTATACACCCTCCCAAACCCTCCTATTCCAAGTAGGTGCCTGTCTTTGAATCCTTCAGTTGCGCGGAATAAATCCTTGTATGAGAACCGGTGAGGCCCAAATTCAAACTCCCAATCTTCATGCACCTCAGCATACCTCAAATGTCTCCGCACAATTAGAAATGCAATTATGCTCACAGTGAGGAGGAAGGAGGCTGTCGCTACTGGCAGAATGATCTCCAGGACCCTGGAACCCTCCTTGCGGCCGACACGAGGCAACCTCGGAAGCTTGGCTATGTCAATGGATGGAGCTGAACCATTCATGCCAAAACTCCAGCCAAGTATGAAGTGCCGTGTGTCGACCATGCCCGTTGCAGATGAGAACCCAACAAACGACATGTCCGACAGCACTTGGGAGAGATCAACGGTGGCAGAGACTAGTGGCCTTACAGGTTTCGCCATTTTCACCGGAGCTAAGGTCACGTCCAGTTGCTTTGCTTCTTCATCATAGTATATCCACACCCGCATCACCTGACTGCTCATCAGCGTCAGGTTGTAGAAGTCGCCAGTTTTGTCGTCGTAGTAACCGGCGCTGCTGGAGTTGATAGAGTGGAGTCCATTGATGTTGATGCCGACATGGTTGCTGTCGATGTCACTGAACTCATTGTTCTGCACGGTGTCGATCTCAACGGCGAAGATATGGTTGCTTGCGTTGCCGTTGTTGCGATCGTTGACAAGACCCATGTATTGGCTTGGAAGTGCGCCGGAGAAGTCCATGCTCGGGGCGAGGAAAAAGACGATTCCTTGGCCGCTCACATCGGTGTAGGCAGAGATGATGCCAAACACGAAGGAGACGGAGAAGGATTTCACCGTGCCGGCAGGTGACCTGTGGAAGCGCAACGGGGTCGCGTAGAAGGCATGGCCTTTTAGCTGATATGTGCCGTTTGTTAGCTCCAGCAGGCCGTTCGACGTGATCGCGGCCGAGCCGTCAACGGTGAGGTTAGCTCCGGTGAAGCCTGAGTAGACGAATTGCTCGTCGCCGGTAGTTAAGACTGAGAGGCAAAAGGCAAGGGCGAAGAGCTGTAGAAGAAGCAGGGGCGTAAGCCTCTCTGCGTTGGGCGTGGCTATCAACATGGCAACCTGGATGAAGAGCAAGCAGTGGGAAGCTCTTGGCGACTACGGGTTGAACTCGATCGAGGCAAAGTCTGAATGAATAGCAAAACCATTTAACGAGTGGGCGTGGCTATCACTGGCACTGTTTTTTTTTTAAAAAAAACATATTAATGGTCTTTGTAGATTAACTACGTACGTATGCAAAGATTATTAATGAATGTGGAGTACTGATTGACCATTTACAGAGGTTCGTGGCTGGAGTAGGTTACCTAAAACTTGGGGATGCATGCACAGGCTGAATGTGCTAAGTGCTCCGAATGTCAGAACGCCCTTGACAGTAAGTTAGGGATACGTTGATGCGTTCTGCTCTGATCAGGTTTGGTCATGGTTTCCCCTTGCTCCTGCTTGATGTAAGTGACAACTAAAGTATCTGCCAGAAAAAAATATATTTTTAATTAGTGACCATCCGTGCATGGTGCCGCTGTTTCATTCATTTCCGTTTGATGCTCGATATTTTGTCCTGTACTTTCATTTAATTGATACTCAAGTCCCCAAGTCCATTTCTCAGATTTTAAAAATGCAATCAATACCTCTTACTTCATATAAAGAGGCAATATCTTTTTGATAAATCCTGAAAGTTTTGATTATAGGAAAGGTATTACTTCCATTTGATTCATGATGAATAGGGTCAATTCTGATCGATGTGCATATTTATTTATACTTTTGAAACTTAAGCACGCATGGTAAACCCTGGCAATCTTAGAGGACGGTCAGGCGCAGCCAGTCACGACACCTCGGTGAGTGACTGTGGCGGCCAGATGGGAAGGGGTTGCTTGCTGCAGAAAAGTTGAAGATGGGGTGGGTGGTGCCGGAGACGCCGGGGATGCCATGAACGGAGTACGTAGTTCGAGCTGGGTGGTGGTCGAGCTAGCTAGAGGACGTGTATGTTTTTGCCAGAGATGGTTGCAATGATTAGAGGACATGGGTTTGCCGGAGATGTCTTAACTTGTGGAGCCTGGCTAACCCCCACAGCTGCCTCCTCTAAACTACAACGTCGATCTGCGTTTTCTCAAAAGAAAAGAAGAAAAGAACTACAACCAAATTAATGCCCTCAGCATATATTATTTCCGGCCTGCAGTCACTTGTGTGCTCGTTGTCATGTTGAGAGAGTACCAGCATGTCGAATCGGAGCTCACATGGAGCGGCTGAGCCAGGTACTGATGGCAGCACACGGATGACCACACGTACGCTAGGCACGGTCATTCAATCCGTCAGAAAAAAAAATCCATCACAATAGCCACTAGGCACGGGCGCACGGCCATTTGTATCCCATTCACCGTTTCACTCTCCACAGTTTTTATATTGGGCGATGAACAATGTCCACAGTTAACCTAGCTAGCTACTATACCCCTCGACACCCGATCCTCCCCTGCCAGAAGCTTGCCATTGATCGTGCTGAATCGCGTCGAGTGTGACAAGAGTGAAGTTTCAAATAATTTGTGTGGTGCAAACAAATGGACGCGCCACCCCATATATATCTGATGCGTACTTATCGATCGATCCCTGCTGTCACGTACGGCGCCATGCATGCATATATCGGTGGGCATGCCAAGCTGCTGCTAGGGGGGGGGGGAAGTGGCTGCTAGCTTACATGATCGTTGATCGAGCGCGCGCACGCGTCGTGCCAAATGCGTAGAGACGCCAAAGACAACCAGAGACCGAGGGAGACGACATGCAGATGCAGGCGCAGCGCTCAACCACCTGCAGTACTCCTGACCAGGGACACGTACGACAAATCTGAGACAGAAGACGACAGCTCCGAAGAAGATACGGTAGCTTGGCGATGCGCACTTGAGATACAGATATACAGATACGGGAAGCTATATTATATATATACTGTGTGTATGTGTGTGTATATGCATGAACTTCCATGAAGGGAGACCGGCCGTGTGGTCGGCGTGAACCAAGCATACGTACAAGTGTCAAAACTGGTGATGATGATAATTGGTAACGGCCTTTGACAGCTGGTTGGTTACTCCCTGTTGAATCTACAATAAGCTTGTGGAGTAGTAGGATACAAAAATTAGGAGATTGTCCCTGGAACGGGAATTACACACGGGAAAATTAAGGAGATTGTCCTGGACCTGTGACCTGGGCAGTACTACGTACATGCATGTGGTGTAGCAGCAGTACGTGCGTAAGTTGAGAGCAGCGACGTACTACGTACGTGTAGGGGGCAGCCGGATGGGCACCGCTTGTCGGCTTCCGGGGAGAATCGCTCTGCGCCGGCCTCACTCGCCTTGTTGCATGTCACCGCGTCCTTCACGACTCACTAGACGACTCACGCATCAAAACCTCATTTACTACGTTTTTACAACAAACGCTTTTCTCTTTCTCTTTGAGCCTGCCCCTCTGCCGAACCACATTTCAATGTCTGCTCCCTCCAGCCTTTCTTGCCACTTTCATGCTCGTCGTCATGCTCAGCTTTGACAAGAGATTCCGCTGTTACTTGGTCAACTGAGTCTCCGCTCAAACATCACAATTATCTGTCTGATAAAAGTCTCGAGGTACAGGAGAGGTTAATTGGCCTTTATAAATGTGATCGATCGGTGCTCCCTCCTCACGCAGTTGGACCCGCACGTACGACACGCACACGCGCACATCCGGACACGCGTGAATTCAGTTCAGTATACTCACTCACACACCCACCACTCCAGCCAGCCAGCCAGTCAGTCAGTAGCTGCACATGATTATTGTGAATGCAGCTGACACCTGCTGGAAAAGCCTCGACGGCCGGCCGGCTGGTAGCTCACCCACACAGCCATCCCCCATCTATCTGCTGTGCTAGCTATACGTACCCCTCCTCTCTCAATACTAGCAAATATCCTAACCTATTAGCCAGCCATCCGTCCCCTTCTCCCTCCTCCGGCCTCATCTCACCCTACCCAACCTGCGGCTGCAATCCTATCTCTCACTCTCATAGCTAGGGGGATACGGGCGGCCTGGAAGCTTCCTTCATTCAGATCAGCCAACTTCTGTCGGTGTAGAGATTAAGCTCTCATTCTTGTCCCTAATCAAAGGTCAATCTCTTGCCCTCCAGTCCAAACATTAATTAGCAAGCAAGAGCAGCGAGCAAATGGTCCATCTCTTGCAATGCAGCAGTGCTCACATGCCTTTGGGGCCTCTCTTCTTCTCTGCCCTCCTCCTCCTCACCTCGTCCATGGAAACGACCTTCTCAGAAGCCAGTAAGTTCGTTTCCCCCTCTTTCTTTTTCCTAATCATTCAACAGGGGGTCCTAGTTCTTCATTTTCAGTTGCTGTACATGTTCTAACATTTCAGCTTTGTGGTTTCTTACTCAACTGATTTTATTTTTGCTTCAGGGAGGCTGCCACTACGTCGTTTACTAGACACCGACGCAATCAAAGAGGTACTACTCAACAAGAGATCTATAAGCTCTCACTGCATTGATCGATCTATAAATAAATCTCAGTGATGTTGCCGGTGTTTCATTTTATTTCTCGATTATCAGGGGCAGGAGGCAGCAGCTGCTGAAACCATGGAAGACAAGCCGGAAGGGAGGGCACTGATTGGGTCAAGGCCTCCAAGATGCGAGCGGGTGTGCATGTCCTGCGGCCACTGCGAGGCCGTGCAGGTGCCCATCGTTCCGCAGGTGGAGCATCACAGGCGAGCTCATCAGGAGCAGGTGCTGGGTGCCGATGCCGTCGGCGCCGCGATGTTCAGCTACAGGGTGAACGGCATCGCCAACTACAAGCCGCTCAGCTGGAAATGCAGGTGCGGCGGCGCCATCCTTGATCCATGAGCAACACACCACAAGAGGCGTCTCAGCGGCTAGCTGCTCACCGCGGTGCAAAATTGTAAACAACATTTTCTGTTCATGCTCTTCTCTTCCTCTCTTTTTTTTTTTTTTGCCCCCTCCGCCTCCAGCTCTTAATTGCTCCCTCTTGTTCTTCTTTTTGAGGTTGGAGGAGATGGGGGGAGGTTCAGATCGATTGTTTGTTTAAAGTGGGGATTTAATTGTTGTATAGTTAAGCTGTTTTATTAATTAAGCAGCACGGGTTTTGTCAGTTTGGCATTGAATGCGCTTGATTTGGTCCTGACTCGGAGGCGGAGGCGACTTCAATTTTGGAGTGCATTCAAGTGAGTGCTACAGCCTAGAGTTTGTGGGGGACAAGTACCTGCTCTGATCTTTGTCTGTGCCATCTCTGCTGCTGGTGCACCAGAGTTTAGGTAGGCGCCATTGCTACAGAGACACCACAACTATTTGAGCTTGGGAGGGGTACAACCTTTATTCAAGTATAATTGATAGTAGTAACGTTAACTACTACTCCAAAACAATCAATGGATGCTAGTATAGGACCTTGTTATATGTTTTGAAGATGCACACACTTAACAGTAACTTAATTATACTGCTGCTGCTAGCTTTTCTAATAGTACAAGGAGCCAAGAAAAATAGTACAAGGAGCCAAGAAAATGTGCATGGAGGAAAGCTTGTGGCTGGATGGAGAACTGCTGATCCATTGCACACCGACACATTACGTGCGATGCTGGCGTTTGCACTGAAAGTTCTCTCTTTTTTCTTTTTTCTTTCTTTTCCTGCAAAAGGAGAGAGAGCAGAGAAAAAAAGGAGGAGTAAAAAGAAAAGGCTGTGATGATTGGACCTTTCTGCATGCCGGACGACGCGAGGGGAGGGAGGGAGGGAGGGGCCGGGACGGCGGACCACTGGGAAAGGAAAGCTGGAACTTGACCGGCGCCATGGCCGGTAGCCCGATGGATCATGCTGCATGCAAGATGCAGGGTGCTTAGCTGATCAGGTGCGGCCAGGCAGCCATGGTCAGTGCTGCCTGTCGCCATGTGAGCAGCCAGTAGCATCTGGTGGCGGTGTGTGGTGTGCTTTCCCTTTCACGACTCGTCCTCCTGCCTGCCTGGCGCCGGCCATGACGAGGGGGGCACCTCCGGTAGGGCCGGGCCCTGATTGCATTGGGAGTTTGGAACTAGTGTCAAATTAGTAATCACTGGTGCGAGATGAGGACCAATCTTAGATAAATTATATATCATGACCATCATTACTGGATCCATGGCGGCTTTGGACTCCAGTGAGCGAGTGACGGCGGCGGCGTGCGTCGTCGGAGGGGGGCATATGACATGCATGGCTCCTCCGCTGCTCAAATCGCATCCACACGTGACGAGTGACGACGCCCTGAGTCAGTCGACCGTACCGGGCCATGGGGAAGCTCAGTAAAAGTTTTTTTTTTTTCGAGCCAAAGCTCAGTAAAAGTTGGACGACATGAACAGAGGCCCGTTTCGTTTTTGGTTTGTTCTTGTGGCAGAAGTCTGGCCCAGTTTGCAATTTCCATGCTTGTGCAGCCTGGCCCATCCGCATCGGCAGGCAGTGAGTGAACCAGGCTAAATAGAAGCCCACCAACAGCACCAACCGGGCCTGAGTGAAAACCGTGAGTGCGGACTGTAAATGTGGCCCAAAGGTGAGCCAACTCAGGAAGCCGCAGTGGGCAGAATAACAGGAAAACACAGATTGTTGGCTCAAAAACAAAAAAAAAACTCGACCTGCCGGGGTAAGACCGCCCCCGACGGCATTTGCTTAAGGAGAAGTCCTCTCACGCAGGCCGAGAAAACCCTCGAACCCCTCCCCCTCCGATCCTACACAGGGACTCAGCTGGCTGTTGTGAGCTCCGGCGCGAGTCTTTACCATGTGCTTTGACCCAAGGAAGGCGAGGGGATTTTTTTCGTGTGCACTGCAGATGCTTCGCTACAGTGCATGAGCGGCACTGTAGTGTGCTACAGTATCACGCTGGTGCCGCCGCTCGAACCCGCGACCGACAGGAGCAAATGCTCCCGGAGCCTCACACTCTGGGCAGTCGGGTCAACGAGCTTTGGCGTTGGCTCAAAAACAAAGAAGAAGAAGAAGAAGAAGAAGAAGAAGAAGGAAAACACAGATTAAGGCGCGCGTGCAGCTGCTGGTTATGAAAAACAAGCTAAGCTACAAAAGCAAGCAGATTGGCCGGCCGCAAAGTGTCAAAATAAAAGCAAGTCGCATCAAAATAGGCTTGGGGTGGGTTCGTTGCATGGGGTCTAAACTTTAGAAGATTTTTGCAACGAATATTGTGATTACAAATAAAGTTTAATTACAAAACTAATTTCAGGACTCCGCTAGAATTCGCGAGACGAATCAAATGAGGGTAATGAAGCAGTGATTAGACGATAGTTAGTAGCATCACTGTAGCGAAACTTAGATTAATTAGGCTCATTAGATTCGTCTCGCGATTTAGAGGGGGGTCGTGACATAGATTTTGTCATTAAATGAATAAAAATATTCTTAAATAGTAAGATTCTCTTTGATGTGACAGGTCTAAACTTTAGAGGGGGGTGCAACGAACGCACCCTTGGAACAAACCATTTTCAACTGAACCTGGTATAGTCCAAGAACATCGGGGAGAAAATTCAGCGGCATCTCAAGTGGACTCTGACTCTCAATATGTACAGTACTAGTAATGTACACAAAAACCAAGAAACCACTACTGACAAGGTATAGATACACGTACGCGGTAGAACACTACACTGGATCAAGAAGTAACCCGAACACAAGAAGCAATGAGCCAATGACACTACGCCAGCCACGCAACACACGTACAGGACCCAACCTGGCAACCTGACGAGTTAAACAACACCACCAGCGTCCGTCACTCCATCGCCGTCCTCACGGGGCCTGCAGACAATCCCGGCATGGAACAGCATCGCCCAGATGAGCGTGATCAGCTCGCCGCCCCGGGCGATGGCCTCCGAGTGCCCTTTCAGGTTGTCCGACGGCGCGACGTACAGGATCATCTCCTCCCAGAATCCGGCCAGCAGCTTCCACGCCGCCTCCTCGCCTTCCGTCAGCTCCGCGAGCTGCTTCCCAAGCTTCACGCCGCTCCTGAGCACCTCATGATTTGAGGGTTCACCCAACAGTGCCACCAGCTTCCCGTACTCGGCCTCCGGCGTCGTCGTCGAAGACGTCCGGCGGCGGCCGGCGAGCACACGCCCGGCGTCCTTCTTGACGGCCTCGTACAGGCTCGAGCTCCATGCGGCGGCGTCGGGAAGCAGCTCAGGAGACCATGTCACGAGGTATGCACAGTAGCGTGACAGATGAGTGGCAGCAATCTTGTGGTGGTCATTAGCAGAAACCTGCGACGAACCTTGCCCTTGATGATGACGATGGATGTAAGGGTGCCTCACCTCGAGGATGCTTGTGGCGATGTGCCATGTGAGTAGGGTATCAGATGTGCCCTTGCTGTCACAGGCCCAGAGGAAGCTTTCGCCGGCCCGGCTTCGGCGTAGAGATTCAATGCCGTTGCTTAGCCGGCGCCCGTTGCTCTTGCTGATTCTCAGAGCGTCGATGATGCAAACCTTCACTGCTTCTGGCACCTTGACCGTACTCTTCTGATCCGGCAAGAGGAGGAGACGACTGACCAGACCAAGGAGGGTTGTTCTTGGGTGAAGCACCAGTACCGAGCACTGCCCAATTGTTTCATTCCAGTGCCTCATAATCTGCTTACAATTACATTGCAACAGAAGGCCAACCCACTTATCCATTCTAAGATGATTACGCAGAGTGGAGGCCCGGTTTACACAGTGGCATATGAGGGCTACTTTGGTCCAGTTGGAGCAGATGTAGGAAGCCATATCCCTCACCTCGGAAATAAGCACCAAAACAAGAACCAAAAATACCGGCACCACATCAAAGTTCGAACTTCCAAAATCTTTAGGCATTAATGTGCTTACCCCCGTTAGTTTCCTGCAAAAGAATTTACAACTGATCTGCGGGGAGTCAACCTTTCTGTGCTGTACAAGAGCTCCAAGCACCCCACTGAAGTACGCAGTCACGGTGCAGTAGCCTATGCTCAAGAGTGAGATAAAGATACTCAGGATAGGTAGCCAACGCTTTGAATAGGATATGGGGAGTGACGAATAATAGTAATCATGAATGAATGAAAGCTCATCTCCAACCACCCGGAAGACCCTTTCATGTTCACCATCCTTGAGCAGCAAGCTCCAGAAAAACTTGAGCGTCCCAGTAGAGCCAGAATCGGTGAACTTGTACCTCGCAAAACGGCACCTCAGCAACTTGAATAATGCCAAGGACAAGCATAAGTCTTTTTGCGTTTGGGTCAAGGTTGGAAGCACATTATCCGATTGCCAAACTTTGTTAAGGGTCACCAAGCCACAACTGTCAATCGTCGTGATTACTGGGCCACTGAACACATACCCTCCAGGTTGCATCTCCACTGGTCTCCTGTCTTCTCCCACAACAAGGAGAGGAGGAGGTGCATCATCTTCACCCACCGATGGTTCACCTTGTTGACTTCTTTCGTGTTGATGTAGCTGCTGCATGTACCAAAAAACAACACTAGGATTGCGTCCTAGTGCAAAGGATACTTGTGCATTTCCAAACGCGTAAAACTTGAACCAAAGTTTGGCACAAATGAGCACAAAAGGCGCAAACATAATTTTGGAACATATGAAAGTAACACCTTCGAGTGTATGGAATTCACCTGCCCGAAGCAGCTGGAAAAGCCCAAGAAAAAACCGTTTTTTTGTGATGCTGGCACCTAGGTAAAAGATCCAGATCCCCTGGACGAGTAGGTCCAAAGGTGGTCCTATCTTTCGACCTTCTCTGTTATCAATGGCGACAATTGACGCAACATTGATCACCGAAATCTGAACTAGGAAAGCCCATGTTACAACCATGCACGGGTGCAAGCTAGAATAGCACAACGCCGCCAAAATCATGCCATTCTCTTTGTTGACATAATCGTTGGAGCTGTTGCTGAGGGTGGAGACGACATAGGAGATGATGGGCAAGAACAGTGTGTTGGCTCCGATGAAGATGAAACGGGTCAATGGGTGGTGACGGTAACGCCGGCCATAGCCTCCTATCCCTACAAGGATTGCGGTCACGCCAGCGCTGGCAAGCAGCAGCGCATTCCCCAACCATATTTGCCGGTCCATAGTGTTGTAGAAGCCTGCCACGGCGGCAGCAGAGCAGCGCATATTTTTCACCGATAACGCTGCATTGCCTGTATAATTCCTCCCATCCATAGGCCTGCTAGCTGAGTGCCAAATTTCAACGTTAGAACAAGGAAATAGCAATTGTCATCTTTTTAAGAACTTACGGATTCTACAGTGTCTGAGATTGATAGAGAAAGTAGGTTGGCTAACAAAGGATGAATTACCATAAGGTGGGTGAAGATTTAGCTATCTAACGGTGGGGAGTGACGACTGTGTGATGTCTAGGCTGGAACATTTTCCATTATCAAAAAAAAAAAAATCCAGGTTCACCTCATGCGACAGCTCCATAGTATCATGATCTAGTAGTTCACATTAGTTTGACTTGAACCAATTATGCTTGCTAGTACTTTGGATATTTTTGTTAATATAAGGGTAATAAGGATAAAAGTAATGACAAGAAAGTAATAAATTTGTATTGACGGTGTCAAATTACTACGCAAATTAAGGTTAAGGTTACCAAACAAAATGGTTTTATGTTGAGAACACCATTTCAGGACCCTACACATCAATGAGATTACCCTCTGTTTTCAAATAAACTTATTTGTTCTATCACCTACTAGATTATATGGCATGGATTTTTCTTTTTCATTAATTTTCATGGCAAAACATCACCATTATGCACAGAACAAGTTGTTAGCAATATAACAAATTAATTAGTAATGTTCTAATGGGTAAACAAGAATAATCAAGGCACAAATTGAGGTAGCAAATGTGAGGGACAAACGTAGTTTGTTGCATGTTAAGGATAAAAACAGATAAATAAGCAATCAATCTATTTCGCACAAACTTAATTTGTTGCATTTGAACTCTAGTGAGGTATGTAAGCAAATGAGTTACCTTAAATTGAGATTCAACTCTAGATACCGGCCGGACGACCGTAGCTTGGCTGCCTAGCTACTGCTAAATATTTCCTTGTTGTGGTTTATTGTGCAGGAAGAAGGGGGGGGGGGTCGAAATGGCCGCGGTGCTCTTATTCCCACCTGCCAGTCTCCTTAAATGTCCGGTTGTCATGTCACTTTTCCTGCGTTTCTCTTGCTTTGACTAGCTTTGATGGCATGGAAATGGAAGGAGTACTTTCCTTGCTAAACAGACATTCGAGTGCACCAATGTACTTACTCAAGTTTTTTTATATGTCTACCGAAGACTTTTTCGGTTCCCTAGGAAAGTACAATATTGCCTTTGTTTCTTTAGATCACATGTGTGCTATCCCTCTAATATGTTTGTGTGTTGGGCAGATATGGCTTTGTGCGTTGGGCTCCATTATGTTGTGTGTTGCTATCCAACACACATATCTAGAGGGTGTCATGCCCACATAACAATGATTTTGCTTCGTGTGCTTTCGCTATAATGGATATTGGCGTTCAAGATTTTAAATTGCTTTGGATTTGTTGTCAGGGATCACCGACTATTTTACTGCACTTTTGTTACACGACTTCCGATCTTTCTCACTTGTTTTGCCCCAAGTGATCGATAATTCAAAATTTTCTCTATATTTTTAGTATAACCTGGATCTTTCCTTTCAGTTTTAGTAAATCTCAAACAAAATTATTCCCCATAAACTCATCCCCCATACTTTTAGTACATACCTAACCAAACTATTAATTGTTGGTCACTTATAAGAAAATTGTTGGGAAATATGAGCAGTCATGTAATGACATTATGTAATTGAAAAATCCTTGAGGAATCTCTATTTCGGCATCTATCAAAAGGTATTACCATAAGTACACCAGGTTCGTTCCATGTTTTATCATTAATGTAATGTTTTTTTTCTAGTTGCTCTTAGATGTTGTAGCTAGGAACTTGTAATAAGACTCAATTGGCGTACTTCGCCTAGAGGCTGGAACTTCATTTCTCAGGGGCAAAAAAAAATTCTTCTCATCTCAATTTGTTTTCTCCTTTAAAGAAGGGAGCTAATCACACCCCAGAAGTTACACATTTCAAACCTTAGTGCAAAAGCTAGATTATGTTTTTTTCCCTTTTGTGGCTCTTTTGTCCCTATGCACCCCACAAAACAGGTTATATATACGCACTAGCTTTATGCTTTGTCGCCTGCTTTAGATCTTTGAGGGATGCTTAGGAGAACTAATTAATTTTGAGCAGATCTGTGGGCCAGCATCGAATATGTTCCTTGCTTGAGGCAACACTAATACTGACTAGCAGCAACAATTAAGATAACTAGACCAAATGGCCTCCACGATTGTACAGGCCATCTATAGTACGAGGGCTCATAATTATGTACTCTACAACATTGTTATATTGTATTTTGTTGATACAACTCAAAGATCAAATTAAATTATATCATTGGACTCATACAGCCACAGCATCGAATTAGCTTAACACGGTGTTACTTCATTCACTTATTTCTAGCACTATCACTTTAGTTGAACACAACTTTTAGATCATGTCCAATTTGTCAAAGATCATAACAACCCATGATTTCATTAGTTTTACTTGGTTTCCATTTGCTACCAGAGAAATAAACAAGACGTGCTAGTTAAATATTAGAGCATTTTCAAAAACTTTTATCATATGCCTGAACTCCTATTGTGTTATACGATTCTAGTGTCCTAGAATTTATATGAATATACACAAAAATGTAAACCTAGAAATTCTTCCTACAAGGGATATTTGGACTCAGGATATTTTTCTTAAATGTGATTTTAGTGTCTACAATACATAGCTAAGAATTTACTCCACAGTATCATAACTCTCCATACACTTTGTTGCCCCAAATTTTCCCATCTTTCATTTGTGAACAATTAAAACTCGTTTCCTCTAGTATTCTTCTTTGTGATGCATATAATAGAGTGCAGTGCACCATTACCTAACCTGATCACTGGTTCACTGGTTAATTCAACGCATTCTTGCGGATCCAGACCAAGCTGTATGGTGTCATGTACTGCAGTGCCACCAGCAGTGCCACCAGCTTCCGGTACTCGTCCTCCGGCGTCGAAGTCCCCGCCGCAGCGCCGCCAGTGTGGAGGAGACGCCCAGCTTCTTTCTTGACGTCGTTGTACAGGCTCTTGCTCCATGAATCATCGTCAGGAAGCAGTTCTGGATACCAGGCCACCAGGTAGGCGCAGTACCGTGACAGGTGAATGGCAGCGATCTTGTTATCATCGGATATGGACTGAGTACCTTGTCATTTCCTTGCGGATACTTGACTTCAAGGATGCTTGTGGTGATGTGCCAGATAAGTATGACATCAGAAGCACCCTTGTCGTTGCAGGCCCAAATGGAGCTCTCCCCAACCTGGCTTCGGTACTGCACTGATCGTCCAAATGTCCACCACACAGGTACTGCACTGATCCAATGTGTATCCAATGTGTATCACACAGGTACTGCACTGATCGTCCAAATGTGCACTGCCTGCCAGAGCGGCCGTCAGACTGACTCCAACCCAAGAGGCTTCCCAAATCCAAAATAGGTCAACTTGAGATGGAAAAAAAAAGACCCAAAAATTCCAATCTTCAACCGAGCTCCTGAAAGGTATGCGTACCTAGCACTGTTTGTACTCCTAATCTCCTGTTGTATTAGGATTAGATTTTAGGTCAACCTATTAGGGAAAGGGTTAATTGTTCGTGATGCCATGTTCTATTTATTTCAGTTTCAGCATGAAAAGGCCAAGGTGTTTTTACATGTTGGTTCAAGTTCAAGCTCCGATGGTACTAGTGGTAGTGCTGAAAATCCTAATGCCAGAATCCAATAACTGAAAATCCTATAACTAAAAATCCTAGGGCTCAAAATGTTTCTGCATCAGCACAAGCTTTACAAGAAAAAAACTACTATATTTGAGAGGGACCCAGGTAAACATAGTCAAATTACATGTGCATATTTACGTCATCGTTTCAAAAAAAAAAATCGTGGGGTGCCGATGATTACCGGCTTGGCCCCCCATGCCCAAATCCTAGCTCCGCCCCTGCTCTCAATACAGAGGAGTAATGTAAACAAAATAAAAAACAGAACTGGCAAGGTATAGATACACGTATACATGCACGGTAGAACACAACATAGGATCAAGAAACTTAAAACACGGAGCAATGAGCCAATAACACTAGCGGAGACAGACCAACACATGAATAACACAGCACGCACCTGCTACGTTAAACAACAACACCAGCGGCCGTAGCGCTATCGCCGTCCTCACCGGGCCTGGTGACAATCCCGGCATGGAAGAGCATCGCCCAGAGGAGCGTGATCAGCTCGCCGCCCCGGGCGATGGCCTCCGAGTGCCCTTTTAGATTTTCCGACGGCGCGACGAACAGGATCATCTCCGACCAGAAGCCAGCCAGCAGCTTCCACGCCATCTCCTCGCCTTCCGCCAATTCCACCAGCTGCTTCCCAAGGCTCACGCCATTCTTGAGCACCTCATGCTTCGAGTACTCACCCAACAAGTCCACCATCATCTGGTACTCGGCCTCCGGCGTCGTCGAAGATGTCGTCGGGCGGCGGCCGGCGAGCACATGCCGGGCGTCCTTCTTGACGGCGTCGTACAGGCTCGAGCTCCACGCAGCGTCGTCGAGAAGCAGCTCCGGGGACCAGGTCATCAGGTACGCGCAGTACCGTGACAGATGAGTGGCAGTAATCTTGTGATGGTCATAAGCAGAAACTGGTGAAGAACCTTGCCCTTGATGATGATGTTGTTGTATGTAAGGGTGCCTCACCTCAAGGATGCTTGTGGCAATGTGCCATGTGAGTATGACATCAGATGTACCCTTGCTGTTGCAGGCCCATAGAAAGCTTTCGCCGGCTCGGCTTCGGCGTAGAGATTCCGTGCCGTTGCTCAGCCGGCTGCCTCTTCTCCTGCTGCTTCTTAGCGCATCGATGATGTAGACCTTTACTGCTTCTGGTACCTTGACCTTACTCTTCTGATCCGGCAAATGGAGGAGACGGCAAACAAGACCAAGGAGTGTTGTTCTTTGGTGAAGCGACAGGACTGAACACTGTCCTATTGTTTCGTTCCAGTGCCTCATTATATGCCGGCAGCTGCATTGCAACAGAAGGCCAATCCATTTATCCATTCTAATGGAATGATGCAGAGAGGAGGCACGGTTTACATTGTGGCTTATGAGGGCTACTTTAGTCCAGTTGGAGAATATGTAAGAAGCCATATCCCTGACCTCAGAAATGAGGACCAAAAATAGAAGCAGAAATACAGGAACCACATCAAAGTACAAACTTCCGAAACCTTCAGAGCTCGGTCTGCTTACAGCTGTTTGTGTCTTGCACCAGAATTCGCACTTGAGCTGTGCGGGGCCACGCTTGCGCTGTACACGGCCTGCAAACGACTCAGTGAAGTATGCAGCCACAATGCAGTAAACTATGCTCAAGAGTGAGATGAAGATACTCAGGACAGGTAGCCAGCACTTTGTATAAGATATTGGGAGTGACGAATAATAGTAATCATGAATGAATGAAAGCTCATCTCTAACCACCCTGAATACCTTATCTTGTGCACCATCCTTCAGCAATAAACTCCAATAAAACTTGAGCGTCCCCATGGAGCAAACATCAGTGAACTTGTACCTCGCAAAACGACACCTCAGCAACTTGAATAAAGCAAAGGACATGCATAGGTCTTTTTGTCTTTGTGCCAAAGTTGGTAATTGCCAAACTTTGTCAAGCGTCACCAGACTAGCATTGCCATTCGTTGTCACTATTGATGAGTCATTGCTGAATGCATATCCTAGAGGTTGCTTCTCCACTTGTCTCCTATCTTCTCCAATAACAAGGAGAGGAGGAGGAGATGTGTCTTCACCTACACATGGTTCACCTTGTTGACTTTCTTCTTGTTGCTGTAGCTGCTGCATGTAGCCAAAAATAAGACTGGGGTTGCGTCCTAGTCCAAAGGATACTTGTGCCTTTTCGAATGCATAACACTTGAACCAAATTTTGGCACAGATGAGAACAAAAGGCGCAAACATAATTTTGGCACAAATGACAGTAAGCCCTGTGTGGTTATCATCACGAGGCAAAAGCTGGAAAAGCCCACGAATAAACCGTTCTTTTGTGGTGCTGGCACCCAGGTAAAAGATCCACATCCCCTTAATGAGTAGCTCCAACGGTGGTCCTACCTTACGACCTTCTCTGTTATCAATGGCAACAATAGATGCAGTATTGATCGCGGAAATCTGAACTAGGAATGCCCATGTTACAACCATGCACGAGTGCAAGCTCGAATAGCATAACGCTGCCAAAGTCATGCCATTCTCTTTGTTGACATGATCGTTGGAGCTGTCGCTAAGGGTGGAGACGACATAGGAGATGATGGGCAAGAACAGTGTGTTGGCTCCGATGAAGATGAAACGGGTCAATGGGTGGTGGCGGTAGCGCCGTCCGTAGCCACCTATCCCTACAAGGACTGCGGTCACGCCTGCGCTAGCGAGCAGAAGTGCATTCCCCACCCATATTTGCCAGTCTATGGTGCTGTAGAATCCTGCCATGGCGGCGGCAGAGCAGCGCATATTTTCCGCCGATGACGCTGCATTGCCTGTAGAATTCCTCCCATCCATAGGCCAGCTAGCTGATTGCCAAATTTCGACGTTAGAACAAGGAAATAGCAATTGCCATATGTTTAAGAACTTACGGATTCTACAGAGTGTCTGAGATTGATTGATAAAGTTGATTAACTATAAAAGGATGAGTTACCATAAGTTGGGTGAAGATTTAGCTATCTTTGGGAGTGTCATATGCATACAATGACTTAATAACTTTGGGCTTTTTTTTTTTTTACCGTCACTCTTCATTAATTTCATGGATTATTTCTCCATAGAACCATAAGGTAAAGGATTCTCCATATCGAAAAATATACTCTCAAAACACCATAATGCATAGAACAAGTAGTTAGCTAACTAACAAATTAATTAGTAACGTTCTAATGGGTAAAAGAGATAAGGCGCATACATACGGAAGTAGCAAATGCCAAGGACGACAAATGAGCTCGCTTGTTAAGGATAAAACCAATAAATAAGCAATCAATCTATTTTGCACAAACTTAATTTGTTGCATTTGAAGTCTAGTGAGATGTGTAAGCAAAGGATTACCGTAAGTTGAAGATCCAGCTCTAGTACGAGCCTGACAGCCGTAGCACAATCCAACGAACCGCTTGGCTGCCTAGCAAAATATTGCCCTGTTGTTGGTTATTGTGCAGGGGGGGGGGGGGGGGGGGGGGGGGGGGGGGGGGGGGGGGGGGTGATCAAAATGGCGGCAGTGCTTGTGCTTCCCACTGCCCTGCTCGGTCTCGTTAAATATTCGGGTTGCATGTCACTTTTCCTTGAGTTTCTCCTACTTTGACTACCTTTGAGGGCATGGAATGGAAGGACCGAAGGAGTACTTTCCTTGCTAGCTAAGAGAAATTCTGTGGAGTGCACCAATGTACTTCCGTATTTTACGTCTACCAAAGATTTATTTTGGTTCCCTAGGAAAGTATAATATTGCCTTTGTTTCTTTAGATCACATGTGAAAGGGATATATTACTGAAACATAGTACATAAAAGAGATCTATGCCTGAACTTTTCCACTAGTCTTAATAAGTGTGTGCTATCTCTCTACTTCTGGCAGATATGGCTTTGTTGCATTGTTCTCCAATATGTTGTGTCTTGCTATCCAACACACAGATCCAGAGGGTGTGATCCCCATATGGCAGAATGATTTTGTCTTAATGTTCATTCTCTATAACGGATTTTGGCATTATAGATTTTTACTTTGGATTCATTGACAGGGATCATCGACTATTTTACCGCACACATGTTACATGACTTCTGATCTTTCCCGACTGTTTTCCCTCAAGTGATCGATAATTCAAATTTTTATCAGTCGACAGTATTTCTAGTATGACCTGGATCTTTTCTGATAGTTTTAGTAAATTACCGACATAATTATTCCCAATAAAAACATTTCCTACAGTTTTAGTATAAACCTTACCAAATAACTAAAATCGTTGGTCACTTATAAGAAAAATGTTGGCAAATATGAGTAGTCATGTAACGACATTATCCAATTGGAAAATACTTGGGTAATTCCCATTTCGGTTCTATCAAGAGATATCACCACAAGTAGACCATGTTCGTTCCTTGTTTTATCATTGATGTAATGTATTTTTCTCGTTGATCTTGGATAGTGTAGCCGAGGAACCTGTAACAAGAATCAAGCGGTGTGCTTCACGTAGAGGCTGGAAACAACTTCCATTTTCTAAGAGGCAAAAAATTATATTTTGTTCTCATCTCAATTTGCATTATCCTTTAATGAAGAAGCGCTAATAACATCCTAGCAGTCCCATATGTGAAACGTTAGCACAAAAGCTAGATATGGATGTTTTTTCCATTGTGGCTCTTTGGTCCCCGTGCATTCCATGCAGCAGGTTATAGGCGCTTTATGCTTTGTCGCCTGCTTTACATCCTCGAGGGATGCTTAGGGAAACTAATTAATTACTCCTGAGTCGATCGGATGGCTGGCCTCGAATATGTTCCTTGCTTGTGGCAGCACTAATACTCATTAGCAACATCAATTAATTAAGATAACTAGTCCAAATGGCCCACGCGATTGCACAAGATCTAGGATGAAGCCGCCTAATTATGTACTATACTTTCTTTTGCAACGAATTTATGTACTATACAACATTGTTATATTGTATTATGATACAACTCAAAATATTGACTTCAATTATATCACTGGATTCATACAGCCACAACACAGAATTAGCTTAACTTTATTTGAACACAGTTATTAGATCATCTCCAGTTTATCAAAGATCATAGTAACCCATGATTTAATTATTTTATTTGGTTTTCAATTGATACGGGAGAAATAAACAACACATGCTAGTTGAATATTAGAGCATTTTAAAAAACTTTTACCATTTGATGCCTGAAGTCATTATTGTGTTGTACAATTCTAATGTCCCCATGGTTGTAGAATTTATATGAATACACAAGTCTTGAACTCTTCCTATAAGGGCTATTTGGACTTAGGATATTTTCTTAAAGGTGATTTTTAGTGTCCACAATACATAGCTAATTAAGAATTTGTTCTAACCTTGTTTTCTAAAATCCCCGGTAACATGTCTTCACTTTCCCTACACTTTTTTCTCCAAATTTTCCTAATTTTATTTTATGAACAATTCAAAATCATTTCGTCTATTTTTGTGAAGTGGATTATAGAGTATAGTGCACCATAACCTGACAAAATCAGTGTTTACAAGCATTCTTGGGGCCTCCAGACCAAGGTGTAGTCATCATTTTCCTCCTGGAAGTTGTCAGTTACCCAATGGTGTCATGTGCTGCAGGAGCCTCGCATCCAATTTCCTGGAATCAACAGTAAGATCATGGTGGGATGAGGAAGTAATTGAGTACAAATGCTTTGTGACGGTGCCTTACATGATTTGAGGTACATGATGAGTTAAGGGATTATGGGTTGGCTGTCTTGAGACAAAAATAAATATGGATCGATAAAATAAAGGTTCAGATGTCTGCTGCCTTATGAAAAACATGAACTGTTTCTTTTTTTCATGATACAATGGCAGGACCATTATCCAATAGTCATATCTTTTAATATATATACAAACAAATCTAGGATGTATGGTTTTCCCCATCCTTTCCTTTGATTCCAGACTTTGTTGCTTAGTCCAGCTACTTATTAGCTGTGTCCTACAAGAATGAGTGAAATGTACCAGCCATCCTCCAACTTGTCTCTAGTTGTCATCAAGGTCCCACTACTGACTACTCTCAAATCTTGATTTCTAGGCCCCAAAACTTGCTAAGCTATATCATGTAGGTCCAATACGACATCCAGAGTTCCAAACACCTGCGCAAAAATGACGTGCCAACATGGAACCGGTGGCCTTCATGGCATTGTGGGACCCTCTGGTCTTCTTTCTCCTCTGCTCTTTGTCTAAAGGGTGGAATAATAAGACGAAAAAACATTTTTGTTATGGTGTAAGCTCACTTAGCTTGATAAAGTAACAACTGTAACAAGAGTGTCATTGACAAATTAAACACCATTACACATTAGTAGACTCTCGCCACATCTAAACAAAACACACTAAAACACCGTGATTAAGAATTCAAAACACACACGCAGAACAGACACTAGGATGGCGAGAAGACTGGCCAACCGCGAAGTAAGAATGCAGTAGAACAGAGCGCACACCAACGCCGTTAAACAACAGATGCAGCGGGAGAAGTGCCTCCGCCAGCCACGGTTGGCCTGTTGACGATCCCGGCATTGAAGAGCATCGCCCAGAGGAGCGTGATCAGCTCGCCGCCCCGGGCGATGGCATCCGACTGCCCTTTCAGGTTGTCCGATGGCGCGGCGTACAGGATCATCTCCGACCAGAATCCGGCCAGCAGATTCCACGCCGTCTCCTCGCCTTCTATCAGCTCTGCAAGTTGCTTCCCAAGCTTCACGCCACTCTTGAGCACCTCATGATTTGAGTGTTCACCCAATAGTGCCACCAGCTTCCGGTACTCGTCCTCCGGCGACGTCAAAGACGCCACCGTGGAACCGCCAGCGTGGAGGAGACGATCAGCTTCTTTCTTGACGTCGTTGACTGTACAGGCTCCTGCTCCATGCGTCGTCGTCGGGAAGGAGCTCCGGATACCAGGCCACCAGGTACGCGCAATAGCGTGACAGGTGAGTGGCAGTGATCTTGTTATCATCAGAAATGGACCGAGTTTCTTGCTCCTTGTCATGTCCGTGCGGATGCTTCACTTCAAGGATGCATGTGGCGATGTGCCAAATAAGTATGACATCTGAAGTACCCTTGCCGTTGCAGGCCCAAATGAAGCTCTCCCCAACCTGGCTCCGGTTAAGAGACGATGTGCCATTGCTTAGTCGGCGCCCGTTGCTGTTGCAGCTTCTTAGTGCATCCATGATGCAGACCTTCACTGCTGCTGACACCTTGACCTTCGTCTTCTGGTCGGGCAAACGGAGGAGATGATGGAGAAGGACGAGCAGGGATGCTCTTGGGTGAAATCTCAATACCGAGCACTGGTTCATTTTTCCGTCCCAGTGCTTCATCAGCTTGCATCTGCATTGGAACAGAATACCAACCCATTTCTTCAAACTAGTAAGATGATACGAAGAGATGCGGTTGTTTATGCAGTGGCATATGAGGGATACTTTGGTCCAGTTGGAGCAGATGTAGGAAGCTATATCTCGAACCTCAGCGACCAGGACTAATGCAAGAAGCAAAATTACTGGTACCACATCATAGTATATGCATCCAAAAGATGATATTTGCGGCATGCTGATCGTTAAGTCGCCTGTACTGCATTGCACCCAACAATGGATCTGTCTGTTGTAAGTGGGGTATGGCTCAGGCTCTGTCTTCACATCATAACTTCTACTGGCCCCAAACAACTCGCCCCAAGTATAATAGAATCAGTATGCACCCTATGCTCGAGATTGAGATGCAGATACTCAGGATGGGCACCCAACACTTTGAATAGGAGATTGGGAGGGAAGAATAATAATAATCATGAAGAAAAGAAAGCTCATCCTCAATGACCTCAAACGTTCTGTCCTATTGGCCATCCTTCAAAAGTGAGCTCCAGAAAAAGTTGAGAGTGGCATTAGAGCCTGCATTTGAGAGCTCATACTGCAACAATTTGAACAATGCAAAGGACAAGCATAAGCCTTTTAACCGTTGTGATGCTGGAGTCAGAAGCACGCTGTCCATCTGCCAAATCTTGTCAATAGTTATCAAGTTAGTGTTAGTAGTTCCCGAGTCATCCTTGAACACATACCCATGAGGCTACTTCTGTATGTGTTCCCGCTCTTCTCCCATAACCAACAGTGGAGGAGGGGGTGCATCCCCTCCTACAGCTGGTGCACCATGCTGACTTTCTTCTCCTAGCCGTAGCTGCTGCATGTACCCAAAAATAATTCTAGGATTCCGTCCAAGTGCAACGGATTGTCGAGCATTTCCATATGCATAATATCTCAACACCATTTTGGCACAGATGATCATGAAAGGAAAAAGAGAGCACATGGAGTAGATATAATACTGATCCCAGGGTTGGTAAGTCAGGTAAAATATCCAGACCGCCTGAACAAGCAGCTCTAATGGGGGCCCTCTGTTCCTCCCTTCTCTGTCATCACTGGCGACAACTACACTAGTACTTATCGCGACGATCTGAACAAGGTATGCACATATGTTCACCACGGCCGTGTGAAATGTTCCTACACATACTGCTGTCAAGGTATTGGTAGGGCCGTAGTCAGTATACTCACTCTTGATGAAATTTCTGTTGCCGATGGTCGGGACAAGGTAGGAGATGATGGGTATGAAGAGTGTGGAGGTATTGGTAGGGCCGTAGCCGCCTATCCCAACTATGACTCCCGCCAGGACGGCGCTGACCAGTAGCAGCGCATTCACGCGCCACTTCTGACCTCTCATCTTCTCGTGGAATCTCGTCATTAAATTATCGGGGCAGTGCACCTCATAGGAATCTCCAGCCATGCCTACCTGATTACCAATTTTCAACAGCACAAATTGAAGTCTAAAGAGTTGGTATTTTCTGTATAGTAATGTATGTATATTATATATATATGGAAATCAAGGCTCATAAGGAAGTACTAAACTGCAATATGGAATGAGGCTCGTAAAAAAAAGAATGCAAAATATGCAAAAAAAAAAAAAATCTCCAGCCTCGCAAAAAGAATCTCCAGCCACTCGCAAAAAAAAAAGAAAAAAGAATGAGGCTTGTATGAAATAAGCAGCCAAGCATATTACTGTGGAACAATCAGGGTATTAAATGAACGGAATTTTGCCTAACATCAGTCGCTTCTTCTTAAATCAACGTACTGTGACAGATATATAATAACGAGTAACTAAAGTAGTTCTAGTTACCGGAATGTGTTGCTCCACAGCTGAAAACTGACCGTTTTGTGACGGTGTTTCCTTTTGGTTATCTGTATGATGAGAGCGTCTGCATGCACAGATGGTTGTAAGTAGTGCATTGCCTCGAAACTCAATGGTCGGTCTGCAGCATATCTATCTAGCACAAGCACAAGGAATCTTATCAAGCAAGAGAAGAGACGTTCCTTTACTCCTTTAATTCCTGTGCTTGCCTTGTATCTTTCGATAGAATTGATCCTTGTGCACGCCCTAGTCCTCAAAAGAACTTTAAAACGGTTCTGCCACCTCCCTATCATTCGCTTCCACTGTAAGTAGGACATGATTGCATTGGCATGTGGAGTTGCTGGCTTTGGATATAATCGTGACGCCATGTAGCTCGTTTAAGGACATCAGCATGTGGAGTTCTTTTTTATTTTAAGTTCCTTTAAAATAAAAGAGAGACGCACAATATGCATAGGTAGCACGGTGAAATGGGATTCTAACATACAAAATGACACATAAATCCTTCTATTACTCCCTCGTCTCGCGGTGCAGTATGTTGAATTAATTCTCTCACCAGAATCCAAGTTGCACCCTAATACATCAGCGTGGTATGCAGAGTGATGTTAAAATTTTGATCGGTGTCGGATAGGTTAAATCTTGGGCGCTCTTACGGTTGCACAGCACCACTAGTACTTAACAGGGTTTTTTGTAATTAGCCAATGATATATAGATAAATTTACTTACAGCGTGTTTGGTTGAGGGATTCACCCCGTCCGGCATGGACTGGTCCGGCATGCATGCAGCACGGGCTCGTCCGGCCGTTTTCTCGGAATGAACTCGTCGGGAGATATTGGCTAGCCAGAACACCATCGGAGAATGAGCAGGTGACGGAAGACTCCGTTCCATGACGCAAAGCAAACGAACATTTAGGTTCGGATGTAGGTTCGGATGGTCCGTGGACGAACTCATTCCTCAATCCAAACAAGCTGTTAGCTTACCATCCGAGGTATTTGTCATGTCTAAAATTTTACGTAGTTATTCTCCTAGAGGAGTTCTACTGTCCAAAATAATAGCCATTAATTTATCAAAACTAATGGCCATTAGTTTGATCCGACGGTCTAGATCTGATCTTATAGATCCACTACTAATGGCCATTATTTTATCAAATTGAGAGTAATATCGGAAAAAAATAAAACTTTTAGACTTATAATACGCAATTATATTTTTATATTTTTATAAATAAAATCAAACTCATAATCTAATTAATTTCTAATGCTTATTAATATAGTAAATAATTTGTTCATTATTATTATTTTTTTGTATGTCATGGTAGCTATCTTTCGTGACATAAAACGTAAATTTCGCTTAATAATAGTGTAAATTACAAATATACTCTTGAACTACTGGCCATTAGTTTTGTCAAACTACTGGCCATTATTTTGGACAGCAGAACTCCTCATTCTCCTAACGCCGCCAACGAGCTGCAATCTCTCACCGCCGCTGAGCCGGGCCCGTCGCCGATCCCCACCGTATCAAGCATGTAGCTGAAGGCACCCCGTCATCACAAAAGTATATCGAGAAGATCACAAAAAACAAATTCAAGTGGTAACCAACAGCAAAACAAAACAAAAAACCCCGACAATGGTGGTGGTAGTAGTAGGAGAAGGTAAAGTTATTTCTTTCGCTTTTCGCTTAGCTGGCGCATGCTTTGGGTGTTGAATGATGTTTAGCCCATATGATGACTTGGAATTTGTTCCTTGCTTGAGACGGACGCCGTCTATCAGGCCAATTTCAATGTGGTTTCATTGAGAGTTTCATGAGCATTAAAATCCATGCCACATCAGCAATTTTATGAGGAGAGAGAAGGTGAAGTTTCATAAGAATAGAGAGAAGTTTCATCCCTATGAAACCCAGCTCGCTCATTTACCAAAATTTTAGTCTTGATAATAGTGCAATGAAACTTTGCATTGAGGATGGCCTCATGTGCCCGCCGTGCCAAAACCGTCGTTCCCTGCAACTTTTGAACTTGTTTCAGACAGGCGCCATCTATCGTTGCTTCTTAGCCCAGTGTGCAGACTGCAGAGTCAACATTTTCATCTATGGGTCCCTGCACCCCTGAGGTAGGGCGTGAAAGTGATCCAGAGCAACAACAAGGCCCAGTCGACAAGGGGAGAAATTGCACGACGTCTGGCGGGCCACGGGCTCACGCCTTGCACAGAATCCCCAAAATTGGCAAGTACGCGCGCAGAAATACGTATGACTGCTCCGTTTAAAAAAAACAAATACGTATGACTGACAGATGAAAGTGAGCTACCCGCATGTATACGTATGTCGTTGCATTTTTTTCCAGATAATAGGAGGATGCGTCCAAGTGCAGTCAGCATTTTGCCGGCTTTGACACGTCGCCTCATCAGCACTTGACCGGCAGGCACGACATGTTTTTATCCACTCTCACCAAGTGGAGATAAGGAGATCCATCGGTAGAGACAGGCAGGACCAGAAACGAAACGCGAGGAAACCCCGTTTGTCGTCGTACTCTGGATCTGTCGTGGACGCAAGCCGACTGATTAACTGAGCCAGGCCTAATGGCCTATAGTTAGTAACATTGTTCGATCTTAAAGCAAGAGTAGCGAGATCTCGCTTCCACATCAAGCCGGAGCAGGGTGCATGATGATGAGTAGCGGAGCTACATGTATGGCTCCGGGTGCGGCCGCACCCAGAGCTTTTGAAACTTTATAAGCTCTATTTTCACCATATACGCACCCCCTTAGCTCATCATCATGCACCCACAAGGCCAAATAATCAAGATCAAACAGCCCAAATTACGGTGTTGCACCCCCCTTCGACAAACTCTAGCTCCGCCCCTGGTCAACCACGGCTATGAGGTACCAATTTGCAAGTTAGCAGAGCGCGGCAAATAAAGGCTGCATCTAACGAGCTCCGGTATTCCCCTAGTTGTATGTGGATTGGATGTCTTTGTGTTCGATCTGTGCTGTCCTTTGTGGCTTCTTCCTTGGACCGAAGCCGGGTTAGCAAGGCCAGGAGGCTTGTTCTCTTTAGGCAATACTCCCTCCTTACCACCAAGATCCGCGTCGTCCAGTCTTCTTCCCTCTCGATACACCGAGACTCGTCTGTTGCCCTAGCGCCGCCACCTCCTCCGCATCCATCCTCTTGGCCCCCCTCCCTTGCCCTCTGGCGTCTCGCTGGAGGCCAGAGGGAGTGGGGATCCATCGTTTTGTTAGTTTTTTAATAGATCGAGTCCTTTAGGGTTAGAGTCTCTCCATGCCAAGTTCTTTGGTACTGGGGATTTATCTCCTCCTCCTCCTCTTCAGTGGCGAGGGGGAAGGGTGGATTCGTTTTCTCCATGGTGGCTTTGTTGAAGATGAGGGCGACATCGGCATCAGCAACATCATCAGTTCAACGACATGGAGATTGGGCTTTCCGGATGGCGACATCAAGGCGGAGATGATGTCGCCGTCATGGAATAATTTTCTTTGGTCTCTTCTCTGTTTTGTTGTGGTTAGATCTGACCACAATGAAGGACTAGGGAGAATAAGGTCACTCTATCTTTTTCTTCGGTGGCAGAAAGAAGAAAAATATAGACACAAGAAAGAAGAAGTCTCTCTAATTCGCCTACATGAAGGTTGGTTGTCGTTCGTTGGGCATACGTTCTCTGGCCTTTTGCATGCCGAGTGTTTGCCTGTGCAGTCATCTATACGGTTCGTCATACCGGTTTGGAGTTTTTGGGCTATACAAAGTGTGAGTAGAATTTAGATGATCGGGTTCTGGATACATATAATATATTTTAGTGTGCTTGTAGCGTGATCATGTACTCAGCTATGATTCAATATACTTCTTCGTTCGTCTCAAAAAAAAAAAAACTCCCTCCTTCGGGGCTTCCTTCCCCCACAGGGTGTTGGAGGATGTCGACTAGAGTGCCGATTGACCATACAGCCAAGGCTTGCGGTTCGCATGCCTTGGTCCAATAAAGACTACGGTTGAAGATTGCTAATGGATAGCGCGGTTTGGCTAGCGAGGAGCGTGGTGGTGGCGCAGACCGATGATCGGCGGCCCTTCTGTGGCGGTGTTCAGATGCTTCTCCGACCTGTGTGTGTGCGCGCGCACGTGTGTGGGTGTTTGTGTTCATGTTTGTGTGTTTGTGTGCGTGCACACATGCTCTGTATTCATGCCTGACTCACAAATTCACCAGGGCATCAACCATACAGGCCCTTAATCCCACGTGCCAAATCGATCATCACCCAAACCAAACCAGGCAGGTAGTGTACACAAGTTTTGGGAAAATCTTACAAGAGGGAGAGATCGGTCGATGGAGCGGCCTGCATTATGAGTCTACAACCATTGAAGCCTGCCTGCCTGGCTTGCACGTTACTCCTACGTCTTAGCGCCGTGACCTGTGTGTATCATGCATCAGCGGTGGTCTAGGATCCGCTTTGGTTTCCACCTACACGTGCAAGCATCGCATCACTCAACTAACATTCACTTGATCTTATACGAGTAATTGTTCACAAGCAAGGCAAATTACATCAGACAAACACAAGCAGGCAGGTACTTCCTACCGGTGCATACTGGCTAAAGTTTCAAATCTCCGACTATAGCTGCTAGAAAGTACCATTGTTTCCTTTCAAAAATAAAGAAGAAAAACCGTTTCTCAATCATTTTTAGTGCTAAATTCTGCTAAATCCCACTAATAGCCCGTTATACGATTTTGGCAAAGTGCTAATTACAGCTAGATAGTTCGCTACAGCTAGCAACGAAAACTACAGACCATCTGACACAACGCCGTACCTCCCAAGCTGGAGCGCGGATGCGTACCAGCAATCCAACAAAAGGCGTTTAGCGTACTAGCCAATTAACCCGTGCAACTGCACGGGCTAGCAATCTTTGTGAAAGATTTAGTTACATATCAATTGTTCAATTAGATAGTTCATAGCAAAACAATTAGCATATGAATCCTTTGAGGTCTAGCAAGTCAGATCTCCAATGATATATCTGGTGCTATGTCCCCAGATCAAAAATGAAAACTCTCATTATATCCAGTTGCCTCTTGCTTCCATAACGTTAGTAAATTTTTGGATGTTATGTTTTAATTAATCGGATTTTTTTGCTCATCAGCTGCCTGAAATTTTGCATATGATCTCTCAGTCACATTTTTGGAACAAATCAAATGTATATATATATGGAATTTTTTTCTCTTGAAGGTACAACTTTCTTTTTATTGAAGTTGGAACTTTTAGGGTCTCTTTGGTAGGGTTGTGGCTGTGCCGGCTTCGGCTGTGGCTGTGGTTTCTTTGAAAAAACGGTTGTGCCTAAAACATTTGGCAAAACGACTGTTTCTACAGTTTCTCCTTATTTTTAGGGAGAAATATGGAAACATGAGGGTGCCGTAGAGAAAAGAGGCCGGTGAAGCTACCATTTTTTGGCTTCATGCTTCACCTTATTTTTGGATACGGCTTTCTCCATTTTTTAAGGAGAAGCACCTGAGGAAGCACCCCTTTTGGTTGAGAAATATGTGAAGCCGCTAAAGAAGTCATTAGAGTAGCCCAAAGGGGCCCTTAGTTATATCATTCACATTTTGTGGAGCTTTTGTCTCATGAAGGTGGAACTCTTTTTCTTTGGCAAAGCTAGAAAAATTTGTTTCTATGTGTGGATCCTTTTTCCTTATAGATGTAACATTTTTCTTGAAAGATGAAAGCTCTGTATTAATCTGGAACTTGAGGCCGTTGGGCGTTTGGTCGTTAAAAATCAGCCTGGCGCGAATGTAATTTAGAAAGCGAGTGACGTGTGGTGTGTGTGTTGTAGTTTGCAACTCTCTCTTCTTAATGAAATGACGCGCAGCTCTCCTGCGTTTTCGAAAAAAAAATCTGGAACTTGATAGATATACATTGGAGTTTTTTTACATGAAGTTGGAACTGATTTTTGTTGCCTGAGAGATAAACGAAATATCAGTTAACTAAAAGGAAGACACTCCCATAATGAAATATGCAATCGTGATTTATGTAACGCTTGATTCCATTGTCTAAAAGAGAGTCCAATAATTTTGTAACTACTAAGATTGTACTTTTTTTTATGGAGTGTAGTGTTCCTTGAGCTTTTACCACCCTTGGGAGGTACTCAAATTATAACATGGATGATACTAAAATTTAATACATATGGTACTTTTTAGTAAAACCCAAGACAATATAATTTGTGGTATTCCAATCCAAGGGTGGTGAAAAATTTCTATTTCTTAGACACATGGAGTAGAAGCTTGTGCATCTAGCTCATTGTTACTACCACCATGTTGTACTCCAATCCTTATTTTGTTCTCTAACCTGCTACAGATTCAGAACTACCTTTTTTTTGCGGATCATGTACAAACAAATACCTTTTATTTTTTATTTTCTTTTTGCAAAGACTACACAATTCTTTACTTAATTTAGATGTAATATATATCTGCAGGTGCATGTATGGCTAAATAAAATTTCCAAGTGCTTAATCATCTAAACGAATGAAAATTATGAATACATAAGCAATGTGCGCAGGGAGCTTGCCTTCGTTGATGCTCTTGGTGCCTTCCTTTAGGGAGATAGTCTTTGCCTAATCGCCTCTTTTGTCTTCCATGCTGGATATATGGATACGATAGCATCCTGTTGAGTAAGTTAGCTGATCCAGTTAATTAGCTGATCCTGCATCCCTGCCTTCAGAGGTGTCGCTGCTCCTCGTCGTGAGCCTGATGGCATTCGTGAAGCTTGGCGCGCGGCAGTGGAGTTAGACACAAACGGATCTGTCCGGAGTGGGAGTCCAGCACATGACTGGCTATTTTGCACGGATGAGGCCCTTGGCTCGGCGTGCTAGCTGCCCACCTCACCGCCTCGGCGAGGGTATTTCTGCTGGGCAGGCGACGGCGAGGGTGCATGCCCAGCACTGTAATTCCGATGGGGGCGTCGCTTTTGATGCAGGTGACCTAGAGGATCGAATCCCTGCTGGAGACGATAGGGATGGTGCGGTGCAGTGCCGTGTCTATATTTCACTGATGTTTGTTTGGGTTGTTTGAGTCATGCTTATTCACGAATTTAAACCTTCCTTAATTCTATCGTGCAAGTCTTGAAGAGTCCAACCCGCGTACTACATCTCACAATTAACGTGAAGGCACCGAAAGGAGCCTTCAATTAGTAACGGTGTCAGACAAGCGACCATTCAAAAACATCATGGTTACTTAGATGTCAAGCTTGATTCCTATCGACAGGCTCACATAGTTGACGCCACTCGTTTCAGTTCTAAGCACTTTCGTAGAACATGTACTGAAGGAAGGATTCAGTGGATTGCAACAATGCCCACCGCGCTAAATGCGGGTACAATGCACTGTGACACTCTCCCTGATCTCTTATCAGTTTAAAAATACAGCAACGGGGATCAGAAGACATGTACATTGCCCCTAGCTACAGCACGGTATCAACACGAGGGAAAAGTTACACGTGGGGGTGATCTAGTGCACGTGTGAACCTCCTGCAGGAGCACTGTATTCTTCCAACGACATAGGCATTAGAAATACTGTAATCCACACCCTGATCGCCTTAACACATTTGAAAACCTACTCCTACCTGGCTCGATCCAAGCGTACAGCTCATCCACACTGTTCTACCAGTAGATCGAGAAGAAACAGAATGAGTAATATAGTCCTGGTCCATCCGACTTCAGAACGTGCCGGCTGGCTGTACTCAGAGGTTCAAATTTAAGTGCTGTTTTCCAGTAGCCATCAGATTGTTTTGCAGCAAATATAAATTCGCAGGAGAGTATTTTAACTGGTGTGTTAAGCTAGCTGGAAGCCGAGATGATACAATGCACACAGAAGGAAGACCGTTTCTTGCCACTCTGTCCTCACTAGCAGATTGCTGATAACATACATACTGTGGAAGCCGGCCGACGGTTGACAATTTCAGTTCTTTCTGTTGCAACCAACGTACTAGTACAGTAGGATATTTCTTTTTCTGTATCGAAAAACAATACGAAGACACCGTAGTAGTTGCTCTCCTGACCACTGATATAATCACATATATGATATATACAATCCAAATATCAGACACCAGTACCTGCCGATCGATAGATCACCCCCTTCACGTCTCGATTCAGCGACGTAGCCACCTTTTCCTTCACCCTCGGCTGGTTCGTGTGCGGCTCGTATTTTTGTGCAGTAACCACTAACCTTGATCCATCACTTGAACACAAGCTGCCTATAACAATGTTTTTTTCAAATGGTATCCACTGTCGTTGGGGTCTCGTGGACTTTGACGTATGCTGGGCTGTGGGCACGAGCGAGCTGTCCGCATCAAAGCAACAACAGGTTAATGAGTTTCGATGGCGCCAACCGATCGATGATGATGATTAAGCAAGTGGGGACGGACGGACGACGCGTTCGTCGGTCACGTTAAACCGGGCGCGATGTACGCGCGCTCGGAGCACGAAAACGGGTCTCTTGGAAGGACGGAGAGAGGCGACGCAGGGGACCGCCCAGTCAGATGGAGCTGTAGACGGCATGCATGGGCGTGGGTCTGCCATGACCGTGATTGGGATCGTCGTTAAGGGTGCTAGTACTAGTTTCGCTTGCTGACAGCGGCTAACCACCAGCCAGCCAGCCGCATTCGCTAGCTAGCTCGCTCGCTCCGTCGTCGTCTTCATCGGGTTGCTTTCCTTTTCGTCCGCGATAAGCTCGTCGCTCATGCAGACGCACACACATCCATTGATCCGTCCAGGCGTTCACGACAGGGACCTTTCCACTGTGCCCTCAACCTCTTGTTTATGTGCGGCTGTGTCCCCGGAGACGAAAAGGGAGAAATTTCCCTTTCGTTCTTGTATTTCTGCCAAATGATTGTTTTCTTTTCCTGTCTTTTTTGCCGATTACGCTTGCACAGGTACACTGATCGTCCGAATGTGCGCACCGCCTGCCAGAGCGGCCGTTATATACTCGGCCGCGAGCGTTGGATGCTCGCATTGTGCGTAATTTTGGCCGCGCACAATCCCAACAACCACTCAAGGAAAAAAAAACACCAGCAACCACCTCAGGGCGCCGCGCGCACACAGGAAGGAAAGCAGCACGCAGAGCGGCAGCCTTCACCCACGCCTTCCACTCACTCCACTGCACAGCTCACGCTCGCTGACGCGGCGGGGCCCACGATAACGTATGCGTAGGCCGTGCCAAGCGAGCAGACAACCCATGTGTGTACTGGGCCCACGGACCAGGACACTTTCCTTTCCAGCTCGGATGCCGTCGTCGCCTTCCTCGCCTCACATTTGGACCCCGCGCTCAGCTTCTTCCATGGTGGCTCTTGCACCGCAAAATTTCATACGAGCAATGGGATCACCACGCTCATAAATTAGTACGAGGAATCAGTAATACCAAAAGCATCGAGCAAGAGCACGATGACGAAACTTGTTTCCTTCTTGATTTGCCACACAGATAATGGAACTTTGCTACTACCACTTCGGTAGCGGCACAATGACCGCGAGGTTCTTCTTCCTCCTCGGCCAACAGAAAAACTCAAAAGTCATCACAGCAGAGACACACACGAACACGAACACGAAAACACAACTTGCTCACTCCCTAGAAGACACTGCTTCAAATTTTGATTTCTTCTTCTAGACTTTAAAAAGCACCTAGAAGACTAGCACCACCATTCTACTCGAATCACAAGACGAGCACGAACGCACACACGCACCCAAATCATCGCGACGCACATTCCACTCAAAAAACGGAACGAACAATTCGTCTCATCTGATCACCGCACCAAAACTTTTTGCGACCAGACGTACGACGCCACACATCTCTCCTCCCTCCATCGCTGCTGCTGCTGTACACTTGGGTTGCGATTCCCGCACGCAATGCCGACGCCGCCAATGTCATTGCTGATAGATCGATCGATCACCGGAGCAGGTCGCTGCGGGAGGCCGAGAGCTCCCGGCGGAGCTTGCACGAGAATAGCCTGCACGCGTCCATGCTGAGGTCGACGGCGGCGGCGAGCGCGACGAAGGCCGCGGCGTCCTCGGCGCAGCCGACGTGCGCGACGCCGACCTCGACGGCGGGCCGGCTGCAGCGTCCCTCCCCCTGCACGGCCGCGGACATGACGAACCCCCGGAAGCTCCCGAACGGCCAGAGCCCGTGCTGGCCCCAGTCGCCGCTCCCGCGCGGGCTGCACCCGGGCGACCCGCTCCGGCCGAACGGCTGCGCCGCCGTGAGGTCGATGGCGAAGCGGCCGCCCTTGGAGGCCGGGACGCTGGACTCGGCGACGCACACGCCGACGCCCATCCCGGTCGGGTCCGGGACGAGGAGCTCGAACCGGTAGCCGAGGCAGTCGCCGGCGGCGCCGGCGCGCTCGCGCCAGCACTCGAGGCGGCCCCACGGCTTCCACGTGCCGTCGCCGGGGCGGAGGACGAGCCAGGCGCCCGGGTTGGAGCGGCTGACGCGGTCGGACCCGGGGGACGCCACGAAGGGGGTCACCATGGAGGCCAGCGCGACGGGGGAGCCGGACAGGTCGTGCACCGTCACCGACCAGCCCTTGCGCTCCTTGCCGGCGCGCTCGCGGTCGGAGCCGAACTTGGAGAGCCAGGTGCGGGCCACGCCGCCGGCGCTGCCGCCCGGGTCGGACTGCACCGAGCGGGAGCGGAGGTCGCTGGCGCTGCGGCAGGAGAACTTGCACGTGAACATGGGCTGCTTCATGGCGCCCCGCACCTGCAGCACCTGCGGGCTGCACTCCGGCTCGCCGTCGAACTCGAACACGAACCGCGGGTCCGGCTCCGCGCGGACCGTCAGGTTCAGCTGCGCCTGCCCGGCGCTTGCTGCAGGGGAAGAGGATGACGATGATTTGCGGCCGCTCCGGCGCTTGCCGATGGCGACCCAGCCGCTGTGGAAGACGACGGGCTTGGCCTCGGCGCCCTTGAGGTCGAGCGGGACGACCACCTTCCCGATGAGCCGCCCCGAGCTGACCCCGCAGGAGGCGCCCCTCCGCCCGGCGTAGACGGCGACCTTGAGCCGGGCCACGCGGCGGGGCCCGAAGAGCGCGGGCTTGGCGGTGGCCCGGTCGAGGTCGGCGCGGGAGAGGTGGAAGGCGGCGGCGAACGCGCCCGTGACCTGGTCGCCGGCGGCGTCGGACGGGAGCAGCGGCGCGGTGGCGAGCTGGTACGGCAGCTTGTTGAGGCGGATCCGGCAGTAGCAGGGGGAGGTGGCCGGGTGCACGCCGGCGCCCGCGCCGCCGCCGCCTCCGCCGCGAGTGCCCGCCGCCGGCATCTTCAGCGCCAGGTTGCCGACAAGCACCCGCACGAACGGGCACGGGTCCATCGCTCGCTCGCACTCTCACTCGCACCAATGCAGCGCAAATGCCGTCGGCAATGGCAGTTTCAATCGATCGAGGAGAAGGAAGGAGGAGGTTTGCAATTGAATTTGGGTCGCTGGCGATGGGGAAAGTGTGGTGACGAGGGATCGTCGTCGCGACCGGAGGGTATATGACTGGGCGCGCGCGCGCCAGCCTGGATCGCCCGCTAGCTGTGCGGGTGTGTGGGGCCCTTCCTGTTATCTCGCCATTGCCAGCTCCCAACCTACCTCTTTCGGTTGCATGACTTACATGTAGGTCCCGGTTTATATTCTAATCATCAAGTCCACTTGTCAGTGAGAGTGATCTGTATATCGATGCGGTGTGTTTGTAAAATGGCCCGCCCGAGGCGCAGCGCGCGCGAGGACGAGGCGTGAGACGCGAGCCGCGCGGCCGCACCGGATCCGAGTTTTTTTTTTCTTTTTTTTATTTTGCGGTGGGCCAGGCCTTTGTGTTGTGTCCAGCAACTTTTCCTCCTGGATTGGAAGGAGTGCCGTCAAGCCTCCTCCTTGACGGCGACGGCAAGCGAATTTTCACCTTTCACCTCCACACGTCCCAAGCTGGCACAGTGTTGTGTGGACTGGAGTCACTGGACTACTGGAGGAGGGGCCGCAAAAATAACGAAATTACTGTACGGCAACCTCGGTCCCCACATTGTCTGTGACTGGTGATTTCGGGGTGGGCCGCTGGTAAATGTCCGGACCACCCTGTCAGCGTGCGCAGGGAGGATTAGTTTTGCAACGGGACGGTCCCAGGCTTAACAGCTCGGTTTGCTTGCTCGGTGGTGTAAAGGAGACAGTAGTGCTCGGTGGCAAAAGATACGGAGCAGGGTATGTACGTGACCGTAAGGCAGAATGTCTTGTACGGCGAGAGAGAGAGAGAGGGGATCGACTGGAGCAGGTTTAACTGCTTTACAGAGTGTTTACGCTCTGTGTTTACGGAGGAACTAGTGCTCCATTTTACTGCGCAGTGCGTACGGTACGACGTTACGAGGTGCTGAACAGTGTGTAAATAAACAGTGGAGGCGCTACAATTACTATAGCTGCAGTGCTTCCCAATGGACGCGCTGTTTTCCCCGTGCCCGGGTGAGATGAAGGAATGAATTGACCGACCTTGTGTGTATGCAAAGATGCGAACGGGGGGGTGGAGGAGGGTGCACATTGCAGTAGTACAGCGAAGATACGGCTATTAATTCAAAACAAAGACACCATTGCTGGCAATGGCATGGCACAGCACAGCTCGCACGCACGGACGCAATCATGGGGAGGAGGGAGGTTCGTCTGCGCCGGCGGATGCCCCGCGACTCACCCGCGTGCCGTGGAGGCCACACACATCACTCGTGGATGCGCGCGCATGGAGATTTGGATTATACAACCTATTTAAAAATGATGGCTGTGGAAGCGGGTCAGCTGTAGCGGCAGAGAAGCCAAACTGGAGGTTGTTGGACAGAGAGAGAGAGTAGTTGTTGGGTTGGAGTACAGCTGGAACAGGCTGCCATGGATGGACCTCCTGGCCTGCCTGGCTCGTACTTGAACGTTTTCAAATTCAAACCCTTGTTTAAACTATCCATAAATAGACAAAAAAATAAAGCGGCAATCTTCATAAGGTGGGTGCATGAGACTGCGCCTGGGCCCCGCCCGACCCTAGGCGATATGATGAGTGCGCCAATCTGACCCGACCTTGCGCCACAAAACAGGGATTTCAGCCAGCTCCAGCGTTTCTCACGCGATCATCATCTTAATTCCTTTCTTTAGAGGATGATCTTCGTACGTTATCCCCATTAATTATCTTAGCCTAAACCTCATTTGCCAGATGGATGTCACCTGGTGCCTGGTGCTAGTGAGTTCGTTGCGTTGCGTTGCATCGCACACATTTGTCGGCGAGGCTGGGTTTGGTGCTGGCTGGTGGATCGAATGCACGGCGGCGCATGGGCAATGCTCAGCGACCGCGCGATGCCTGAGCCTGACATACTAAACGGCAAACGGACAGAGCGCCTTTCGCGCGGCTGGCTTGGCTTGGAGCGCCATTTTTGCGCGGCGCGGTCTCGCAAATGCTGCCAATGTTTAACGAACGGCGCAGGCGAGAGGACAAGTCCCGTGCACTCCATCTTTGTTGCAGACGGAGAAGAAGACGAGGCTTTCAAATTGACCATCCGTCGTCATCTGCGATGGTTACAACCGTGACTTGTCCACTGTAAAAACAACTCGCTCACAGTCATCCTGTCATCGTATAGAGAGCTTCAGTAGGAGTACATAATAAATGTTGTTAGTACCAAAGTTATTTTTTTTCTAATAAATCATATAAAGGCATGCGTGTATACGATGTGCTGATGTGAAAGGATTCAGAGTCTAGTAGTCGCAGCCTCGCTGTCACGGCTCGATCTTCTTGTGGGACATGCAGAACGGACCGAAGCAGGTGCGTACGCACGGCACGGCACGGCACGGACAGGCAACAGGACGCAAGTTAGACTCGGACTGGCTGCCGGACCGGCCAGCCGGCCATGCACGATGAATTTTTTAATACAAATTGATGCGCCTTGGTCCAAACTGCAACTTTGAGTGTGCTTAAAGTGGCGTAGCTGGTGTTACCTGCTTTGGCTGGGCCACGCTCCCGAGCTTTGCGCCCTGTCCTGTTCTCAGCTGGCACTAATCATGGCGCTAATGACTGGCTACTAACCTGATACGCTGCCACACATCAACTTTTTCGCCTCGTCTTGTTGTCCATCACGTCCAGGATTAGCGGTAGCAGGGGCGTTTCTTTTCTTTAATGCAAATCTTGGTTTGATTTGTCCCTCACAGAGTCACAGTGGTTGGTTCCCACATCAACTTCCTTGCTCTGTGTTTCTTCGTGTTCCTTTTACTAAAAAACCAACAAATAAAGGAAAAGATCATTATAGTGTTGCTGTGGCCTGCAAATCTGCACTACAGCTGATACCCACATCTTCCTGTCTACACACTTGGAGCCCTCAAAATCAAAAGTGCATTCTAGGTGGACTCTGAACTGAAATGCCTCTAAGCACTTCGCGGCAGAAGCAAATCTGAAGATTCTGATCCCGAGAACCCTCCAAGTGGGTTACTACTTGTGATTATACGATGCTTATTGCTTCCAGATTTGCTGGCAATGCTCTGCAGATGCAACTCATACAAGTAGTATATCCACTGCAAGCAGAGAGTTCGAGCATTAGCACAAGCGCAACATCGGATTCCACCTGCGCCCTGTCATCCGTCCGTGACAGTGTTATCGAATCGCCGAGCTGTGGGTCGATTCGCATCCACGCTCTTGCAAGTGTGCCTGCCATCTTTTTCTACACCCAACTTGCGTTCCATGCTTCCATCGTTATTCGGTAGTTCCAGTACTCTATACTAATCCCTTTGGCACCGCCAGATTACTAATCCCCTGAAATCAACGGCATCTGACGTTATTATGCAAATAAAGCTTTGGAAGGCTGTACGTAGTCATGGAAAGAAACTGAGTACTATCCCAAAACACTAGAACAAAGTCTGAAGGGATTGTTTTCTCAACATTGCATCGACCTCTACTCCTTCGCCGAACTGCAAGCAAGCAGATTTACGCATCAGCGCAACCTCGGATTCTTCTTCCACCTCAGATTTACGCATCGCTGCGACACGGGACACGGCGACACTGCTTTCGTTCGATCGAAACGCAAGTGGCTGCCTTTTTTTTTTCTACGGCCAACTTGCATCGCATGCTTGCCTCGGTAGCGGTACTCTACGCATCGACGCGGCAGCAACCCAAGATTTACAAATGGAAGCGATCAGGCGATTCAGGTTTGTCTAATCCCTCGTCAGTCGTCGCAGATTACTGCAGTCGTCGATGCCTGCCGATGCGAAATACTATGTAGGCTTTGACCAGGCCACGCCGCCACGGGGAGCCGTCGTTACAAACTGCTAGCCTCTGTTCTTGCGAACTCACTCCGTCCGTCCCGTGTCTTAGAGTTTAAAATTTATTCCTTAATATAATCATCGTTTTTTGCGAGGAATAATATAATCATCTAAAGATATGATAAACTTTGGCCGTTGGTGGAAGAGTTATAAGAGATGTGTAGGTGTAAAATGAGGAGTGCATGGTCGAGGCGGTTTTCATTTACCAGTGTGTAAGTGGTTTAAGTTCCTATGATTGACTCTTTCTGGCCTCTGTGAACATATTTTCTTAATGTATTGAAGAGGGACTCTCTAACCGGTGAAAAATGGTAGGTGTCCTGCTAACGGCTATTCCTGGCACGGCTCTGATCCATCAACTTATTGAAAGAAGCTTGTATGCAGTTCCGATCAACCTTTGCACGTGAGAGACAATCTTCATCTTATTTCTAGCAACCACTAGATTATTTCGATAGTAGTCTTTTTATTTTGGAGTAATTAGTAGAATATTGATATATGATGACTTATGTATGTTTTAGAGGTGATCTAGCAACATAAGCTTGTTAGATAAACTTATAGGGTTCTAACTAAAAAAATATTATGATTGGAATTGTGAAGAAACTACATTGGGCATTGTGTGAAAATATACCATATACGTGGAGGCATCGCTCTATTTAAGATTGGTTACCGTGGATTATGAGCTCGTGTTTTGCGCGGTACCATATACGTGGAGGCATCGCTCTATTTAAGATTGGTTACCGTGGATTATGAGCTCGTGTTTGCGCGGTATTGTGTTTACCCTAATTGAGTCTAGCTCGGATCCCCCCCCCCCCCCCCCCCCCCCCCCCCCCCCCAAAAAAAAAGGGACCCCAACAGAATCAGTTGAAAATCAACCGTTATCAAATGTAAGAAGTACAAATTAGAAAAACAAAAAAGCCAAAATCGAACCCGCACATGTGTTCCTACTACAGTAGCAATTTATATCAAAATCGCCAAAAGTCGGCTGCACCGCCACATGGTTCTATGCTTAGTGTATGGACCACATAATTGCTTTCCCAATTAAACACACAACTTCGATAAATAGTCTGAAGAACAAACAATTCATGCGACGCTTCTTTTTATCTCTCTCTCTCTCTCTCTCTCTCTCTCTCTCTCCACCCCCACCCCTAGTAATAGATCTCGCTTGAGGAGCGGTTCCACTGAAGGAAGCGAGGATGCAGCCATCATCAGATGATTCAACTTTAATTAACCTTCCCATCCCTTCTGTTTTCCCTAAAAGATCTGAATCTAGGGTTTCACTTTAACAAAATAGCATCCGCCGGTAGGGGTTGATGGGCCGGTTGCTGATGAGACATGCCATTTGTAATAATTATTTCCTCTATATTTTCCTTTTTTTATGTATCTCCCTTTCTTTGGGCCATTTTTTCAATATGTAAATCCTTGTTACAAGTGGTTTTTTTAATTGTGTGATTCAATAATTTTTGAAGGTTTTCTAATTCCTACCTATTAAATTTCCCCATTCATTCTAAGATAGGTTGCTGTACCCCAGAAGATTAACCATTGGAGTGCTTGAACATGGGAGCTTTCAAAAGAGCAAACATCGGAAAGATGACGTGCTGATGGGAAATTGAGATGCCAGAATGGTGCACAAAAAGAAGCTCCTTTACCTCTAAGATGCTTCTCTGTCCTCCTATACGCCTAAGGGTAAATGTACAAATATTCTTGCTATCTTCACAACTTGTACTTGATTTATGAATTTCTTATTGTGAGTTTATGATTTTGAACTAAACCATTGACATAATTTGAAACTGTTTAAAGTTGTTAGGAATTTATTGCAACATTTTTTCCTTACTTATGGCTTGCCTTAAACTATTTAATAATTGTTTGTTCATCAACTGACGTTCTTCTTTGGATAAGCCTTTGACTTGAAGTTAAAATGTACTAAAATATTTTGAGTCAAAGGGTTATATGGGGAATTGAATTCGTGCCTAATTATTCTGTGGTCGTAGAGGATATGACATATAGGTCTATTTGATCATTAAATACTTGACTTGTTTTCGAATGCTTATTTTAGCTATTTAATTGATATTTGACAAGAGTGTAGTGTGATATGCTAGAGTGCAATAAATATATACTTCAGTAGGTTCGGGGAATACTTTTTTGAGACTCACATTTTAGTTGCTAAAGATTTTATTATACTTACACAAAGCTTCATTTGGCATTCTTCCTAATGCCTACTGAAATGGGCCTGACCTTGACCATGCAAAAGAAAGACCCTCAAGTCAGTGGCACTAGGTACGGATTCACATGTTGTAACCAATTTAAATAACCACATAATATATAATCAATCGCCATGGGAGAGCCCTCTATATGCAAAGAGCTCACGGCAAAAGTCGACCGACAAAGAGCTCTTTGCCAAGTGCCATTTTTCGGGCAATCGGCAAAGAGCCCACATGACACTCGGCAAATACAAACACTCGACAAGTGTTAATCGGAAAAACACCTGAAAAAATAGCAAAAATATTTTTTAATTTTTGCCGAGTGCCAAAAAAACACTTGGCAAAAGCTTCTTTGCCGAGTGTTTTTTTTGACACTCGACAAAGACCTTGTTTGCCGAATGCCCGAATAAATACACTCGGCAAACATCGGGTTTCCCGTAGTGAATGGGATATGTTTGCATTCTATGGCTTGAGTTCTTCTATACAAGGGAGGCTTCTCCATATTGCCAGAACCCATCATCAATCAACTCTGAGAAAACATTCTTTAATTACTAGCTCATGTATTGCTGCCAATAGTTTCCAATTTTCTCCATTTTGAGAATGTCTAGGAGACCTAGGAGATCCGGTTTATTGAGAATGAAAAAACCCGCAACCTCACATACTTCAAACGTCGATCGGGTCTTCTTAAAAGCTCCCATTGCACGACACTGTATGTTTCACTACTATGAATACATGGCGCACGCACGATTCAAGATACTAGTCCGTCAACCCGTGCAATACTTGCACGGTCTAGCAATTTAAACACAGTATGTTGGCTTAATAAGAAAACATGTGTGTCCCAATAGGATATTAGTTTTTTTTCTCCTACCATGCTTAAAGTACTATTACCACGACTATAACTTAATTAGTAGAAAAATGGTACCACTAAAAAAGCCATATTCTAACCTTTTATCACCCCAATGATATAGTAAAATAACTCATAGATAAACTCTGTAACTCTCTATATTGTAATAATCATAGATAAGTATATTTTGATTGCGCACAATCATACATAATTGATAGCTTTGAAAATAAAAACTTCTTCATCTTTTATATATATATCTTTACAATTTCTTCTTATTACTCTCTCAAATTGCGATAATGGCATGTAATTAAAGTGGATATTACTTTCTCTGAATAAACCACTACCCACATATTTAGAACACAATCTTCTGAATAGTCTGAGCTTACGAAAAATCTACTACTTCAATCGAATTAAACACTCATTGATTATTCTATAATTTTTTTGAAAAATTATAATCACATTTCATGGAGGAGCCTAGACTTTGTTTGTTGCTTTAGAGTTTCCACCAGTTCGATGATCAAATAACTTTAGCTCACAAATTAACAAAATTGAGTTTCATACTTTTGTTCTATAGAAAATGTATATTCGAAGCGTCACACTCTGTTAGCCTACTATGATTAGCAGTATTCTTTGTTGTCTATTATTTTATTGAGAATGCCTGGTCTTGTGTATATCCTTACTCAAATAAAGTAAAATACTTAACTGGCTTACATAATAGAATTTTCCTGCAATGCATTGTCTAAATATATTACATGATATAAATTTAATAACAGAAATAGATATTATTATGGAGAAATAAATCATATGAAGGAAAAAAACTATTTATATATATAAAAGCTGCATAAGACTTACCAAGGGCAAGGAGGTTGCATACAATTTTGTCAAGCTGAAATTTGGTGGAAATCGAACAGTTAGCAAAACAAAGTGCATGGAAACTTCATTTCATCAATTGCATGAAACCATTTTGCAACACTGCCACAGAACTACAGAAGCAAGCTGCAGCACAAGTAAATAATGGATAAGGGAAGGGACACATCAGCAACTAACCTTATGGGGGGAGAAAAAGAAATATTAAGAAATATTAAGAGTTACTCTTGACAATTCAAATCTCCATATATTCAACAATATAGTAAAATATCCCAATTCAAGATAGGTAATGAGAAAAAAAAAGAAGGAAAAACAGATCTGATTAAATGTGACAACACTTTTATAGTAGAACAGTAGAACAGTTAATTAACTTTGTAAATTTAAAATACGTAGTGTTTCTCCTAGATACAATGTCCAGCTCGATAGAACAAAAAGGATAAAGTTATAAAGCATTAGTAAACTTTTGAGTTAGAAAATGGGAAAACCATTCACATGGAGTGAAGAATTTGCTATGTCCCAATATATATATTAGGTATAAAAGAACTAAAATTCTGTTGTAAACATAAAACTATGAATTTTCTTAACATGTGAGGCACCTTATATAATGACGGCTCATAAAACAACTGAAAGAGTAATTTCCAGAAAGGGATGAAAAGATTTCACATATCTGGTGGTCATTAGTAGTTATAAAAATTCAGTCTGTTTGTCTAAACTTCAAACAATCAATTCTTGTGGAATCGGAAGCCGGTTCACATAATTCATTAGGAAGAAATACATGTCACGCACAGTAAATAAAAATTTAAAGTAGTGCGATATAGAAGCAAGACCTATATTCATCGAACATGTTGAATTAAACATGTAAATTCGTTCACTCAGATAACTAATCAACAACTTAAAACATCAAAAGATAAACCATAAACTATATTGACCATGTGACGATCCATCCAATTCTCCATCTCATACATCGATTGGAAACTATGGCAGAAAGACTCCCTTATGGCAGTCTTACAGAGGTTACGCCATCAGTGGTTGTACATGACGTAGTTAGCCATGGCCGATGGCCGATTTCGTGTAGACGTTCAATACTCTTGGTTGATCTTCTGGAGCAGGGTGAGGGGCGGACTCTGGGCAGCTGCTCCGTGCCTTCATCACGCCGTCTCTTATTGAATCAATACTTTTGTATACTTTGATGAATTAAATCTCATACTTGATCGAAGTGGCCGCAATCGTTTTATACCAAACAGAACATAATTAATAATCTGCTTTCTAAGACTAACGTCCAGTTAACTGCACGAAGTAGCAAAGGGGAAAAAAAAATTAAAATCACGTAAACATCACCTGCAGGCATGAATGAGCTAGCAAGTCTTCTTTTTCTTTCCCTTCTCTTTGTTCTTCTCTCCTGCTCTTCGTACCTTTCTTCTTGCCTCAGCCCTGCACGTGGTCAGTAGCAGATCGATCGCCCGCAGCGCAATAGCAAGATCCTGCTGTAGGTTAGCAGTGGGAGGGTAGCCGCTACGGCACAGCAGCGCGACGTGTGCAAAGTTTGCAATAGCGGCAAGGGCTCCGGCAGTCCGGCTGCGGCGGCGAAGAGATGCATTAGTTCTGCTCCGTGTGGTGGTTTCTACGGCATGGCTCTACACGTACAAATCGAGGACACCATACAAACAAAGGAAAGGTGTGTGATGTGAATGGCGGCCCTATATTGGATCTGACGGCTAGGGTTATCATTGAGGATTGCAATCTAACCAATAGATAGTCGGATATTTTACTTTTTTGTGGTAATTTCTAGGATTTTCTTCCAATTAATGTGGAGGCACTGAAAGGAGCCTCCAATTAGTAAATATAAGATAAGATTGCTATAAGGAGGTGCTACGTTTCATGGATCCATTGGCCGGTCATTTGCAATCCGATCAAGGTCCCTTTTGTGACACAGAAATGAATAAAGCAGGTGCAGACGAACGAACAGGAAATAGAACGCAAGTTGGAGTCGGGCTGGCTGCTGGCCATGCCTGAACTATCACCACAAATTGATGGGCCTTGGTCCAAACAGAAACTTTGAGTGTGCTTGAAGTGGCGTAGCTGGTGTTATCTGCTTTGGCTGCTGGGCCATGCAGCTGCTACCTTAGCTTTGCTCCCTGTCCTGTTCTCAGCTGGCACTAATCATGGCGCTAATGCATGGCTGACTACTGGCCTGATACACTGTGCTACTACTCATGTCCGGATTAGCAGTAGCAGGGGCGTTTCTTTAATGCAAATCTTGTTGTGATTTGTCCCTCATAGTGGTTTAGTTGATCCCGTTCTTGTGCTGTGCTGTTTCTTTGGTTCACATCTGAAGCAGTAGAAAATCATGAAGATTCTGATCCCAAGAACCAAGTTATTACTTGTGATGCTGATTGCTGCTAGATTTGCTGGCAATGCTCTGCAGATACAATCATACAACTCACAAGTACATCCACTTCCGAGCAGAGTTGAGCATTAGCATAAGCGCAACATTTGGATTCCACACCCTGCACCCCGTCATCCGTGACAGTTATCGAATCGTCAAGTTGGGTCTATTTGCATCCACGCTTGCAAGAGTGTATGTGCCTGCCATTTTTCTACACCCAACTTGCGTTCCATGCTTTCATCGGTATTCGGTACTACACTAGTACTGCTACTAATCACTATGGCAGCGCCAGATTACAAGTGAAGGCTAATCCTAGTCATGGAAAAAATGTATTCCCAAAGGAATCATGGAAAAAGGACGTCTATCCACAACACAACATCAAAGTGTTCGAAATGTACTTTTAAACATTGGCATCGACCTCTGGCTACCGCAGTGGCGACTGAAAGCAGAGATAGACTCATCACGTGACAGACCGTCCCCGACTTCTCCACCGCCGTGGCTGCACCCTCGGACTGATCATCCGATCCGTGCATCGCCGTGGCACGTTCACTTTTGGAACGGGTGTCCTGAGAGTGCACACTTCGTCACCGACTACAAAGGCTGCGACTGTGTCGCTTTATTGCGCCACAACGTCGCCGCCCGTGATCGCCATCGCTGCATCTTCATTGTCGTCGACTATGTTGTTGTGCACTCCATGCACAAGGTCTTCGTCAAGATGTTCGAGTTCTTTGCCGCCTTCCTCAACCACCGCCGCCGCGACCACTACGCCAAGCACACTAGCCGTTGGGCTAGTGCACGGCTGTCCTACCTCTACGCTTCGTCGAGCTCAATCTCGTCGCTAGCATCGTCTTCTACGACCACTTCGTCTACTCCGACAACCGCGGGCTGCATCGGCATCTTCTCCCTCGCCGATCTGCGCACCACGATCGTCATCGAGACCTCCTCTGCCGATCTCTTCTCCAGATGCTACGACATGGTTAGCCCTCAACCTCGTGCGCCCGATATTGGCAACACCATGCGTGCCTTCGTCCCCGACGTGCTACCGGATTTGGCAAACCCACTACTCGCCTCGGCCATGGCGGATCGACGACGTCACCCTCGGCATCGTCCACGACGCGTCTCCGTCTTCGTCAATGGCGCCTTCTCCTATGCGCGACACTGCATGGTGCCTCTCAGCGCGCCAGCGGCATTGTGACACTACAAGAGAAATGGCTTGTAGAGGCATATTTTTATATGGCAGAGGCATTTTCAAATTGTCTCTACAGTCTACACAATCATAGCGGAACTTTCTAAAGTGCCTCATAAATGCCTTGCCATGCATTGACCCTAGGAATATAGTGGCATTTTATAAAGCGTCTCTACCGAATTTGTGACAATTTCATAGAGTCATTATATAATGCCTTTGTAAACATAGAGACAATTTTATGTAGTGTTAAATAAATTGAAAAAAATATTGCAGTTCTGAAGTCTCGAACTCAAGATCTCATGGACTCATAATAACACGTTGGGCCTTGCTAGCCAACTCACCCCCAAATCACAACGTGCAGATGTTTGCATTATTATTCTTACGAGTAGTCTATTAGCAGCCATAAGATGTCTCTAGAGGTTTAAAAAATGTCTCTAATATCGCCACTAAAAGATACATGCATTTTTAAGATGTCGTGAAAAATGTCTCTACATTGTTTATGCGTGGACACTCTTCAAAATGCCTCTACTATTGCCTCTACCGTCCATATGACACTTTTTTTTTTTAAGATTTGCACCGATCCTCTCATTTGGTTTGAGACATATTTGAATGTCACAAACATATGCCTCTATAATGTATTAGAGGCAAATTAGTAAAGTGCCTCTAACACAATGCCTCTATTAAAAGTTTTTGTTGTAGTGTGAGTGGTTCATCCTCATTGGCTACCTCGACAGCTCCATCGACCACGGCTACTTCAAGCACGTCATCATCATGGCTACATGTCTTCGTCTTAGCAACCTCGACATCGGCACAAAGGGCTACCATCTTACTTGAGCTCTCCAGTCACAACGTTTGCGGTGCTCCCGTTACGACTGCGGGGGTGATGCTAGAGAATATTAGGATATCCTCTAGATATGGTAGATTAGGATCATGTAATTCCGACTTGCCTTATCTCTACCGGAGGCTCATTGCCCTCCAAGCAATGTACTCCTATATAATCTGCCTATGAAGCTCAACAATACAATAATCCATTCCACCAATTCTATTCTCCTACAATTTGCATTGCTCAAATCGATGTGTACATATGGAAGATGTAAGCCGTGTTGGTAGGCCCTAGTGCTCGATGGCGGACCCGTGCATGCATGGGCCTGTACATGTGTGGCAAGAGGCCCAATGCCATGCACCGCTTAAGTAGAAACGTGATCAACGGGCACAGCCGCCGGATATATTATGCCACGCACATGAAGGGCTCCTCTGGATTGAAGGATTTTTGGAGGAAAAATGTAGGAACTTGCAGATTTGAGCACTGTTCAATCCTTTGGAACAAAGAAATTGCTCATAGGAAAAACAAATGAAACTTTCCTATGCTGTCCATTCCATAGGAAATTTTGCCATCCACTTCAACCTCTTTTTTTCTTTCCCTTTGAGAAGACCGAGGCAAATCACTTTGGCCCTTGTCATTAGGCATTGTCGCTGACCATTTATCTCCGTAGGGTGAAGCAATAAGAGCCTATTAGTCTGATGCATGAACCCATTATCTGAAACCATGTCTCTAAAAAAAATTAATTATCTGAAACCATTGGTGTTTTGATTAAACTAGTAATAAATGTGAAACAAAGAGGAGCCCATGTTGAGTCACTGACAGTAAATCAAACTAATATTATTAATAAACAAACAAATATTATTAATAAACAGAAGAGATTACGGGGTAGCTACAATTAACCTAATCAAATCATTCAAATTCCTGTGGTCTTTCCTGTACCCATCCAAACAACAAACACTACAAGATTCCTATGTTTTTCAATCCTATGTTTTGCATATGCATTCCTATCATATTCCTGAGTTTTTTCCTATTCCTGTGTTTTTCAATCCTGCGTTCCAAAGAAGGCCGAATAACTACAACAACTGACTACCATCCTCTGCCACCGCGGCACTATTGCATCACGTTGGCCGCCATTAAGGCACCATGCATTACAACACCACGGGCCACATTACCGTGGCGCCGCACTGTTCCTTCGGATTCCACCTGTGCGGACACTTGTTTCCTTCACAACACGCCGCTCCTGACGCAAGTGGCTGCCTTTTTTTTATTTTTTGGCGTACTTAAGTGGCTGCCATATTATTCTACGGCCAACTTGCGTCGCTTGCTTGCCTCAGTAGCAGTACGCTATGCATCGATATGACTGAAGATACGGCAGCAACGCGAGATTACAATTGGACGCGATCAGGCGATTAAGGTTTGTTTAATCCCTCGTCAGTCGAAGGAGACTAGCCTGGACTGGACTGCAGTCCAGTGACTATAGTCTGGATGCGAATATGTAGGCTTTGACCAGACCATGCCGCGACGGGTGAGCCGTTACAAACGGTTACCTATAGCCTCTGTGCTTGCGAGTAGTGTAACCATCATGTGACCGAGCGGGGTGAATTGGTTCCCTCAGAAACTTTTTCGCTAATGCTAACACCTACTTACTAGCTCCTAACAACTAGTTTTAGTGAACAAACACACTAATTTAAGCCTTTAACTTACCAATGCAAGCTAGTAATCAAAAGTCAACTCTACTAGATAGAGTAGCAAACACGGACAAGGTAAAGCTAGATAAGTATATCAAGATAAACACAGACCATCAAAATTTTGATCATGCAACTCATCCCCTATTTGTTCAGGCCTGAACTGAAATTTAACACTGGATCCCGTATATACCCTTTTTTTTTTAGAGATCGTATACACCCTTTCTGTCAGCCACGTCAGCAAACGGATCTTTAACGGGTCCACTAACAGACCCACACCGTTTATAATATTCCAAATTCCCAAACTGCCCAGCGCTCGCTACACCCCATCGTTCTCTTCTGCTGAGATCGAACGCACCGCCGCCGCCTCCTGCCCGATGGCCGATGGGACTCGTCGCCGCCTCCTCCACAGGGCGCCCATCAGAGCCATCGTCGCCATGTGGCATCGAGCGGCCCAATCGCGAATCGCGTGAGGCGCCTTCTCCTTGCGCGGTCCGTTGCGCTGCTGCTCCGCATAGGGCAGCCGCAGGCCCTAGTGCCGCTTCTCCGCCTGGGGCGGTCGTGAAACCGAGCGTGGCACCGAGCCCCGTACATGGGAGCTTCTTGTTGAGCGTCCGTGGAGCTCCGCTCCCAAGCCTCCTCCTGACTTCCTATGTTATCGTTCCCATCCATCAAATGAATTGGCTTTCCAAGGGGACAAGGGATTAGCACAATTTTCTCAAGTCGTATCTGTTTGAACAACGTCCCCTCGGAGCCTCGTCCTGATTCCCTGTTCACTATTTTATTTCAGTTTAGCAAGGCACCTCTCTGTTAGTTTATTGCACATAAGGAGGATCAAGCACAAAAAAAGGCATGTCAAATTATTGTTGACATGAAAATATTCGTTCTAGTGCTGACGTTTTATGGATGGACAAATGTATACCTATGATAGTTTTGATTAATAAGAAGTGGGCTTATGGTACTCTTATTCAATTTGTTTAGCTTAGGGTAAATAAGGGACGTCTTCTTAAGGGTAAACTTGTCAACAGGGCAAAAGATAACATCACTAACCGAAAAAGGGCATAAAAGGGATCCAATGTTAAATTTGGGTCAAAGGGTGCTCACTAGTGATACTTCTTTAACAAGAAAAGCTCCGAGACCTTGCACAAATTTGTGTTGGCTTCCACAATCAAACATCATATAGACCTTGCACAAATTTGTGTTGACTTCCACAATCAAACATCATATAGCTCAACGCCGATGCCTAACCAGTCTAGGCATTGCCATAGACCAAGATTAACAAATCGACTTGACTCTCTCAAACACACATTAGCCTCGAGATCAATAGATGCATGTGCTACTCCCTATTGCACTAGGATCACTTCAAATCCTTCTCAAGTGCCTTCCTTGCCTTTCTTAGCTATCTTCAGATCTTCCTTTCTTTCTTGCAAGCCAACAAGAGCACCCCCAAGGTGCTAGCAACCAACTATATATGGACCTCTAACCTCAAACTAGCCGTTCCCAAAAAGCAGTATGCCAACAGAGTCACCGCACCCTGCACAGTATCAAACGGTGACTGACTCACCGCATCATGCGGTAACTGGAGGATCTCCACCTCCCAGCTAGCCGTTGGACTTTATTAGGTCACCGTATCTTACGGTGACCCGTCCCACCTCATCACGTGGTGACTGCGTTCACCTTTCCAGAGACTTTAGCTTCTCTGCTCCTCTGATCCTCACTACACCACATTATACGGTGACCTTCACATCATTTTATGGTGATCTTCTTTGATCTTGTCCAAAAACTTTGACTTTTCTGGAACTCATCTTTTCCCCACCGCATCATACGGTAACCTCTTCTTTGCTGTCTAGAGACTTCTGCATTTTTGTCTTGATCCTCTGACCTCGATGACTCCTTCACCATGTCATTTCTGCTGTGGAACTCCCCGCACTCACTGTATCATACTATGAGTCCCACCGCAGCATGCAATGACTTCTCTGAAGTTGAACTTGATCTTCTCCTTGATCCTCGCTTCTAGCTTCACCATACTTGGTTCCTTCTCTTCTCTTCTGCCACCCTAGTACCCGAGAGACTCACTATTCATGCATCCATAGGCCCCTACCACTAACCAGCTCGATCTTGATAGTACAAATTTTGCTATGAACTCAAGCCTACATCTATACCAAGCCAATACTTGCTTGCAACTAGCATGTCCTTAGCTTACAAGATTAAATTCACAAGATTGCTTTGAAATCTGTCCGTATACACACAATCTATTGGCAATAAAATGTGACTTTCACTGCAATCACACGTGGCCTGAGAGATTTGCTTGACTCTGTTCAGGATCAAATTTGGAACGCGGTGAATTCCGGAGCGTGCCAGTCGATTTTCCCTGCAAATCGACAAAGACAAGAAACGCGTGTAAAATTCTTTGGCTATCGGCCCCGGACAGACCGATGCGTAACCGCAGCCGATGAGATTAAATAATAATTAATAAAAGATCATAATAAATGTTTGGCTGTCGTCTAGAAACGAATCGGCATGTTCGCAATAGTAAATACTCGCACAATAAATAAAGCAGGCAATACATGCATCAAGATCGGCAATCGGTAAATAACAGAATAGCATGCAATCGGCAAGTAGCTATCGGCAAGTATTGTGATACATTAAATCGGCATCGAATAAATAAGGTTCAAACCTTTACTTGAACAGGAAAAATAAGATATTAAAAGCATACGAGTATAGATTTGAACGTGGTAACCAATCGGCTAAACACCCCGAAAGAACGGTTAAACCGATAGCAACTAATTATATCCATAATCTAACAATCGCTTCACCGAGGACACGTCAACTAGGTGAGGTAAAACAGGACACGTCTAACTGTTCTACGCGATCGGCAGATACGGGTATAATCGGCAACTATCAATCCCAGATACTTAGCAAATTAAATCTAACTCTTAGCAACTGTTTCGCCGAGGACACGTCAACTAAGCGAAGTAGACAGGACAAGTCAAACTGACTACCCAGTAGCTAAGAATAGATCTAATTGACTAAGCACCTTAACCGTGACTCGAATAACTAGAAACAACAGGGAATCGGCATCAGCAATCGGCAAACAAGGTCGCGGCTAGGACAAGTCAACTAACCGTAACAAAGAACTGGACTAGGTCTTAAACAATTCTATGTAATCGATGCATAACGTCGAACCCTAGATCGATCTAAACTACCGGATAACTAGCAGCCACATCGATTTCCAATATGGACAAGTCAACATACTAAAGATCAATGCGCTTACTGTTGGTATTTCTTACACCACGAATAAATCCGCAAGCGCACGGAATACCGTTGTAGCACTTCACCCGGGAGTATTCCAAGATATCGTATTTGTTTTCCCTAAGGAACGGTGATAATCTGCAGCAAGGTTAGTTTTACCCAAGGACAACAAGACTGGTAGTAGTATAGGATTGAGAGGATGAATAAAGATCTAGTTGTCCCGTAGGACGATCGCACTCAAGTTCTACTCGTTTACTTCGGGCACTGGTATAGACCTGGTCTGCCAAGTCACGCCAGCCTGTAGCTCTACGACGAACCCGAACGTGGAGGATTACAAGGGACGGACAGGGCTGTCACCACCTGCCGCCTACCTCTACAAACTGTGGGGCACGCTGCAAACAAAGGTAACCTCTAGCCTAGACACCACGTCTATGCCGTCGATTACTAGTCTAACCCCGGTCCTGGTACCAATCTGGAAGGGTAGAGCACCCCTCGCGGAGCGATGATCCCGTAAACAAGTGTAACAAGAGTAACGACTAGTATGTAAAGCTCGCTAGATCAATATCACCACGAATACTAATCTTACGAATAAGAACAACGATCGTACTATGAACGAGCGACGAACGAACGACGAACGATGAACGAACTAAGAACGAACGACGAACGAACGAAGAACGAACGAAGAACGATGAACGAATGACGAACGAACGAAAAACAAACGATGAACTATTAATAAGATAAATATCCGCCAAGGGTACAAGATAAGGAAATAACCAATGGAAAGCTATCCCTCTCCTTGATCCTTGCCCTCTCCCCTATTCTACTACTGTACAAGAGGCCCTTGGCCTGGATGGGAGTGGAATGACTTGTGTCTTGTGATGTGCTTCGGAGGAGGGGGGTACCCCTTTATTTATAGCCCAAGAAGGTCGGCAACTTGAGGCGGTTCCTGACTTTGAGGGCATTGATTGCAGGTGGAACCGACCTCTGGAAGGCGGTGGCGAACCGACGTAAAAAGATGGGCCAGGGGGGGCCTCCACCACAGGTCGGCCGACCTAGGATTTGGGGTCGGCCGACCCCTGGTGGGCCCCTCTGGGCCTGGTCTTCCTCTTGTTGCTTCCCTGGGCTGTGTTGTCCTCTGATCCACCTGCTGTGGGTGGAGTTGAAGCCAGGATATTTGGATTTTAGGCTTCAAGGGAGGAATTCTTTATTCCGGGGAAAATTGGTGTTTCCAACTTGGGCCTTTTATGCTTTCTTTTCCCCGTTTTCCTATGAATTGCAGCTGCACTCATAAATTCACCAAGACTTGTGGAAATCATTAGTTTAAAGCCCTAAGTCTACTTTTGGTGATTGTTTCATTATAAAAAGTGCAGCTAGTTGACGGGTAAATTCTTGCTCTAACAGCCGTCAACACTTACCTGACGAGATCCAAATCGAAACCGGAGCCCCGACGGACGCCGATGCCGACGAAGAACCCGTCGAGAAGTTGTGGCGATGCGCCGAAAAGTGATTGTATTGATTGATTCCTTTTACAATACTCATGGGTCTATATTTATATACCCGACGCGAGACTCTGACTCGACCACGATTAGGTCAAACTTTCTAAATCTAGAAAAAGAATTAAAAAGGGATACACAAACCCACACGTGCGCGCATCTCACGCGATTTCTTCGGCTTCATGATCACTTGTGGGCCACCACTTTGTACAAAACCTTTTTCCTCCCGGCGCATACCCCGTTACTCACTGACAGTGGGCCCTGGGCCAAAATTTGGTGTCAACACATGCCCCCCAAGCCGGGGTATGGAATCTCCATGCGCCGGATTGTTTCCTTATTTCTCGCGCCTCCTCGTTTCTCGCCGTACTCAACGCGCCTGCAATGCCTCTTCGCATTTCGCGCCGCCTGCAGCACGTCCCGTCTTATAAATAGATGCCATCTACCACACTTCTTCTTCCTCCTTTCACCGGCGCGCCTCTTCATCTCCTCATTCTCTCTCATGTCATCGCCGGCGACAAATCTCTTCGGAAGACCAAAAAATCTGCAGAATCGAGCTCAAGCTTTTCCTCTTCTCCATGGCACAAGTCACCGCTTCCTCTATCGCCGTTCCCCAGGTATCAATCCCTTGTTCCCATTCTAGTTCTAGAATAGGGTTGTCTGTTCTTGCGGTAGACTGTAGATCTCTTCATTTTCTCCATACCTTTCTCTGCTCTTCGTCTTCGCATTCGCTTACTATTTCATCTTTGCTTCGAAACATTAGTTTCAGTACTCATTAGATGCGCTTAATCTTGATAAACCAGCATTGCCTTCATCCTCATTAGTTTTATTTTTCCATCGTCTCTAAGAACTGCAAAACCAGATCTTGATTCCAACAGACCTCGCTACACACCGTTTCCTGGGGCCTATGGGCAATGTGGATCCGATAGAGTTCATCTGTAGCGAGACTCTCAGAATGCCTTTTAAGAGATCACCAGTTACCTTAGAAACATGGGTAGGCAGCTTCAGATCATGGCCCACTATCATTCCAGGCTGGCGTGAATGGTTTCTCAGAGTCAAGGCCGCCAAATCGGCAACATGGGAGACTGTCGGCATAGAACACTGTTTAGAACTCTCCCTTGCCGATATGAAGAAGAATGAGCCAATGCTATCGGCATCCTGCTACTTCTGGTCCGACGCAATAAATGCCTTCCTCTTCGGCCATGGACCAATGACTCCTACCCTGATGGACGTCAAGATGCTTGCCGATCTGGACATATCAACTAATGCAAGCCTCTAGAGTTTGAAAGTCAAGCCTAGCCATCAATTTGATGTTAGAAGCATCGGCGGATGGAAGAAATACATCACCATCTTCCGAGGCTCAGGACCAGTGACAGACAGGGAACATGCAGCATTCTTGATTATGTGGCTTGAGCACTTCTTCTTCCGCGGAGCCCAACTCAACCCCGTGTCCAATCTGCAGAACTTAGCAGAACGCTTAGCAGCTGGTACCCAAATGCCTATCGGCAAATATTTGCTTGGCGCCCTTTATTCTTTACTCCATCAGGTTGCTGAGAAGCTTTGGCACAACGCTCCGATCGGCAACATCGGCGGTCCATGGTGGTTCCTTCAGATGTGGCTCACGCTGCACTCTTACAAGGCCATGGATCTTCAAGACTTACACTTGTTCAGATTCCCGACCCCCAACCAATTCGGACGCCGATGCACTTCACTAGGAGAGGCTCTGGTGTCGATAGATGGACTCGGTATGGATGCCGATCACTTGGCTTCATACTTCAAAGCCTTCTATAGAGGAATCACCACTGATCATCTTGATTGGTTCCCCTATGGAAATGCTGAGATCATGGAACACTTTGAGATCCCTTTCACCTTCCGGGCTGACAATCCACTCCAGAACGCAACATCAGCAACTATCTTCGTAACCTGCGTCAAGCCCTGCATTTTGCCGACAGGACTGAATGCATCGGGCCGATTGAACCCATCGTATGAATTCTACAATCCTTCGTTCGCCGCAAGGCAAATGGGTCTCGGCCAGCTTCCTCCCAGTCTTTTTTATGCCGATAAGGTCAAAGCCCGCGCAGTCATCACATCGGCATTGGAGTATCCTTGGCTATTTGGTTTGACCGACGACCTGCCCATTGGTTACTTGACAACTTGGTCTTGGCTCCCTCTTGCACAAGGCTCTTCAGACAATGGTGGGTAGAATGGTCAAGACACCTCCAAAGCAACAACCCAGCTTCTTTTGTCTCCAATCTTCAACTTTCTGACCCAATAGGAGAGGTAACCAATCTCAACTTTCATCACTTTTCTTATCGACAAATCGTCAACAATAACTTTTCTCTTATGTTGCAGTCTGACGTGGAAGATGCACCGACGCTGAGCAATAGCGGAATCGGCATCGTGTATGTGACTCCACATCCAGAACCAATTCTCGGCTCCGACGCACCAACACCGGCCCAAGTTCTCAAAGGCCAGACTTCTGGAACAAAACGTCAAGGCCCTCGCTTCAAAGTCCCAGCCAAGCGCCATAAAGCCCTTTTGAAACAACCAAGCTCTGCGCCAACTCCTCCTAGCAGCCCGGTAATCGTTCTTACCCATATATTCATTTCATAATTTAGTGAATATCGAGATCTAATTTTTATCTCATTTTCAGGGCCACTCTGGAGAAATCCCCGAAGAAGCCGAAACCCATGCCGATACTGACACCAAAACCGTTGATCCCCAACAAGCATCTGCTGACATTCCTTCAGAAGAAATCGGCATCGACACTCAGCAAACACCGGCTAACATTGCCTCAGAGGAAATCGGCATCGACACTCAGCCTCAGGTTTGTTCTCAAAACTTGTCCATCGGCATTCATACCTTCATTAATCTCTTTGTATTCAATAGCCACAGGAGCAAAGAGAAGAAGAATTGGCAAACCCTTCTGCCAACGAACCTGAGACTACAGCAACTCCTGCTCAGCACATTTCAGAGAGCCGTCCTTCAGATCCTGGAGCATCTTCTTCTCAAGCCATTCCTGTCGATGCCGATGTCGATCTTTCTCAGGTACTAAATGTCAATTTGCTTCCTTCATTAGTTTACCATCTAATCACCTTTTATATCCGCAGGCACATGTGGTAGAACCAATCATCGCCAGGCATCATCAGCAACCACTACCGATCGACATCCGCAACGAGCTACTCGAACTGGAAGCCAGACTTGAGCACGCAAACATAGGAGATCTCACCCGCAATGCCAGCTCAGTCCGTGCCAGGTTCGAAACCATCCAGGATCGGCTTCCAAGAGACCTGATGGTTGCACTCCATCCAGTGGCTTATATAGAGTTTCGGCGCCTTGATTATGAGCTTGCACAACGAAACATCAAACGCCGATCCAAACAACACCAACTTCTTGTAGAAGCAGAAAAGGCTCTTCAGCTCTCTCAGCAAGAAATGGAGAAATATAACTCCATGAAGAATCGGCTGACAGAAGAAGAAAATCGGCTAACTCAGCTGAAGAAAGAAGCCGAAGACCTGAGAGCAGCCTGCAAGCTAAGGAGCAAGAAGTGACGGCATCGGCAGAAACCATAGCCAAGATCAACGCAAAGATCCTCCAGCAGAAGGACGTGGTCACGGCCTCCATCGAAGCCTCAGAGAGCGCCTGGGAATCTGTACCCGCAGAGATTGAGTCCAATGATGATGACAACTATACCCTCGCGGAAATCGATCAGCTTCGCACTCACGCACTAGATGTGATTCGTGCCTATCTGTACCCCCGTCGTGCATGAACTTGTAATCACCAAGTACTTTGTTCTGTTGACTACTGTAATATATATCTGCTTTCACATTCCCTTTCTTTTTTCTTCATATAGTCAGTACAAACTTCTAGATGACACATCACGTGAACACTGTGTACCTGACATAATGACCTGTACCTCTGTCTTCACATGGCGTGCATCCTTTTGACAGACAGGTCGTACCAATCACTTTAATTGCAACAGGTCCTTTACTATTCCACGATCTTATCACCTTCCACATCTCGGCCTATGAAAAGGGCCAACTTCCCTCACCAGAATCATCAACACAATGGCCAGCAAGAAAAATCCTTTTCACAAAGCCTGAACAATGTATCCCAATATGCAAGATAGCAACCACAAATCTCCCTTGTCTTGCATTTTTACTCTAGCCTTCTGTCCTTCCATATTTCTCCAATCTCTTCCAATCGACGCTATCCCTCTTGAGCTAAATCCCAAGAACGGCGGCTCCTTTTCAGACTACGAGGAAGAACTCATGTTCTTCGTCAGACAAGGTTCCTTCTCAGGGATAACATCTTCTTCAACATGATGGGGTCATGAACTTGCTCCTCTCCTGATGCCCCTGAGCATTGACCCCTCCTACCCTGCGCCAACACCCGGCGGATACTCCAACATCCGGCAAAGGGAGAAACATCATCCCCTATCACTTACTGTAGTTGGCAGAAACTGCAGTGTATATCTTTGTCGTAGAAATTTGTACTCCTGTCATGCATGATGTAATAGCTTGCAAACGTTTGTTCTTTTGAACACTCTGCAATATATATTTGCTTCCATCTTCCTTTGTTCTTCCTTTATATATTTTTTCTAAGGGTGATACCAGTAGCATCGGCCATCTCAAAGGCGACGCTCTTAACGTCGGCTCCGTTGAAAACTCAACCGAATACTTTAAGAATCCACCCAAATACTTGGGTAGTATTTCTTCAGATATTTTCCATTAAGCGCTCGGCCAAATTCTTCTCCATCCAGCTCCTTCAAAACATAAGCATTACCGGGCACGCATCGGCTAATTATATAAGGACCTTCCCAATTAGGTGACCACTTGCCAAAACGATTATCTCGTACACCAATCGGCAACTTGACTTTCCAGACCAATCTCCCTCATCAAATGCTTGGTCACCACCTTCTTATTATAATGCCGAGCCACCCGTGCTTTATTATCTTGGATTTTCTTCAACACAATCAACCGCTGTTGATTGACATCTTCCAATTCATCCATCATGAGATCATGATACTGCTCTGCTGTCAATTGATTCTGCAAATCAACTCTTCTCGATCCTGTATTGACTTCCCACGGCAAAACAGCTTCATGCCCATAAACCAACTGATATGGCGTTACTTGTACCGATCCATGACGAGACATTCGATGTGCCCATAACGAATCGGCTAACGAAGTATGCCACCTTCTCGGCTGATCTTTAATCTTGCGCTTAATCAACTTGATCAAGGATTTGTTTGAAGCTTCAGCTTGACCATTTGCTTGGGCATAATATGGCGATGAATTCAATAATTTAATACCCATATCATCAGCAAAATCTCTAAACTCTTCAGAAATAAAGATAGAACCTTGATCTGTAGTGATAGTGTGAGGAATACCAAATCTGTAAATTATGTGCTCTTTAACAAAAGCAATCACATCCCTCGAGGCTACACTTCTGTAAGGTACTGCTTCAACCCACTTGGTAAAATAATCTGTAGCTGCCAATATATATTTATGCCCCTTACGAGATGAAGGATTAATCTCACCGATCATGTCGATTCCCCATCCTCAAGAATGGCCGCGGCTTGACAATAGGATTCATTGCCGATGCCGGAGCTCTCTGAATCGATCCAAACTTCTGACAATCTTGGCAGCCTTTATAATATTCAAAACAATCCTCGAGCATGGTAGGCCAGAAATATCCACTTCTTCTGATCAACCACTTCATCTTGTATGCCAATTGATGAGTCCCACAAATCCCATCATGAACCTCCATCAGCATCTTCCTGGCTTCATCGGCATTCAGACATTTCAACAGAATCCCTTCTAAAGTCCTGTAATAAAGCTGATCATCTATTAATACATACTTCATTGCTTTGTACCATAGCTTTTTGGATGTTTTCTGGGTTGGATCCCTCAAATAATCCATGATCTCGATCCTCCAATCTTGCAAATCGACATCGGCTTCATTATCGATAGAACCTACAATAAGCCGATACCCAGATGCATGCTGAGCCAAATCATTAGCTTCAGAATTCATTTGTCGAGGAACATGGCTAATTATGATATGCTTGAAACTCTTCATTAGATCTTGACACTTCTGATAATAATCTCGAAGCACTTCATCCTTGCATTCATATTCACCATTCAACTGCCCCACAATCAGCAAAGAATCCCCAATGACTTCAACAAAATCGGCATTAGCTTCTTTCAACAGTTGCAACCCCTTCAACACAGCCTCATATTCAACTTGATTATTAGTATGAGCTTCAACTGTGAATGAAAACTCAAACCTGGACCCTTTAGGGGTGATGATAACAATGCCGATACCACATCCATGTTTGCAGATCTTTCCGTCAAAAAGCAAGCGCCATGGAACTGGCTCCACCATACCTTCATCATGCCCCCCATGCTGAACTATCAAATCGGCAAATACTTGGGCCTTCACAGCTTTAGCAGATTTATATTTAAGATCGAACTCTGCAATTGCCAACATCCACTTCCCAAGCCTGCCCTTCAATACTGGAGCGGACAAGATGTATCTGACAACATCGGCTCGACAAACAATAGTGCACTCTTCGGATAACAGATAATGTCTCAATTTAGTACAAGAGAAATTAAGGCATAAACATAACCTTTCAATTTCAGAATATCCGGTCTCTGCATCCACCAATCGCCGACTGAGATAAAAAATAATCCTCTCATCGCCATCTTGTATTTATGTCAATGCCGAACCAATACACTTGTCATCGGCAGATAAATACAACTTGAAAGGAATACCTGGCTTAGGTGACATTAACACAGGTGGTGAGATTAAATATTCCTTGATGTCATCAAGAGCCTTCTGATGTTGGGCTTCCCATCGAAATTCTTGATCTGCTTTTAACTTCAATAATGGAGTAAAAGCATTAAAATCTTTCCAGAAAGGTTAGAAATAAATCTCCTTACAAAGTTAATCTTGCCGATCAGATACTGCAACTCTTTTTTACTGGTAGGAGGTTTAATCTTCTTGATGGACTCCATACTCTTGGGACCAATTTCAATTCCCCTTTCATGAACAATGAAGCCCAGAAATTGACCTGCCGATACACCAAAGGCACACTTGTGCGGATTCATCTTCAAGCCATACTTCTGGTTCTCTCCAGCACTTCCCGAAAGTCGGTTATATGATCTTCGATTGATTTAGACTTTACCATCACATCATCAATATAAATCTCCACCAATCAGCCGATCAGATCATGCTAGATGAAATTCATTGCCCTTTGATAAGTAGCACCAGCATTCTTCAACCCAAAAGTCATCACAACCCATTCAAACAATCCCAAGGCTCCTGGACACCTAAATGCAGTCTTCATAATATCTTCTTCAGCCATGAAAATCTGATTATATCCTGCATTTCCATCCATGAAGCTCAAAATCTTGTGCCCAGCAGTTGCATCGATCAGCACATCCGCTATCGGCATCGGGTATTCATCTTTGGGTGTAGCCTTATTCAAATCTCTAAAATCAATACAAACCCGCATCTTCCCGTTCTTCTTGATCACTGGGACAATACTGGATACCCATTCTGCATATCGACATGGTCGGATAAACTTGGCATCATACAACTTTGTAATTTCTTCTTTGACAGCATCATAAATCTTCGGATCAATTCTCCAATTATGTTGTTTAAACGGCCGATACTGTTGGTATTTCTTACACCACGAATAAATCCGCAAGCGCACGGAATACCGTTGTAGCACTTCACCCGGGAGTATTCCAAGGTATCGTATTTGTTTTCCCCAAGGAACGGTGATAATCTGCAGCAAGGTTAGTTTTACCCAAGGACACACAAGAATGGCAGTAGTATAGGATCGAGAGGATGAATAAAGATCTAGCTGTCCCGCAGGACGATCGCACTCTAGCTCTACTCGTTTACTTCGGGCACTGGTATAGACCTGGTCTGCCAAGTCACGCCAGCCTGTAGCTCTACGACGAACCCGAACGTGGAGGATTACAAGGGACGGACAGGGCTGTCACCACCTGCCGCCTACCTCTACAAACCGTGGGGCACGCTGCCAACAAAGGTAACCTCTAGCCTAGGCACCACGCCTATGCCGTCGATTACTACTCTAACCCCGGTCCTGGTACCAATCTGGAAGGCTAGAGCACCCCTCGCGGAGCGATGATCCCGTAAACAAGTATAACAAGAATAACGACTAGTATGTAAAGCTCACTAGATCAATAACACCACGAATACTAATCTTACGAATAAGAATAAGGTTCGTACTATGAACGAACGACGAACGAACGACGAACGATGAACGAACTAAGAACGAACGACGAACGATGAACGAACGACGAACGAACTAAGAACGAACGAAGAACGATGAACGAACGACGAACGAACGAAGAACGAACGATGAACTATTAATAAGATAAATATCCGCCAAGGGTACAAGATAAGGAAATAACTAAAAGGAAAGCTATCCCTCTCTTGATCCTTGCCCTCTCCTCTATTCTACTACTGTACAAGAGGCCCTTGGCCTGGATGGGAGTGGAATGACTTGTGTCTTGTGATATGTTTTGGAGGAGGGGGGTACCCCTTTATTTATAGCCCAAGAAGGTCGGCAACTTGAGGCGGTTCCTTAGGTCGGTGGCATTGATTGCAGGTGGAACCGACCTCTGGAAGGCGGTGGCGAACCGACATAACAAGATGGGCCAGGGGGGCCACCACAGGGGGTCGGCCGACCTAGGGTTTGGGGTCGGCCGACCTGTGGCTGGCCCCTCTGGGCCTGGGCCTTCTCAGGTGGCTTCCCCTGGTTGCCTTCTCCTCTGATCCACCTGCTATGGGTGGACTTGAAGTCTTTTTATCGGGAGTTGGGCTTTATTTGGATAATTCTTTATGACGGGGAAAATTGGTGTTTCCAGGATGGGCCTTTTATGCTTCCTTTTCCCCGTTTTCCTGTGAATTGCAGCTGCACTCACAAATTCACCAAGACTCGTGGAAATTATTAGTTTAAAGACCTAAGTCTACCTTTGGTGATTGTTTCATTATAAAAAGCGCAGCTAGTTGACGGGTAAATATTGGGTCTAAGAGCCGTCAACAACTCCCCCACACTTAGCTCTTTGCTCGTCCTCGAGTAAAGTTGCGAGCATAAGGCGGGAGATACTCATCCTCATAAATGGGAGCCTGCACACAAGTTATTTCAAGCCACACTTCATACCTGTGAACTTTGAGGTGTCTAACATGCATTCCTTGGATGATTGATAAGTGGAACGGTCATGTCTCAAATCACCTCGCCTTCCCTGTCAAGTACCTTGGGATTTTTGCATAATTTTCAGAAATAAAAACATAGTTTCATGCTCCTCAAATGACTCTCTCAAGTCGCTCATGGTGTTTACGTATTTTCCTCTCAAGGGCCATGATTTTGCCTCTTCCTTCCTTGCGTTTGATCAGGCTTTTGTGGAGCTCAAGGTAGGGTAAAGTGGAGCATACTAGTGTCTCTTATTTTGCTAAGTCAAAGACTGGATCCAATGGAGAAAACAAGTCATACAATCTGATCAAGATGTGCATGTGTGGTGGTGGCATGAAGTGGAAAATTATTTGTACTCCTTTTTATGGTGTTACCTTCTCTCTCTTTTTGAACTTTTGAGGAGGACATGGCTATCATACCTTTTTCTTTCTTTTTCTTTTATTTTTCCCATCATCATTTCTTCATCATGCTCTACTTTTGTATGAGCAGGGATTATTCTTTTTCTTTTTTTTTTTGCATAGCCATGTCTCCACTGATATTTTTGAGAGAGAAAGGTAACGGAGATTTTTGGAGTATTTATTTGGTGGATGGATGATGGAATGTTGCTCAACTTCCAGTGTAGAAGTGTAGCATGTGAGGTGGAGTGTACGTGATCTTGATCAAAAGAGTATGACAAGCTTCTCACTAGGGTCCAAGAATTTGACAAAGCTCAAATCAACAACTAGCAGCTTATAGGCTATCAAAGTATTCATGTAGAGTTCTTGGCCTTGGTAGGAAAATATAAATCAAGTGAGGAGCATCATACTATGGAATTTTTTTGATTTTCATAAAGATAAATTCCCAAGGACTCGAAGGTTAAGCAAAGATCATTTCGACAAACCATATCTCACATGCCAATTATCTAGGAAAAACATGGGTTCCTAATGATAAGGTGTTCACAAGCATTCAGCGATGAAGCGAGAAATAACAAGTGTGCAAGTCCATGAATGTGAGAGGTAGAGTTGTGGGCAAAAGATAAATCAATTATGATTGTCCCAAAAGATTAGTGCGTCAAGTTTTATTTAATTTTCAGATTATCAGAATGAACTTGACAGTGTAGCAGGCAAAAAGTGGAAGTGTGGTGCAAACTCAGGAGGCAGGAGGAGGCTGGAGCCTGGTGGGGACCACCAGGGGTCGCCCGACCCTCCTGGTGGGGTCGGCCGACCTGGCCTGGACCCCACAGGTTCTGTGTTTTCGCGTGGCGAACGTCCCTGAGTTGCCTCGTATGGTTCTGGATGATTTGGTTGTGATTGTTCCAGATATGGCGATGTTTCCCCCCCCACACTTGCCTTTTTGCCTGTTTCCTTCAAAAACGACAAAGATATGGAAACACAAATATTGCTCTACCGGTATGCAAGGCCGGGGAGCACTATCACTGATTGAATTATAAACTGAACTGATAGGCGCATTACAATTGGAAGGGAAATAGTTGATAAAAGAAAATAAACAGAAGGAAACGAATGCGCCTATTCTTATTCTATTTATTTGGCCCTCTTAATCCTTTTTTATCACCTCCAGGGCCAGATCTTCTTGTGCCCACTTCTTGGAGAGAGTTTTGATGAGGGCCTCGTCTTGCATCCTTTCATGCATAAGATTGTTGTAGAGGTTTTGGAGGACGCCATTTTCCTTCTTTGCTCGGGCCACCTCCTGCTCCAAGCTCCTAATCTTGAGGTGGGCTTTTTCTAGAGCCTTAGCGCATCTTTCAAAACGCTCGTCATCGGCCACCCAATAGGGTCTTTCTTCCTTACCCTTATTCTCGGTGCAGATGGAAGAGGCGTCGCTCTTTTCGCTCATGACTGAGGTGAAGGTTTTGGTTCAAGGAGTGGAGCTTTGAAAGAGATGAATGGAGAGGGGGTGCAATGGGTTGTATTTATAGTGGTTCTCCCTCTCCCGGCGAAGAAACGAAGGATTTATTTCCGAAGCATAGCTGAACGGGACAAGGAAAACTTGGAAGGCAGAATGAGCAAAGGATGGAAGGCAGGGGTGGCCAGAGGGGGTCGGCCGACCCTGGTAGCCAGGTCGGCCGACCTGCCTTGGCAGGCTCTGGCCTTTCTGTTTTTCGTGAAGCTTTGTTGGGGAAGGTGTTCTCGGGATAAACAGGGTATAGAAGGATATTTCGATGCAGAGGTCAAGAAAAGATATTTAAATCAATTAGGTGCATGACATCGAAATCTTTATTTGCTTTGGGCTCAAGATAAATTTTAAGGCGCTGACCATTTACCTTGAATACATTACCTCCGTCGTCCTGGAGTGTGATTGCCCCATGAGTCGACGTGTCGATGATGGTGTATGGTCCGTTCCATTTACTTCTCAATTTTCCATGCCCGAAGAGCTTTACCCTTGAATTGAAGAGTAACACCTTGTCTCCAACTTTGAATTCTTTTATCTTTATTCGCCGGTCATGCCAGCGCTTTGTACGCTCCTTGTAGATGGCTAAGTTGTGATATGCTTTGTCTCTCCATTCTTCTAACTCAGCTATCTCCATTTTTCTTCTCCACCCAGCTCCTTTCATATCCATGTTCCAAGTTCTCATGGCCCAATATGCTTTATGTTCCAACTCGACTGGCAAATGGCACGTTTTTCCATAGACGAGTTGGTATGGTGACATGCCTATGGGTGTCTTGTAGGCTGTTCTATATGCCCATAGTGCATCGGGTAGCTTGTTCTTCCATCCCTTCCCCATTTCCAAGACTGTTTTCTGCAGGATCCGCTTGATTTGTTTGTTGGATGTTTCGGCCTACCCATTTGTTTGAGGATGGTATGGAGTGGCAATGTTGTGCTTTGCTCCAAGCTCTCTTAGAAAGCTACGGAAGGTCTTATCAATGAAGTGAGACCCTCCGTCGCTTATCACCATTCTCGGAGTTCCAAACCTTGGAAAGATAAACTCGTGGAACAGCCGGCGAGCGTGTTTGGAGTCGGCAGCTCGGCATGGCATAGCTTCTACCCATTTGGATACGTAATCCACTGCCACCAATATGTACTCACAATCTTGGGACTTCACGAATGGTCCCATGAAGTCAATGCCCCATACATCGGAGAGTTCGACTTGAAGGTTGTATGTGAGGGGCATGGCATCTCGTGCTGTGATGCCTCCAAATCTCTGGCATTGTGGGCATCTTCTAATGAATTCTTTTGTATCTTCATACATGGTTGGCCAGAAGAATCCACTTTGCCAGATCTTTGCTTGGGTACGGAAGGCACCATAGTGTCCACCGTATGGGGCTGCATGGCATTTTTCAATGATTTGTGTGCTCTCGGGAGTGGGCACACATCGCCTAAGCAGTCCATCGGCGCAGACACGATAGAGGTATGGTTCATTCCATAAGTGACGGCGACTTTCATAAATCAATCTTCTTTTATCCGCCCCTGGTGGTACGTATCCTGTGGCGATGAAGTTCACGATGTCGGCGTACGAAGGGTGCGAATCCGTCACTTTTAGCAGCATGTCGTCGCGTAGGAAGTCATTTATGGGTAACTCCTGCAAGTTAGTGAACTGCATACGCGACAAATGATCTGCTACAGAATTTTCTACTCCTTTCTTATCTTTAATTTCAAGATCAAACTCTTGGAGTAGAAGGATCCATCTTATGAGACGAGGTTTAGCATCTTTCTTAGCAAGCAGATATCTCAAGGCAGCATGATCAGTGTAAACGATAACTGTTGCTCCAGCTAAGTAAGATCTAAACTTGTCAAAAGCAAAAACAACGGCAAGGAGCTCTTTCTCAGTGGTAGTATAATTCAACTGAGCTCCAGTCAAAGTTTTGCTAGCATAAGAAATTGCATGATGCTTTTTGTCTTTCATTTGACCAAGAACTGCCCCCACAGCATAATCACTAGCATCACACATTATTTCAAAAGGAAGCGTCCAATCAGGGGGTTGAATGATTGGAGCAGAGATGAGTGCATTCTTAAGAGTAGCAAAGGCATGCATGCAGTCATCATTGAAATCAAAGGGTGCATCCTTAGCAAGCAAGTTCGTAAGGGGTCGTGCAATTTGAGAAAAATCTTTTATGAAGCGACGATAAAAACCAGCATGACCCAGAAAACTACGAACACCCTTGATATTCACAGGAGGCGGAAGCTTTTCTATAACTTCTATTTTTGCTTTGTCCACCTCTATGCCTCTCTCGGACACAAGGTGTCCAAGAACTATGCCCTCTTGGACCATGAAGTGGCACTTTTCCCAATTAAGTACCAGGTCCTTCTCATGGCATCTCTGTAAGACCTTGTCTAAATTTTCTAAGCAATGATCGAAGGTTTTTCCATAAACAGAGAAATCATCCATAAAGACTTCCATAATTTCTTCGATCATATCAGAGAAAATAGACATCATGCAACGTTGGAACGAGGCAGGTGCATTGCACAAACCAAAAGACATGCGACGATAAGCATAAGTTCCATACGGGCATGTGAAAGTGGTCTTACTTTGATCGTCGGGGTGGATGGGAATTTGATGATATCCCGAATACCCATCAAGGAAACAGAAGAAAGAATGATTTGCCAACCGTTCCAACATCTCATCGATGAAGGGCAGCGGAAAATGATCTTTCTTTGTAGCCTTGTTAAGTTTTCGGTAATCAATGCACATTCGCCACCCCGTGACGGTTCGTTGAGGAATAAGTTCATTTTTATCATTATGAACAACCGTCATACCTCCTTTCTTGGGTACCACTTGTACGGGGCTCACCCAATCACTGTGAGGAACAGGATAGATGATCCCGGCGTGTAATAGCTTCAAGACCTCTTTCTTCACAACTTCTCTCATCGCATTATTCAGCCTCCTTTGAGGTTCCCTTGAAGGTGTACTTTCAGGATCCGTGGGAATGCGATGGGTGCAGAGAGCGGGGCTGATCCCTTTTAGGTCTTCAAGTGAGTAGCCAAGAACGGAGCGATGTTTTTCAAGCACGGCCATGAGTTTGGTGGTTTCTTCTTCCGAAAGCTTGTCACTTATGATGACGGGAGCTTGCGGATCTCCGTGCAAGAAAGCATAGCGCAAACCGGGAGGTAGCGCTTTAAGATCAATGGGAGGTCGTGGCGGTGGTGTGGTTTGTGGTAGCTCAAAGGTGTCCTCCGAGTCGGCTTCTTCTAAGATAAAGTCTTGTGCATCTTCTTCCAAGGCGAACTCGGGGTCCATGTGAGGAAAAATAGCCATGACCTCCTCCACTTGATATTCCTCAAGTGGTTCATCGGAAAGAGTGTTTCGTGAGGTGGTAATTGGAATGGAGAATGACTCTTTTCCGAGGGTGAAATTTGAGGTTTCCAAATGATGGGGCATCAATGAGGAATTTTTCTATGGGATGCCCGATCATTATGTCGAAGTTTGGGACCTCGAAGACGTAGAAATCCAGGATAACCTCAAGGTCTTTGTTGACGGTCCTTAGACCCAGTTTTTGACCGTCAATTAGCTCTATAAATAAGGAAGAACTAACACTTGTTACTTGCATTTTGTTATCAAATAACCTATTTCCACGTGTACCTCTAGATTTGGATGTGCAGGTGGAAAACAGGGATTTCCAGGTGTAAACAAGGCCCAAGGCGACGATTCCAACACGTCCATCAAACGACGCTCGCCGCGGGAATATAATTCAAGGATTAAAGGCCCAGAACCACTCAGAATATGAACTGAGGCCACGCACCTGGAAAGAGGCTAAAAGGCCGAGGGGAGCCAACCTGCCAAAGCCCAGCCCAGGGGGGGCCAGGGCCAGGTCGGCCGACCCCAAACCCTGGGTCGGCCGACCTGACATGGAGGCCCCCTGGGTCCATCTTCTTATGGCGGTTTGCAACCGACTTCAGAAGGTCGGTTCCACCTGCAATCAATGCCACCGACCTACGGAACCGCCTCAATTCCACCGCCTTTGAGGGCTATAAATAAAGGGGTACCCCTCCCCTTGGAAGACACACAACACAAGAGGCTCATTCCCTCCTCCACACATCCAGAGCTAGGGGCTCTCTAGTTAGGCTTAGGCTGAGTAGTTGGGCTGCCCTTTTGGCTCCCAAGTCCCTTGGAGAGTTTGGGGTATATTCCCTTGTATCCTTTTACTCTCTTTGTAAGACTTATTTCTTTATCAATGGAATATCATCGTTCTTGTAGTAGTTATGTGCTTATGCTAGTTCATCGTTCATCCTTGATCTTGGATGAACGTTCTTCGTTCGTTCATGTTCGTTCATCGTTCGTTCATCGTTCATCGATGTTCGTTCATGATCGTTCATCGTTCGTTCGTCGTTCGTTCATACTCGATCATCGGTTAACGACGATCGTTCATCGTTCGTCGCTCGTTCTTGAGCGACGAATGCCTATGCTTAACGTAGTGCTAGCTTTGATCCTTTGTCTAAGTAATCGCTTGCTAGACCTAGTTGTTCCTTTTGCTTAGTCATCGGGTCCATTGTCTTGCAAGAGTGCTCTAGGTTTATCGCCTTGCGAGGTGCCTCGAGGGATCTAGAGTTGTGGTTAGTTACGCTAGCATGGTGCTAGGGCTTCCTTTCCACCCTTGGATGCGTGTTCGTGCCCCACGGTTTGTAGAGGTAGGCGGCAGGTGGTGACAGCCCTGTCCGTCCCTTGTAATCCTCCACGTTCGGGTATGGCGTAGGAGTATATATGAAATGTCCGGAGATTGGGGCAGACTCTGATCGCTGGATCTCCCGATGATGGCTCGGCAGTAGAACAGCTTAGTCTTGGCTTGTGTGCAGCTTAGGCTATAGGTAGATGCTACGCACGCTACTTGACGATGTACATTAGGAGTAGCAGTTCTTCTTACTTAACCTTAGTCTAGCCTAGAGCCGCCTCTCGCCTTTTATCAGAGAGTGGAAATGCCTGCTGTGTGTGTCGCACTATCCTCTATCCATACATTTGCCTTACCCCTGTATTTGGATATTGGTTATGATCTATCATTTGTAACACCATGAGTATAAGTACACACTTGTCAACCACGTCTTCCTTTGGGAAAATATAAATAACGATACCCTGGAATACTCTCGGGTGAAATGCTACAACGGGTTATCCGTGCGCTTGCGGATTATCTTTTATGATTAAATACTAATAATACATTTCTAGCACTCGTTGCTAGTTGTGGATTATTATGTATCCTAAGCAAGTAACTTAACCCCAGATATTTCTGGCGCCGAACCGGGAATATTCACTCTAGGCCTAACCAGCCTAAGGTGGTGTTTTCTGTTTGGTGTAAGAAATACCAACAAGCATTTCTGGCGCCGTTGCCGGGGAAGACAATTGTTGACAAGTGTATACAATGATTACTCATGATTACACTTGATGTGATTTAACCATTTCCATTACAGGCTAACCTTGATCTGTTTTCTCTCTTTGATGTGAAAACAGGATAGTGTATGCGTGGATTCAACTTGCCGGAAAACTTCGTTGATAATCCAGAGTCGCTTGTAAGGAAAGTTCGACCCCGCGTCGACTCTCCCTCACAAGCAACACTCCCGACAGACGAACCCACATCATCCGCACCATCATCACTTATTGACATGGCTGATCAAAGGACCCTCCGTGACTACTCTGCTCCCTCCGTTGCCAATGTTCCCGTTGGGCCCAATGTCAACGCCGGTGACGCAGGGTTTGCAGTCAAATCAAGCCTAATCACTATGGTGCAGGCCATTCCCTTTTGTGGAAAGGCCACGGAGGACGCCAACACTCATCTCCAGCAATTCCTTGAGATATGCAACACATCGGCAACCGCCGGAGTCAACCAAGATGCTATCAGACTTCGTTTGTTTCCCCTCTCCCTCCTTGGGAAGGCGAAACAATGGTTCTATGCCAATCGTGCTAGCATTGACACTTGGGACCGCTGTTCTACCGCGTTCCTCGCAAAGTTTTTCCCGTTGGGCAAAACCAATGCCCTTCGTGGAAGAATATCAAGCTTCCAGCAAGCCAACAATGAAACCATCGCCGAGGCGTGGGATAGGCTCCAAGATTACATATCCGCCTGCCCACACCATGGGATGGAAGAATGGCTCATTCTGCAACATTTCTACAACGGGTTGACACCAACAACCCGTGGACATATGGATGCCGCTGCTGGAGGAGCCTTCTTCTCAATGACCGTTGCTCAAGCTAAAGAACTTATTGAGAAGATGGTCTCCAATCAAGGGTGGAGCGATGAACGTCTCCAACCACGCTCTAAAGGCGTACACCCTATCAAGGAGGTGGACTTATTGTCCGCCAAGCTCGACCTCGTCATGAAGCGCTTGGACAACTTCAACACGCATGGTAGTGTTCGTTCACTTGACTCACGCATCACGTGTGAGGAATGTGGCAACACTGGCCATATGGGGGAGGATTGCCCCAACCATGCCCATGAAGAAGCATTCTACATGAACAACAACAATGGGTATCGTCCAAGTGGAGGTCAAGGTTTTAACCAAAACCGCCAATCTTATCAAGGAGGTAACAATTTCCCTGGTTTTAATAACAATCAGCCTTCTTTGAAAGATTTGGTTTATGGCCAAGCTAAAATCAACGAATCAATCAACAAAAAGCTTGCTGCCAATGATCAAAGTTTAGAGAGTTTAAATTCAAAAATAGAAGGTCTTTCTTCCGCTTTCAAAAATCAGTTGAGCTTTAATAAAATGATAGAAACTCAGTTAGCTCAGCTTGCTGCTCTTGTTCCTTCTGCTAAATCTGGGCAGATTCCTGGGCAACCAGAATCTCCCATTGAAAAGGCTAATGTTATCACTACGAGAGGAGAAATGTTCTCTCGTGGGACTAACCATGCAGGGGAGAACAGGCAAATAAGAGGAGAACCTTCCACAATAAAATCTGATCCAGGCTTTCCAGTAATCTCTTGTGCAATCAAGAGATTCCACTTCGACTATGCAATGTGTGACCTTGGGGCCAGCGTAAGCATTATGCCCAAAGCAATCTTCGAGCAATTAAAGTACAGATTCCTCACACCAACAGCGATGCGGCTACAATTGGCCGACTCATCCTTTCGCTTTCCAATGGGGATTGCGGAGGATGTGCCGGTATTCATAAGAGGCCACACCGTCCCGGTGAACTTTGTGGTGCTTGACATGGATATTGATAAGGAAACGCCCCTCATCTTGGGACGTCCCTTCCTTAGCACCACAAAGGCCCAAATTGATGTTGGAGTTGGAGAAATCCGCCTCTACATCAATGGGAAGGAGGAGAAGTTCGAGTTTCAACCTCGGAAAGAACAATGCTCGATGATCAAGGTCAAGTATGGGCCAAACACCTCCAACATTCAAGAAGTTGAAGTGACAGCCAGGAAAACGGACAGCCTCATTGCTCTATGGAAAAGCTTGGCAAAGATTGAAAATCCATCGCAGTTTCAACCAAAGAAACCTGCGACCACGAGGCCGGGATTATGGGCCAAGAAACCCATCCCAAAGTCCGAGAAGCCACCTACACCATCAAAGATGAAACAAGTGTGGCAACTGAAGGTGCAGCCCTCTACGTCCTCATCTCCAAGGACCGGGTCCGCGCCACCAAGCTAAACCCGTTGCAGAAGTCTTAGTCCGTCAGGACTTTAAACGACACGGCCCTGGCCGCCAGGAAAACCGGCATTATCATTCGAACACCGACGGTTCCATCGATTGGTTTTCACTCTCATAACCCGTTCGGAGTTTTCGTTCTTGCGTTCTTGCTCGACCTCGCTGCAGCATGAAGCGCGCCGGCAAAGCCTTCGCCTCGCTGCTCCGGTCCGGGAGCACAGGCTCGGGTTCATCTCGACCTCGCACTCGCGCCCGCACCGCCACCGAGCAAGTGTCAAGCCCTCAACATGAAGCCGCAACGGAGGAACAAGCCAACACCGAGCATCGTCTTCTCGTCGACACCGACCTCGACTTGGTGGGCGACGAAGAGATGAGCGCCTACGAAGCTCTCCGACTCCGAACATTTGCTCCTACGCGAGCATTTGATCCGGAACTGCTGCAAAAGATTGGTATGGATGCTGAATTTTCTCGAGTATTTAAAGCAATAGGGTGGGATAAGTTTGCGAGTGTAGATGAGCAGGGTTCCCGCTTACTTACACTACAGTTTTTATGCACCCTACGCGTGGTAGATGACGGTATTACCTTTCGGTTTTTCCGGGAGGAATATCATTTGACATGGAAAATCCTTAGTCAATGCCTCGGCTTTAATTCTCGCTGCACCATTGATGTTGATAGTTCGATTCCGGGTTACTCAAAGTTAGCTTTTTGGCAAAGAATTTCTGCATCTCCTACTTGTGAGAAACCCCGAACTAATCATATTCATCATCCTACCTTGCGCTTGTTGCACATGTGGCTTGGCATTACCTTGTTTCCTAGAAGTGATATTAGGATTGTGCGTGAGGATGATCTGAAAATTCTTTATGCTATGGTTGAGAAAATAAAGATTGCTCCTGTCATGTCCATGATTTCTCAGTGGTTAGAAAATTTTAGAATGACTGGACCAATTGAGTGCACCTCGTTGATTACACGTATTGCTGCGGGTGTTGGTGCTTTGCATGATGCTAATGTTGCTTATCTTGATACACCCCGCTCTCTTATCACCGAGGATTATCTTATTCAAGGTCATACACTTAAGCATGGTCCAAATAATTCTCTCATATTCTATTATGTCGGTTATACAAATGAATTCCCGTTACCTAACCGGGAACTTCGTTTGTATGGCTGTAAAAACCTAACCACACCTCTCGAAAAAGAGGAAGCTGCACGCAGGAGTACTTCTTCTCGCAGGAGGACACGCAGGCCGGAGCCGACCGCCGACACCGGGATACCCGCACCGCAGCCCATGGCCTATGCACATGGGCCAAGCTACGGTCACGCCGGGTATGGTCCCGGTGGGTACACCACTCCACCACTGTTCGAGGTCGGCGGCTCGTCGCAGCAGGGTGCGGGCCAAGCCCAATGGACGCACCCTTCCCGCGCGCAATGGGAGGAAATCTCCTCCGATTCGACGTCCTACTCACCACGGGCCGGTGGGCGGCGTTCGTCTGCAGCTCGTGATCCATATCTTGAGCAGCAAATGAATGCGCTCACCGAGCAAATGGGACGCATCGAGACTCGAGGAGAGGACGTTGAGTACACTCTCAACCAACACGTCCTGCAGACCCATCAGTGGCAAGAAAACACAAGTGCCCAGCTCACCAACCTCACCAACATGACGCAGCAGGGCCAAGCCGATATGTTGGCTTACTTTCGCCACACCGGGTTCGATCCTCGACATCACCCATGAGCAAGAACAAGCTTGGGGGGGATGCCATACCCCCCGCTAAGGTATCATGTATCGCAACTTGTATCCTTTTGTTTCTTTTGTTTGCTTGTTCTTGCACCTCTCATGAAAAATACCAAAAAAATGATAAATCTGAAAATAAAATAAAAATGACAAAACTAAAAAGAACAAAATTAGTCTTTAGTGTGGTTTCTAGTTTTTCGTAGTTTCTCTTCATATGCGAGTATGAGTGTTTAGCCTTCCTTATGTTGAGATGATGAACAGTTGCTCTGTTTTATCTCTTGTTTGTACCTAGTCACAACTTAGTGCTCTCCCAAGTTTTGAGACTTTTGGCTTATGCTTACCTAGAACTTGAAACTTGTGGGCTGCATAGTGCTTGATCTAAGTCTAAGTTGTTGTGAGATATGATATGGTACAAATAGGGCTGCTATGATCTTGTTCAAAGTAGGACTTGACTTCCGGAGTTTTATTTTACAAAATACAAAAAAATGATAAAGTTCCTCAATGATCAAAATTCCTACCAAAGCCATATGTTGTTCTTACATTGCAAACCCTTACACATATGCTGCTTGTCATTGCATTGAGCTTTATCAAAATTGTGTGACCCTAGTGAGAAGCTTGTCGTACTCTCATTGATCAAGATCACGTACACTCCACCTCGCATGCTAAACTTCTACACTGGAAGTTAAGCAATACCACCACACTTTCCACCAAAATAAATACTCCAAAAATTCATTGTTACCTCTCTCTCAAAATGTATCATTGGAGACATGGCTATGCAAAAGAAAGAAAAAGAATAATCCCCTGCTCATACAAAAGTAGAGCATGATGAAGAAAAATGGGGAATAAAGAAAGAAAAATGTTGAGAAAAAGAAAGAAAGCAAGATAGCCATGTTCTCCTCAAAAATTCAAAAAGAGAGAGAGGAAACAAATAAAAAGGAGTATAGTTCTTCCACCTCACCACCACCTTACACACACATGCACATCTTGATCAAGATTGTATGACTTGCATTCTCCATGGATCCACTCTTTTCGTTCAGCAATATGTGTGATGCAAGTATGCCTCATATCATCCCTACCTTGAGCTCCACATACAAGCCTTAGAAGTAGGATGACAAAGAGGCAACACAATAATGCCTTGGTGAGGAATATACACTTATTGAGCGATTCGAGAGCATCATTTGAGGAACTTTGCTTTTATTTCAAAACTTTTGAAAACCTCCGGAAAATAAAAGTCAAACAATGGACAAGTGAATGGTGCTCTGTTATAACCGTTCTATCTCTCAACCGCCCAAGACAAGGAAAAAGCCATATGCCCCGTAAGGAGTAAGGTAAAGGGTGAGTTGCCATGCCAACTTTTTCAACTCAAAGGAGAGTATTTTGTTGTGTGCATGGTACCTATGAGATATGAAACATTGTAGCAACTCCTGATCAACATCCTAAGTCCTACTTCTTGCTCGGGACGAGCAAGGAGGACAGCTTGGGGGAGTTGTTGACGGTCCTTAGACCCAGTTTTTGACCGTCAATTAGCTCTATAAATAAGGAAGAACTAACACTTGTTACTTGCATTTTGTTATCAAATAACCTATTTCCACGTGTACCTCTAGATTTGGATGTGCAGGTGGAAAACAGGGATTTCCAGGTGTAAACAAGGCCCAAGGCGACGATTCCAACACGTCCATCAAACGACGCTCGCCGCGGGAATATAATTCAAGGATTAAAGGCCCAGAACCACTCAGAATATGAACTGAGGCCACGCACCTGGAAAAGAGGCTAAAAGGCCGAGGGGAGCCAACCTGCCAAAGCCCAGCCCAGGGGGGGCCAGGGCCAGGTCGGCCGACCCCAAACCCTGGGTCGGCCGACCTGACATGGAGGCCCCCTGGGTCCATCTTCTTATGGCGGTTTGCAACCGACTTCAGAAGGTCGGTTCCACCTGCAATCAATGCCACCGACCTACGGAACCGCCTCAATTCCACCGCCTTTGAGGGCTATAAATAAAGGGGTACCCCCTCCCCTTGGAAGACACACAACACAAGAGGCTCATTCCCTCCTCCACACATCCAGAGCTAGGGGCTCTCTAGTTAGGCTTAGGCTGAGTAGTTGGGCTGCCCTTTTGGCTCCCAAGTCCCTTGGAGAGTTTGGGGTATATTCCCTTGTATCCTTTTACTCTCTTTGTAAGACTTATTTCTTTATCAATGGAATATCATCGTTCTTGTAGTAGTTATGTGCTTATGCTAGTTCATCGTTCATCCTTGATCTTGGATGAACGTTCTTCGTTCGTTCATGTTCGTTCATCGTTCGTTCATCGTTCATCGATGTTCGTTCATGATCGTTCATCGTTCGTTCGTCGTTCGTTCATACTCGATCATCGGTTAACGACGATCGTTCTTCATCGTTCATCGTTCGTCGCTCGTTCTTGAGCGACGAACGCCTATGCTTAACGTAGTGCTAGCTTTGATCCTTTGTCTAAGTAATCGCTTGCTAGACCTAGTTGTTCCTTTTGCTTAGTCATCGGGTCCATTGTCTTGCAAGAGTGCTCTAGGTTTATCGCCTTGCGAGGTGCCTCGAGGGATCTAGAGTTGTGGTTAGTTACGCTAGCATGGTGCTAGGGCTTCCTTTCCACCCTTGGATGCGTGTTCGTGCCCCACGGTTTGTAGAGGTAGGCGGCAGGTGGTGACAGCCCTGTCCGTCCCTTGTAATCCTCCACGTTCGGGTATGGCGTAGGAGTATATATGAAATGTCCGGAGATTGGGGCAGACTCTGATCGCTGGATCTCCCGATGATGGCTCGGCAGTAGAACAGCTTAGTCTTGGCTTGTGTGCAGCTTAGGCTATAGGTAGATGCTACGCACGCTACTTGACGATGTACATTAGGAGTAGCAGTTCTTCTTACTTAACCTTAGTCTAGCCTAGAGCCGCCTCTCGCCTTTTATCAGAGAGTGGAAATGCCTGCTGTGTGTGTCGCACTATCCTCTATCCATACATTGCCTTACCCCTGTATTTGGATATTGGTTATGATCTATCATTTGTAACACCATGAGTATAAGTACACACTTGTCAACCACGTCTTCCTTTGGGAAAATATAAATAACGATACCCTGGAATACTCTCGGGTGAAATGCTACAACGGGTTATCCGTGCGCTTGCGGATTATCTTTTATGATTAAATACTAATAATACATTTCTAGCACTCGTTGCTAGTTGTGGATTATTATGTATCCTAAGCAAGTAACTTAACCCCAGATATTTCTGGCGCCGAACCGGGAATATTCACTCTAGGCCTAACCAGCCTAAGGTGGTGTTTTCTGTTTGGTGTAAGAAATACCAACAGTCTTCATGATAGAGAGTCACATCTCTGACAATCCCCAAACTCTCAAGAATATGGCCTGATGGGTGCTTGAGGAGTTTGTTTGTTGATGTCCATGGTCGGTTGCCAAAGATTGACAACTCGTATGTGTCGGAGAGGATATTGGCACCAACAAGAGGGTTGTAGAGTGCATCCACCTTGGTTCCTTTGATGGAGCAGCATATGTTGGTTGAGGGAGGGCAGAGCCGAATGGTATCCATGGATAGCTCATTCTCCCTCAACCATTCATCGCTCATGATTGAAGTAAGCTCCCGAACAGTCTCCACAAGATATTCTTTTTCAATTGGTTCGGGAGGTGGCAAAGGAACAGGCGGTCTCTTTTGAAACAAATAGTTCGAGGTGTTTCCAAAATCTTCAAAAATTTCTTCCTCAAACTCAAATGGGAACTCTAGAGGTTCATCATCCTCTGTCATTGTTCGGGAATCAGATGAGGACTCGGATGTTGGGTCTACCAAGGTAGACACCTTTTGTTGTGTTTCCACAATGAGTTCCTCATCTTTTGACTCCGGCTCCTCGGGTATTTCAGCGGAAAAAGGTGTATTTTCAACAATTCTTTCTAGCAAATCTTTTGCTTCCGCTATGGTCTTATGAGAAAAAGAACCACCGGCAGCCGTGTCAAGATAAAGTGCGGAGTCCTTGCTCAACCCTGAATAAAAATGTTGCAAAAGAACGGGTTCTGGGAGCAATAACTCTGGACCGGAATCTGTTAATGAACAGAACCGTATCCATGCCGCACTAACGGTTTCTTCCTCCTCTTGGCGAAAGTTAATTATTTCCGCGCGTAGAGCAGTGATACGAGATACGGGAAAAAATGCTAGACAAAATTTGTCTCGCAATTCTTTTCAATCACCGTTCACTCTCTTAGCGGTGTAAGTGTACCATTGCTTTGCCTTCCCATTGAGTGAGAAGGAAAACAATTTCCACTTTAAAGTTTCATGTGTCATGCCATTGATCAATCGGCATGCACACAATTGCTCAAACTCTCGCAAGTGTTCAAAAGGATTTTCATTTTTAAAACCAGAGAAAGAAAGTCCTTTGATCAAAGAAATAAAACTGGGGCTGAGCTCATAGCTTGTTGAAACAACAAGTTGAGATGAACATGGTGGCTCTAAAAGCTCGCCCCGTGCAGTGGAAAAAGATTGGATTGTGGGTGATGACTCCATGTGTGTATTTTTTTATTTTTTTTAATTTAATTGAACGGGAAATGTAAAGATAAGTTACGAGGGCAAACCTGGTCCGCTACAGAATTAGCAACCGTTCCCCGGCAACGGCGCCAGAAATGCTTGTTGGTATTTCTTACACCACGAATAAATCCGCAAGCGCACGGAATACCATTGTAGCACTTCACCCGGGAGTATTCCAAGGTATCGTATTTGTTTTCCCCAAGGAACGGTGATAATCTGCAGCAAGGTTAGTTTTACCCAAGGACACACAAGAATGGCAGTAGTATAGGATCGAGAGGATGAATAAAGATCTAGCTGTCCCGCAGGACGATCGCACTCTAGCTCTACTCGTTTACTTTGGGCACTGGTATAGACCTGGTCTGCCAAGTCACGCCAGCCTGTAGCTCTACGACGAACCCGAACGTGGAGGATTACAAGGGACGGACAGGGCTGTCACCACCTGCCGCCTACCTCTACAAACCGTGGGGCACGCTGCGAACAAAGGTAACCTCTAGCCTAGGCACCACGCCTATGCCGTCGATTACTACTCTAACCCCGGTCCTGGTACCAATCTGGAAGGCTAGAGCACCCCTCGCGGAGCGATGATCCCGTAAACAAGTATAACAAGAATAACGACTAGTATGTAAAGCTCACTAGATCAATAACACCACGAATACTAATCTTACGAATAAGAACAAGGTTCGTACTATGAACGAACGACGAACGAACGACGAACGATGAACGAACTAAGAACGAACGACGAACGATGAACGAACGACGAACGAACTAAGAACGAACGAAGAACGATGAACGAACGACGAACGAACGAAGAACGAACGATGAACTATTAATAAGATAAATATCCGCCAAGGGTACAAGATAAGGAAATAACTAAAAGGAAAGCTATCCCTCTCTTGATCCTTGCCCTCTCCTCTATTCTACTACTGTACAAGAGGCCCTTGGCCTGGATGGGAGTGGAATGACTTGTGTCTTGTGATATGTTTTGGAGGAGGGGGGTACCCCTTTATTTATAGCCCAAGAAGGTCGGCAACTTGAGGCGGTTCCTTAGGTCGGTGGCATTGATTGCAGGTGGAACCGACCTCTGGAAGACGGTGGCGAACCGACATAACAAGATGGGCCAGGGGGGCCACCACAGGGGGTCGGCCGACCTAGGGTTTGGGGTCGGCCGACCTGTGGCTGGCCCCTCTGGGCCTGGGCCTTCTCAGGTGGCTTCCCCTGGTTGCCTTCTCCTCTGATCCACCTGCTATGGGTGGACTTGAAGTCTTTTTATCGGGAGTTGGGCTTTATTTGGATAATTCTTTATGACGGGGAAAATTGGTGTTTCCAGGATGGGCCTTTTATGCTTCCTTTTCCCCGTTTTCCTGTGAATTGCAGCTGCACTCACAAATTCACCAAGACTCGTGGAAATTATTAGTTTAAAGACCTAAGTCTACCTTTGGTGATTGTTTCATTATAAAAAGCGCAGCTAGTTGACGGGTAAATATTGGGTCTAAGAGCCGTCAACAGATACCCAGGCTTGATGGGCAATTGGTGTTCAACAATGTCTCGACTCAGGCCAGGCATCTCGCTATACTCCCAAGCAAAACAATCTTTATATTCCTTTAATAATGCTATTAACTTTTCCCTAAACTCTTTACAAATCTTTTTACTAATAAATGTCGGCTGAGGCTTATCACCATCTCCAATATCAACATCCTCTAACTCATCGGCCGATACAAAACCATGACCAAGCTTTCCTTCCGCTCTTTCGTCGATCGGCTGATTGTCGATTGCTTCTTTCTTCTCAGCTTCCATCGGCCGATCAACGTCCAGGTCCGGTAATTGCTACAGCAATCGCGGGGTTGCCGACCCCTCCGTAATGCAGACACCCTCATCGGTAACGTCCAATGCTTCACCTTCCCAGTAAGTTCCTGATATGCACGGCAAGTTTTCCATCATCATCGGCAAAAAGTCTGCAGTCGCCACACTCACCGATCTATCAGCTTGAACAGTCTCCACCTCGTCGCCGACCCACTGGATAAGGAGCTGATGCATTGTGGAAGGAATACAGCAATTAGCGTGAATCCAATCCCTACCCAGCAGTACGGCGTATGATCCGTTGCCTTCAATCACGAAAAACGTGGTTGGCAAGGTCTTGCTTCCAACAGTAACCTCGATATTGGTGACTCCTTTAACCTCAGAGCTCCTGCCCCCATAATCCCTTAAGGTCATATTAGTCTTCGTCAACTCTTCAGGTAACTTGCCGATCTTCCTGTAAGTCACCATCGGCAAGACATTGACAGCAGCACCACCATCGACCATCATCTTGCTCATCGGCTTGCCATTGATATAACCGTTGAGATACAAAGCCCTCAGATGAAGATGATCGACACCAGACGGCTTCTCAAACACTGCTTGCTGTGGACCCAACAACAACACGGCAGAAGCTTCTTCTTCCGATTCATTAATACTCAAAGAACTAAATTCGCGTGGCAACATGAGTACCATATTGATAGGAGCTTCAACTTCATGTACCTGAGATTTGACTTTCGGTCTCCATACCTTCTTGGACTCAGGCCCCTTTTCATAGTCATCCTTCTGGTTCACCTCCTTGTTTAGCTCTCGACAACGTGTCCTCTGTACTCTTCTCTTCTGTGTCTTGGTAAAAATACCACTTGGACACCATTGACCTTCTTCTGTGAACTCTCCCTGATAATCTTCCTCATAGTCTTCAACTTGATTAACAGGACCAAGTCTCTCTTGTACAGAACTCTTGACGCCAGCATCCCTTCAAAGCGATCACGTCTATCAAAACGATCATGCTGTCTTCTTAGAGGGACCCGGCTTGAGGTGCCAACTTCCCTGTACAGCGCTCCAGATCGCCTGCTACAACCTGGGCAACCTTCAATCGGTGGTAATTTCATACCCTGCTCCCAACAATACTGGAAAAAAGGGCAATTCCAATGTGGGTCAAAATCATCATCACTAGATCTCCTATCTTCCCTCTCCCTTTTCCTCGAGTAATTCCCAATCAATGCAGCAGACCCCCCGATCATGTTGACTGGAAAAGGATGTCCATCAATCTTCATTGGCTTTTGACCAGAAAACCTGATACGATCGCTCTCAATTGCTGATTGGATCTGTTGCCTGAACACCTTGCACTCATTGGTGTGATGAGAGGGAGAATTATGCCACTTGCACCACTTGATTTTCTTCAATTCCTCAGCCGAAGGCAACGTGTGATTAGGTGGGAGTTGAATAAGCTTCTCTTGCAACAACAGATCAAATATCTTGTCGGCTTTATTGACATCAAAGTCATATTTCTTCTCCTCTGCCTTTTGCTTAACCCACGGACACATAACAGACTTCTTATTCCTGGTCCATTCAGCGAGAGCAACTTCATCTTCATCATCAGAATCAGATGAATAATCAGCATAAGCCGCTTGATATTGTCTGCCACGTGTATTCTGGATGTGTCCTTCCTGGATTGACGCCTTCTGAACGAGCTGTGCTAAACCATCGACCTCCTGAGGCACAAATTTGTCCCTAATCTGAGGCAGTAGACCCTGATAAGCAATCTCAGCCATTTGCCGATCCGTCAAATTCAGGTTATAACACCTGCCACAGATGATTCTGAACCTCTGCACGAAATCGGCAACTGACTCCCCAGCCTTCTGTCGAACAGCTGTCAAATCCGATATGCTCAACTCCGTCATGCCAGTAAAGAAATAGGAGTGGAACTTCTTCTCCAAATCGGCCCAATTCCGCACGGATCCTGCAGGAAACGAAGTAAACCATGAGAATGCCGATCCAGATAACGACAGAGGAAACAGTCGAACTTTCAATGCATCTTGTGCCGATGCTTCTCCCAACCGCGCCAAATATCGGCTAATATGCTCCACTGTAGAGACATTATCTTGCCCTGAAAATTTTGAAAACTCTGGCATCTTGGATCGGTGTGGCAAAGCAACTTGTTCCATCCACTCTGGATACGGACGTCGATACATAAAGCTCTGCTCTCTAGGCTTGAGATCAAACTGTTCTTTCATAAGCTCAGCCAACCTGGCGACAATATCTTCTGACGCATTCTGTCCTTGCCCCCCAGCCGATTGGGGTGGTTGGTGTAACTGTGGCTGTATCTGAGCAGGCTGCTCTCTATTGTAATGCTCACTGTAATCCGCCACCCTATGATAACCTTGCGGTATTTCCTGGCTAAACAATGCAGAGTTAACATTGGGAGCCACATGATACCTTGTCTGAGAAGTTTGACCAATCCTTGGTTCAGTAGACGTTCCTCCTACTTCCATCCTCTGCATGGACATCGGCGTCGATTCTGTATTTGGATTAGGAAGGTTTGGCGCCGATACCCGATTTGTTCCTGCAGCCAAAGCTTGAGCGCTTGGAGACCATAGCTCTGGTGGCATACCATATGGTTGCCTTTGCTGACCAGCACTTGTCTCTTCTTGAGTTGTAGGTGACCACTAGGATGTGCAGGGCGTACGGGCGTGGTAGCTGGCGCAGTAAATGACGGCCCCACAAATCCAGGCTCAATCTGCAGGGTTCCATCAGCAACTGCCTTGATCATGTTGCACACAGTGTTGACAAGCACCCCCGATTGGTTAACAAAAGCACTGTGAACAGCAGCATTAACAACTTCATCCAGCAAAGCTCGATCTGGCAACTTTGCAGCTTTTATGGCGGTCAATTCCTCTGCAGTTAGCACTGCTGGTGGAGCTGATATTGATGTAATCTTGCCACGCGTCATCTTGATCGTGTCAAAGTATTTAATCTGACACCCGAACAGATAACTCTGATATTGCTTTTTCTGATCCAAAGACATCTTCTCCCAAGCGATCAATTCATGGTTGCTAGTTATCTCAGAAGAATCTTTGTCATCTAGAACAATTGGTGCAGGAATCCAAACCTGATGACCTTTACCATCAACGAGCAAGGTACCGTCATCAGCAACAGCTTGAACGAACGCCATCTGATTCTATCCTTGATTGTGTCCCACTGGGCGTGCCAAAAAGTGTGTTGGCAATAAAATGTGACTTTCACTGCAAACACACGTGGCCTGAGAGATTTGCTTGACTCTGTTCAGGACTAAACTTGGAACGCGGTGAATTCCGGAGCGTGCCAGTCGATTTTCCCTGCAAATCGACAAAGACAAGAAACGCGAGTCAAATTCTTGGGCTATCGGCCCCGGACAGGCCGATGCGTAACCGCAGCCGATGAGATTAAATAATAATTAATAAAAGATCATAATAAATGTTCGGCTGTCGGCTAGAAATGAATCGGCATGTTCGCAATAGTAAATACTCGCACAATAAATAAAGCAGGCAATACATGCATCAAGATCGGCAATCGGTAAATAACAGAATAGCATGCAATCGGCAAGTAGCTATCGGCAAGTATTGTGATACATTAAATCGGCATCGAATAAATAAGGTTCAAACCTTTACTTGAATAGGAAAAATAAGATATTAAAAGCATACGAGTATAGATTTGAACGTGGTAACCAATCGGCTAAACACCCCGAAAGAACGGTTAAACCGATAGCAACTAATTATATCCATAATCTAACAATCGCTTCACCGAGGATACGTCAACTAGGTGAGGTAAAACAGGACACGTCTAACTGTTCTACACGATCGGCAGATACGGGTATAATCGGCAACTATCAATCCCAGATACTTAGCAAATTAAATCTAACTCTTAGCAACTGTTTCGCCGAGGACACGTCAACTAAGCGAAGTAGACAGGACAAGTCAAACTGACTACCCAGTAGCTAAGAGTAGATCTAATTGACTAAGCACCTTAACCGTGACTCGAATAACTAGAAAGAACAGGAAATCGGCATCAGCAATCGGCAAACAAGGTCGCGGCTAGGACAAGTCAACTAACCGTAACAAAGAATTGGACTAGGTCTTAAACAATTCCATGTAGTCGATGCATAACGTCGAACCCTAGATCGATCTAAACTACCGGATAACTAGCAGCCAAATCGATTTCTAATATGGACAAGTCAACATACTAAGGATCAATGCGTTTACCTGACGAGATCCAAATCGAAACCGGAGCCCCGATGGACGCCGATGCCGACGAAGAACCCGTCGAGAAGTTGTGGCGATGCGCCGAAAAGTGATTGTATTGATTGATTCCTTTTACAATACTCACGGGTCTATATTTATATACCCGAGGCGAGACTCCGACTCGACCACGATTAGGTCAAACTTTCTAAATCTAGAAAAAAGAATTAAAAAGGGATACACAAACCCACACGTGCGCGCATCTCACGCAATTTCTTCGGCTTCATGATCACTTGTGGGCCACCACTTTGTGCAAAACCTTCTTCCACCCGGCGCATACCCCGTTACTCACTGACAGTGGGCCCTGGGCCAAAATTTGGTGTCAACACACTCATAGGCCAAACAACTTCTTTGCCAGTCGGCACCACCGTTGTTTCCTCACAAACACTCTCAATCACTCACTACAAAGTAATTTTAAATGTTAAACCTGATAACTTTACTTAACACTCACGGTTACATGTGGATTCGATATAACCCTTGGGACACTTTAAGGGAAAAGCGACAACTGATACCGTGTGCTTGAGATATATAAATCAGGGTGCTAATTAAAGTTGACCAACAGCCACCCAGAAGAGCGTGCCACACGTTGTAATCATCTCATTCTCCTAACCCATGGCCATGGCTTGCAGTAGGATGCGTGAGTAAACCTCTCAGTCTCACCTCAGGTGAGAGGGGATCTAGCTATTTAACTGTCGAACACTTGAAGCTATTCTCTTTTTGGGTTTAGTCTATGTGACGCTCTTATTTACATATCAAGGTTGTCTGACAATTCATATATGCTCTTAGTTGGTGTTGGCGTTTCTTACGCAAAAAGATTTAATTTAATTTCCGCGAGCGCACAGAATACCATTATAGCATTTCACACGGGAGTATTCCAAGGTTATCGTATTTAGATTTTTCACAGGGAAGCAGGGCTAAGAATACCGTAAGTTAACAAACAATTATCTATTATTTATAACTTGCAAACTAGACCAAAGAAGGGATAAAGATATTTGATATGTGTGGTATTCAGGAAAAAGATTCATCCATATAGATAATAAGGAGTAAGCATTTAGTTTGGAAGAACAACAAGAAGATATCAATTAGCCTAGGGGTTAGCATTTAGTCTCACGATAGTCTATAATTATTTATTACTTAAGCTTTCATTAAAGATACATTCAAGTGCATCGGGGAACGGCCGCCGCCAAGACACGCAGCCCGGTAACTAGGTTCAACGTATCCGGTCAACGGCGAGTCTAGGCCCTACACATTCAACCCGAATGTGGTGGACTACAGACCGGTGCAGCTGTCACCTGCACTCGCGGCTACCACATCATCCCGTGGGGTTGAGGGCAATTCACGCTAGAACAATTCCAAGCACCTTGCTTACAATTATTCTAGTAACTTACTCTTGGCCGAAGAGCAAGCCACCTATGAACAATAAATCCGAACAGAATGTGTGGGACACGTGACAATAAGGCAATTATGTCCCTACTACCGGTCCTCAAGCAAACAACTCATTCACAATTATCATGCACAGACGTGGATCCAACACAAGAATTTCTCTATAATAATTACTTAAATAAAAAATATAAACTAAAAGGAAAACTAAATTAAATAAATAAGAAAATAAATATATTAAAAAATCTAACAAAAGAAAATATACAAGCAAACTTTACCCAAACTCCGAAGAGAACCCCGGAACTCCAAGCGATGCTCTCACTTCTACTCTAACTCCCATAACTGAAATACTAATCCTATTCTAAACTACACAGTGGAGTGATTCTTCCATGAGGTACATCTTGGAGCGTGGGAGAGGTCCTCTATTTATAGTGTGGAGTTGCCTTTGGAGAGTGGAGAAGGTTCCTACATGCTTGGAGCATTTCGTGGAATATTCCTTTCTTGCTGACGTCTCCTTGCTTGGCCGGCGCGTTAAGTAGCATGTGACCGGCTCTCGTACCGACTGGAGAAAGATTGGGCCGTTTGGAGTTTAACACAGGCCGGCCGGCCTAGAGTTTGGGCCGGGCGACCATCTTTTTTCTTGTTTTCCTCCAATCTTCTGTGAAGCATAACTCCTGCTCCTGAACTTCGAATTCGGTGATCAAAAAGTCAATTTTGACTATCTCGACAAGGGCTTTGACATGGAGGGATCAAATTCCTCATTTGAATAATTATATTTTGATGTCCAAGTCATTCCTTGTTCTTGCTTCGAATGTCGTCGAGATGTCAGAGTAGGACATTGTGTATCTTGTGCTTTTTGGATATTTGCTATTTTTCTATGAGCGTAAGCACAATTTGACCAATATTCCTATTACCTTGCAAAACAAGATCTCATCCAAAACTTGTGGAACTTTATTAGTTTTAATACAATAAACAATGGCGCATACCTTTTATTTACCGGTAAGTTGATGGTCATTTTGTGTTTTAATGACCGTCAACAGTTGGCTAGACAAATTTTGAATAGTATCTATGCTCACAGAAATTCACATAATGCAAGAAACCAATGGGGAATTACTAACCTCCACCGCAACCAGGGTCATGGCGAACGAAACTGGCATGACTTGTATAGTACTAAACAACCAAGTTAAATAACTTAGTGCGAGTTGCTATATAGTGAACCAAAGCCAATGAGGAATCCCTTTCTACACTGATCAAAACTTAGTTGCAATCATTTCTCTGCACAACACACACACACACACACACACACACACACACACACACACACACACACACGCAATAGTTAAATATTGTTAATAGTTCAAATGATAGCTTAGGTTCTGCTTGAATGCTCTAAGGGAAAAGCTAAAGCTGACACTGTGCGCTCGCGGTATATAAATCAAAGAAGAGCTACAATTGACCAACAAGTAATTAGTGGATTATATATAGCACCATGACCAGATGTAGGTTTTAGAGGTGATTCAGCAACTTATGCTTGTTAGAGAAACTTATCTTATAGTGTCCTTAAAAATATTGTTATTGGAATCGTGAAGAGCTACATTGGGCATTGTGTGAAAGTATACCACGTGTGGATGGAGGCATCGCTTTGCTCAAGATCAGTTAGTAGGGATTATGATGTTTAAGGAGGAACGTTTTGCCACACAATTGAGTCTGTTGGTTGTTAGAGAAACCCTAAACCCTAACACCCCCCCCCCCCCCCCCCCCCAGCGTCAATGGAACCGACCAAAATTCAAACCAAACACCTGGTATCCCCACTAAACTAATTTATACCAAAAGTGCTAAGCCGGTCCCACTATCAAAAGGTTCCATGCCTGTCGCATGGACCACAGAATCTCTTTCCCAATTGAACACGCAACTTCACTAAATAGGCCGCCGAATTGTTGGTTCACGCGACTCTTCTCTTTATTTTACATCTCTCTCTCTCTCTCTCTCTCTCTCTCTCTCTCTCTCTCTAAAGAGCTTACCTCAGAAAACTTGATGTGCTAACAGGGGAAATCGAGATGCGAGAGCAGTGCACAAAAAGTCATGACAAAATTAGAAGCTCCTTGATCTTTATGATGCTTCCTCTGTCCTCCGATATTCCTACGGTAAATGTAGATATATTTTGCTACCTTGACGACATGTCCTTAATTTTTGAAGTTCTTATTTTGAATTTATGATATTTAATGAAACAATCAACATGATTTGAAATTATCTCAAGCTGTTTGGAATTTGTTGCAACATTTTTTCCATGCATAATTATAGTATGCCTTAAAATATTTGATAATAGCTTGCTCGGAAAAATTGACGTCGTTCTCGGATAAGCCTTTGACTTAGAATTAAAAAGTGCTAAAATTTTTCAGACAGAGCCTTATCTAAAGAATATATTATTATGGATTCAATCATACTTGATATTCCTATGGCTGCAGAGGATATATGTCATTTAGAACATTTTGATCATAAATAAATACTTGACTTGTTTTGGAATGCTTCTTTTAGCTATTCAATTAATACTTGTCAAAAAGTGTAGTGTGATACGTCAGCGCTGCAATAAATATATACTTCAGTTGGATAGAGGAATACATTTTGTGACTAACATTTGAGTTGCTAAATATTTTATTAAATCTACACAAAACTTCATTTGACACTCTTCCTTATGCCTACTGAAAGTGGGCCTGACCTTGATCATGCTAAAGAGAGACCCTTCAGTCAGTGACACCGTGTACGATTTCACATGTTGTAAAAAAGGTTAAATAACTTCCCTAAAAAAAGGTTAAATAACTACTTAATTTATAATCAATGGGACCTCTAGGCATTATACAGCTTGTTTTGTTCTATATAAGGAGGGTTCTCCTCCATCTTTCCACAATCCAGCAATCTCCTCTGACAAAAAATTTCCTTGCTAGCTAGGATATTGGGCCTTCTAGTTTCCAATTGTCGTTTTCGAGAATGTCTAGGAGACCTAGGAGATCTGGGATCAAGTTTATTGAGAATGAAAAAGATCGCCACCTCACATATTTCAAACGTCGTTCGGGTCTTAATAAAAGCTCCGCTGATCTATCCACCTTAACTGGTGGAAAGAGCGTTATAGCACTAGAATCCGAAAGTGGGAAGAAATCCGCTTTCGGTACCCCATCCGCTAATGCTATTATAGACTCTTTTCTTTCAGAGCATAGTCCATACAACGATGAAGGAGAAACTGCTAAAGTAATTCATTTGCAAGATGAGTTATTTCGGCTAGAGAAAGGCAAAGTGGTGGATTACAAGAGGGAAAGGGAGTCTAAGGCACTTCTTAAGGCAATCCAGGATACCTCTTGTGATGTGGAGGATCTTGGTGCGAATGAGGTGAGTGACCTATTCCAGAGCCTTGGACTTGTTCAGGAAGATTTTAACAATAGGGCAAACCCTGGGATACAGTTAGATGTTAGAGCCCAAAGTGGTCCATTACTCCCTCTTTATTCACCATCGTATCATTCTCAGATAAAGATGCCACCAAGGCGTCTTCCATGGGTTCCTTTAGAAGCTTCCTCACAGCATCCACGATTATCATGGTCGCAATCCTATTTTCTTGATCCTATTCCTGACCATGAGGAAAACATGATACCACCATTACCTAATGAAGCTCATCAGTACAACTACTATTTCCCGCAGCCACAGCCACTGATGTTGCCTCTGCAAGATGAGCTATCTTTCAACCCAACAGCACCGGCTAACCCAAACCTTGCTTATACTAACAACTTCACTTTTAACCCGGTGGATCCACCTTACCAAAACCAAACATACACTCAGAACTCCAATATCAACCCATTGGCGCAACCTGGTCAAGAGCATGCACACACTCAGAGATTCAATTTCAACCTGGGGGCGGCATCTGACGAGAATGCAAATTCTCACAACTTTGCTGCCGGTCAACCACCTATTGGTTACCCGTGGCCTCCAGTTACTCCTTACAACGAGATAGACTATGATCCTAGCTTGGATCCACTTAGTTACTACTTCGGACTTGCTGATGATTATGGAGGCCAAGCTGCTGCTGATGGCCACGACGACGAGCTTGATCCCTCTGACCTGCAGGCACAAGCTGATGATGCAAGGCTCACCATGAGCTTGTTTGATTCTCCCTTTCATGGCGAAACCTTTGGTGATGGTGCATGAAATTTTCTTGATGATATGGGCCTCCATGGTGATCGTTGATGCAAGACTTCAGCGGGTTTGTGGTCCATAAACTAGTTTCGGTTATCTTTAGTTTTTCATTTCGCAAATAATTGTGGTTTAGACCGTCCAGTCTAGCCCCGTTGTTTAGGATGTCTGTGCATGTACGGATGTGACAAGGGCCGAAATCTTGGAGTCTGTTTCAAGCGGCCGATTCTTGTATTCCTGCAATGCTTTATTTGTATCCTTCTCCTTCTTGAATAAAGGATTTGTTTTTCAAATGAATGTTGTTGTCTACACGTTGAGGATGAACAAATGTGGGTTTATGGAAATTACTTTTGTGCAGAACACACGGTACGTATTTGCCATGGAAATAAAAGTATATAAAGAACACAGCCATCCAAGAAAAGAAAGGAACACATCCATCTCAAGAAATCCTTGGGTCTTGAATATAAATAGTTATTATCTACTTCTTATGCTTAAAAGATAAATGTGCTGAGGGGAAACGGCCGGAGACCCAGGATTACAGGGAAACTGAACGAAATTTTAGGAGTGTTGACAAGACCTCTTGCCTTTGCCTTTGACTTGTTGAAGTTCAGTAACTTTCGATATTCATTCACTCATCTTTATTATTAGCAGGGGAGTCCAGACCTGCCTGCGATATCTTTGTTCAGCAAGTAGAAGACGCCCAGGTATTGCTTTGCTCCAGTTATCTTGTGCGATCAATTGCGTTGGTGATGTTAGTTTTTGGCCTTCTTCATAAAATGTACATGTAGGAATTTAATAAGAGCAGCATAAAATGTACTGCTGATCTTCATCATCGTAAGCTGAAGCCTGCGGCGTTGCGCTTTAACCTGAATCCTTAGGTTGCATTTTCATCAACTAATTAATTAAGCTGCCATTAATTCCATATAAATTAGTTATGTGAACTGCAACTTAGAATTTCAAACCACATTACTTTTTTCCACTTATGCTAGTTTAACCAACGTTAACAACAGAGAACAGATTGCTCATTCTTTAGCTGATAATTCTTGTAATAAGACGTCTACAGCTGTCTAGCTGCTACGCGCCCCGGACTTTTTCGCCAATCTAATTGGCAACGGACTGTGACCCTACTGTGATCTAATAAAGCTCGACCTTCCTCGAAACAAACAACAGAGAATAGATTGAGTTCTGTGTCACTCGGTCCATACGACTAATCACCATATCCTCCCACGTCATTGTATATGTAACTACTATGAATTCATGAGCACTTGCACGATTAAAAGATATTGCTGTCAGGCAATACGTTTCATGGATCCATCGGTCGGTCATATGCAATACGATCAAGGTCCCTTATGAGACACACAGAACGGAATAAAGCAGGTGCAGAGCAGTAGAACGCATGTTGGACTCGGACTGGCTGCTGGCCATGCATGAACTATCACCACAAATTAATGCACCTTGGTCCAAACAACAGCTTTGAGTGTGCTTAAAGTGGCGTAGCTGGTGTTACCTGCTTTGGTTGGGCCATGCAGCTGCTACCTTAGCTTTCCTCCCTGTCCTATTCTCAGCTGCCTCTAATCATGTCCGGATTAGCAGTAGCTGGCACTAATCGCATCACATTAGCCGGCATCAAAACACCATTGCAACACCATGGCGCAGCCTCTGATCAGTCAAAAAATTAGTTCTTCGAGTACCGAACTTTGAAACCCGGCCAAAAATCCCTAAATTAGTTTGGTTCTTCAGATCTGCTACCACCTGACGTGTTCTGGGGTTCAGGTTTTTTGGGTTCGGGTCTGGTGTTTGTTTTTGGTCTTCAGGTGTTGGGTTTTCTGCCACAATGCTTATTGGGGCCATCCAACAGAAAGTGTTGACACTCCCTACGGTGCCCACTTGTAGTGCCAAATTGCCTCATTTTGGAGCATAAACAACACCTTAATGATGACTAATCGTCGGACCTTAGTATAAATCAAGTGAAATTAATGACATTATGAACAAACCAATAGATAAAGAGTGATTGGATGAAACTTTGGGCAAAGGTAGAAGCTAGAAGCCTTTGTGCCGGTCGGCACGGGCTGTGTGCAAACCGGCATGATGATGAGGAAAGGAGCCCAATTGACTCCAAAAGGCCTTCCTGGATATAGCCCTAGTCGTGATCAAGGAGGACTCACTTCAACTGTGGTTGAAGAAATTCCAAGATTTGATCTTATCCTTTGAAGCATCTCCATGAAAGATATCTATGCAATGGTCCATGGAAGCTATAGACTTCTACAAGATCTAGGCCCCGTTTGGAACAGGTTATTTCAGAAGAGCTTATGTAGGAATCCAGATTCTCTGAGAATCACCTGTGAGGAGAATCTACTGTTAGTAGAATCTGACTGTTTGGCAACCCTGATTATTTTGGTAGAGATTGTTTGTCCTGTCTGTATAATGACTTATATGCCCCTGAAGCCTGCTATATCTTGTTTGATTGCTCAGAAGACACAAATATTAGTATTCATTATTCTGTAGCAATTTTTTTGTCAATACACTGCATATTTAATACATTAATAGACAAAATAAGGTCACTACATTTTCCCCATCCACATTATACATACAAGGATTTTTCTACTACAATCCAGCAAAATACTACTCCATGCGTACATTGAATAATCGTGATAACAAAGCTGCGGCAATAGAATCATGAAATGCACCCATATCGTACTCATCTATTTCACTGCTTGCATCGTCTTGGGTACCTTGAGGGGATGCATTGTCATTATTACACCTCTCAAAATCATCGTCTTATATGGCATTCTCCCTAATAAAATATGAAGAGCCATACAAGCAACTATGATTTCCGATTGCTTCTCTACCGGATAGCTTGGCATATTTAACAAAATGTGCCACTTCATCTTTAGTACTCCAAAGCAACGCTCAATAACATTTCTAAGGGATGAGTGTGCATGGTTGAACACCTCCTTCAACCCCACCGGATGATTACCATGTTGGAATTCAGCCACATGATATCTTTATCCCTTGTATGGCGCAAGGTAAGCTTCTTTATTTGGATATCCTGAATCGACGAGATAAAATTTTTCCTGCATATACATATATTATTATAGCGCATATGAGCTGCTATTATAGGTAACAAACCACAACATACAAGTAATTACCAGGTGGAGGTTTTGGAAACTACCTTGAGTAGGTTGCCAAAGTATCATTTAGTATGCGGGTGTCATGAACGGATTCAGGCCAACCGTTGACAACAAAAATGAACCTCATATCAAAGTCATAAACAGCCATGCATGGTGTTTTGTGATGGATATCCATGTCTTCCAATATATTTGGGTTGTTCACTTAATGGCACGGTTATAGATATGTTTGATCCATCAATTGCTCCAGTGCAATCCTTGAAATGAGGCCAGAACCTAGCTTCTTGAAGCTTAGGATGTACAGTTCTAAACTGAGGATCTTTGGGTTTTATGATATCAGCAGCCTAGAGAGTTATAGTATCCATTACCTCATTAAACTTCCTACTAACTATCTCTGTCGAGTGACCAAAAATATTCTTCACAGTTCAATTCGATTGAGGTGCACCAACGATCCATAGAAACATAGCCAATGCTTCCTTGCTACAAACTTCCCTAGATGACTGCAGTCCATATTGATTGACCAAGGTGTGATGGAGACGGTGAAAAACTGACCTCCTCATTCTGAAGGTCTCGTAACATTTGGCACTATCTGCGAATTGTATCTCAGTCCATACAATTCCAGGCATCTGAGGTACAGTCCTAGGCTTTTTTGTACTCGAGTCATAGTTGTCCATCAATTCCAAAGCAGCATAAGCAACCATGAAGTCCTCGTCTTCATCATCACTTACACATGCCTTCATGACCTCATCAGGTTGTTCAGAATCACTTGAAGAACTCATCTAAAAAACAATATACGCAGGTATGAACAAAAAGTATTAGCAGATGACAACATTATACAGATGTAAGAAGAAAAAGTACTGGTAGATGACAACAATACACAAAATATTGACAGATGACCACATATACAGATGTAGGGACAAAGAAAGTTCCAATCATTATTAAAGGATAACAACATTCAGTGCACAGGATACATAATTGTTGAAAATAAGTCATGTTACATAGCACAAAGGATACAAATTCTTAAATGATAACAGAGCAAGCCTAATGCTTCTTCCTGTCCTCTCAGTCCTCCTAAGCCATGCAAGTCTTCCAACAGGTGTCTTCAAGGTAACAAACACATCACGATACTCCTTTTTAATCAGAAGTTGAGTGGCATAGTAGTGTTCATCACTGCCTTCTTCAACCCCAGATTGAATGACTAAATCTAGTAGCTAAGCTATCTCCTCTCTAACATGATCAATTGGAACCACAAAGATACTCATAGGGCATTGTGCGAAAACATACCACCTGTGGAGGCATCACTCTGGTTAAGATCAGCTAGTGTGGATTATGATCTCATGTTTATGGTGTTAGGGAGGAACTTTTTGCAACAATTGAGTTCGGTTGGTTTAACAGGCAGTGGCGGAGCGTGAACATAGCACAAGAGGGGGCCAATTTGACATACATTTCAAGAAACTTGGCAAAATCAGGAAAAATAAACAAAGAAAACATTTTAGAGCACTTTGTGGTGTATACAGTACTCTAGTGCAAACAAAAAAGGTCCCAAATAAGTACTCATACACACATACTTAAGCATGTTTAGATTAGGAAGGAGGGGCCAAGACCCAGTTTGGCCTCCATAAGGCTCCGCTAGTGTTAACAGGAGTTACAGGACCCCCCCCCCCCCCCCCCCCCCCCCCCCCCCCCACACACACACAAACAAGGATCAATGGCCCGACCAAAATCAAAACCGATCCGTAGTATCCCACTAAACTAATTTATACCAAAAGTGCTAAGCTGATCCCACCACCATAAGGTTCTATGCATGGTGTGGGCACCACAGAATCTCTTTCCAAATTAAACAAGCAAAACTTCGATAAATAGTCTGTCGAACCAACAATTCTAGCGATGCTTCTATTTATTTCACATCTCTCTCTCTCTCTCTCTCTCTCTCTCTCTCTCTCTCTCTCTCTCTCTCTATCTATCTATCTATCCATTCCTAACAGATCCTTGCTCGAGTGTTTAATTGGTCATCATTTAGGCCGGTGAGTGACATTTTTGCTTATTGCAGTCACAGGAGTCTCAACTTTAGGAAACCAATGATGATGCAGCCGTCACCAGGTGATTCAACTGTAACCTTACCATTTCTTTCTCTTTTTTCTCCCAAAAGATCTCCATCTAGGGTTTGACTTTCACAAAATAGCATCCGCAACTAGGGATTGATGGTCGGGTTGCGAATGAGACATGCCTTTCCTAATCATTCTTTCCTCTACGTTCTTTTTTAGTAAATTTCCAAAAATCCCAAATATTATGGCCCTTGTCTCACGAAACCACATGTGTTTTGGCTTGTGTCACTTAAACCCATGTTCTGTGGTCATATAGTTTCACAAAACCCCACCTCTTTGAAAATAGCCATTAATATGACATGTAAACTATGTTTTTTACTTGCATGATGCAATTTTTGTAATCAATTTGATTAACAAAACCATTTAGTTGGATGCACAACCATGTAGCCTCCAAAATTAAAGTAGTTTCTACAGGTAAGATTCATATTATTTTGATATGGGTGGTGTTTTATGAAACAGTTGGACCAAAATACCCGGGGTTAAGTGACACGAGCCAAAATGTCCGTGGTTTTGTGCAAAACCCAGGGGGTTATGAAATTTACTCTTTCTTTATCTTTATGGATCTCCCTTTCGTTGCCCTATTGTTTCAATATGTAAATCCTTGCACAAGTGGTTTATTTAAAATGTGTGATTCAAATATTTTCTAATTTCTCCCTATGAAATTCTCCAGTTCATTGTAAGATAAGTTGCCTTAATGACCATGTAAGATTAACCATTCTAGTGGTTGAACATGGGAGCTTTAGAAAGGGCTTACATCAGAAAACTTGATGCCTTGACAGGGGAAATTGAGATGCTAGAATGGTTCACGAAAAGTCATGTCAAAATTAGAAGCTTCTTTATCTCTAAGATGTCTCGCATATTCCTACTATAAATATACAAATATTTTTCTACCTTGACAATGTATCCTTAATTTTTGAATTTCTTCTTTTGAATTTATGATATTCAACAAAATAATCAACGTGATTTGAAATTATCTCAATTTATTTCGAATTTGTGGCAAAAATTTTTCATATTTAATTATGGTTTTCCTTAAAATATTTGATAATAGTTTGCTAAAAAAAATTGACATCGTTCTTCGAATAAGCCTTTGACTTAGAATTTAAAAGTGCTAAATTTTTTACACAAATTAAAGCCTTATCTGAAGAATATAGTAATATGAATTCAATTCATACTTGATTATCCTATGGTTGCAGAGGATATGTCATATAGATCATTTTGATCATAAATAAATACTGGACTTGTTTTTGAATGCTTATTTTAGCTATTCAATTAATGCTTGACAAAAGTGTAGTGTGATATGCCAGCGCTTCAATGAATATATACTTCAGTTGGATAAGAAAATACATTTTTAGACTCATATTTGAGTTACTAAAGATTTTATAAAATCTACACAAAACTTTCATTTGACATTCTTCCTAATGCCTACTGAAAATGGGCCTGACCTTGACCATTCAAAAGAAAGACCATCAAGTCAGTGACACTAGGTACCGATTCACATGTTATAGAAAAATAACCATTTAATTTATAATCAATGGGATATGTTTGCATTCGACAGCTTGTGTGCTTCTATATAAGGGAGGCTTCTCCATCTTGCCATAACCGGCCATCATCAATCTCCTCTGGAAAAACATTCCTGACTAGCTCACATATTGCTACCAGTAGTTTCCAATTCTCTTCATTTTGAGAATGTCTAGGAGACCTAGGAGATCCGGTATTAACTTTATTGATAATGAAAAAGATCGCAACCACATACTTCAAACGTCGTTCGGGTCTAATTAAAAGCTCCGTAGATCTATCCACCTCTAGTGATGTGGAGGATCTTGGTGCGAATGAGGTGAGTGAACTATTCCAGAGGCTTGGACATGTTCAGAATGATATTAACAATCGGACCAACCCAGGGAAGGAGTTAGAGGGTTAGTGGCCAAAATGGTTTATTACTCCCTCTCTATTCATCATCATGCCATTCTCAGATAAATATGCCACTAAGGCGTCTTCCATGTGTTTCTTTACAGGCGTCCTTGCAGCATTCACGATCATCATGGGCGCCGCTTCAGCATTCAACAAGGCCACAGCCCACTCTTCTTCATCAAACAGCTTTTCCATCATCACAAGCATCACCGACACAACTGCTGCATCAACAAGCACACATGACGCCACCATTAACTAATGAAGCTCCTCAATACATTCACTAGTTCCCACAAACATCATCGTTACCTCTACAAGCTGAACTTCCTTTCAACCCAACGGCACTGTCTGACCCAAACCATGCATACACTAACACCTTCAGTTTGAACCCTGTGACGCCGCCTCGTCGAAACCATGAATACACTCACGACTTCAATTTCAACTCAGCGGCCCCACCTGGTCAAGACCATGCATTACACAGCTTCAGTTACAACCCTGACGATGCAAACTCACAAAACTTTTCTACTAGTAACGATTTGCTAGTTACTATTGGCATCCAGTTACTCCTGTTGAGCCTTACTCTAACCCTAGCTTGGATCCACTGAGTGCCTACTTCGGACTTGCTGATGATTATGGAGGCCAAACTACTGATGGTGACCACAACGTCGAGCTTGATCCCTCTGGCCTGCAAGCACAAGCTGATGATGAATGGTTCACCATGAACTTTTTTGATTATCCCTTTTGTGGAGAAATCTTTGGTGATGGCGCATGCAATTATCTTGTTGACATGGGCAGCCCTGCATGGTGACCGTTGATGCAAGATTTCAGTAGATATGTGGCCCAATGAACTAGTTTGGGCTATCTTTAGCTTTTCGTTTCACAAATAATTGTGGTTTCGACCATCTAGTCTATCCCCGTCATTTAGGTTGTTATGCATGTACGGATGTAACAAGGGTCGAACTCTTGGAGTCTCTTTGAGGCTGATTCTTGTATCCCTACAATGCTTTATTTGTATCCTTTATCTTGTTGAACAAATGATTTTTTTTTTGTTTCAAATGAATGTTGTTGCCTACATGATGAGGATGAACAAGAAAACTTGTATTTGCATACAGATGTGGGTTTCTGGACATTACTTTGGTGCAGAACACACGATATTTTCCATGGAAATAAAAGTATATATATAGACCACAGCCATAAAAAAAGTGAAAGGAACACATCCATCGCAAGAAATCCATACAATTATTATGCCTTGGTTCTTGAATATAACAAATTATTTTCAACTTCTGATACTAAAAAGATAAATGTGCCGAAACAGAATGATGTTGGTGCATCGGTCAAAGCATATACGGTGCAGGCATGCCTCGGTTTGTCTACTTGCTGAGGGGAAATGGACGGGAGCGCTGACGCTGCATTATAGGAAACTGTGGAATGTTTAGGAGGGTCCCACAATGCCACGTAGGCCACCGGTTCCATGTTGGCACGTCATGTTTGCGCAGGTGTTTGGAACTCTGGATGTCCTATTGGACCTACATGATATAGCTTAGCAAGTTTTGGGGCCTAGAAATCAAGATTTGAGAGTAGTCAGTAGTGGGACCTTGATGACAACTAGAGACAAGTTGGAGGATGGCTGGTACATTTCACTCATTCTTGTAGGACACAGCTAATAAGTAGCTGGACTAAGAAACAAAGTCTGGAATCAAAGGAAAGGATGGGGAAAACCATACATTCTAGATTTGTTTGTATATATATTAAAAGATATGACTCTTGGATAATGGTCCTGCCATTGTATCATGAAAAAAAGAAACAGTTCATGTTTTTCATAAGGCAGACATCTGAACCTTTATTTTATCGATCCATATTTATTTTTGTCTCAAGACAGCCAACCCATAATCCCTTAACTCATCATGTACCTGAAATCATGTAAGGCACCGTCACAAAGCATTTGTAACAATTACTTCCTCCTCCCACCATGATCTTACTGTTGATTCCAGGAAATTGGATGCGAGGCTCCTGCAGCACATGACACCATTGGGTAACTGACAACTTCCAGGAGGAAAGTGATGACTACAGCTTGGTCTGGAGGCCCCAAGAATGCTTGTAAACACTGATTTTGTGAGGTTATGGTGCACTATACTCTATAATCCACTTCACAAAAATAGACGAAATGATTTTGAATTGTTCATAAAATAAAATTAGGAAAATTTGGAGAAAAAAGTGTAGGGAAAGTGAAGATATGTTACCGGGGATTTTAGAAAACAAGGTTAGAATAAATTCTTAATTAGCTATGTATTGTGGACACTAAAAATCACCTTTAAGAAAATATCCTAAGTCCAAATAGCCCTTATAGGAAGAATTTGTAGTTCAAGACTTGTGTATTCATATAAATTCTACAACCATGGGGACATTAGAATTGTACATGAGGGATGCTTAGGGAAACTAATTAATTACTCCTGAGTCGATCGGATGGCTGGCCTCGAATATGTTCCTTGCTTGTGGCAGCACTAATACTCATTAGCAACATCAATTAATTAAGATAACTAGTCCAAATGGCCCACGCGATTGCACAAGATCTAGGATGAAGCCGCCTAATTATGTACTATACTTTTTTTTGCAACGAATTTATGTACTATACAACATTGTTATATTGTATTATGATACAACTCAAATATTGACTTAAATTATATCACTGGATTCATACAGCCACAACACATAATTAGCTTACCTTTATTTGAACATAGTTATTAGATCATCTCCAGTTTATCAAAGATCATAGTAACCCATGATTTAATTATTTTATTTGGTTTTCAATTGATACGGGAGAAATAAACAACACATGCTAGTTGAATATGAGAGCATTTTAAAAAAACTTTTACCATTTGATGCCTGAAGTCATTATTGAGGATGTAAAGCAGGCGACAAAGCATAAAGCGCCTATAACCTGCTGCATGGAATGCACGGGGACCAAAGAGCCACAAAGGAAAAAACATCCATATCTAGCTTTTGTGCTAACGTTTCACATATGGGACTGCTAGGATGTTATTAGCGCTTCTTCATTAAAGGATAATGCAAATTGAGATGAGAACAAAATATAATTTTTTGCCTCTTAGAAAATGGAAGTTGTTTCCAGCCTCTACGTGAAGCACACCGCTTGATTCTTGTTACAGGTTCCTCGGCTACACTATCCAAGATCAACGAGAAAAATACATTACATCAATGATAAAACAAGGAACGAACATGGTCTACTTGTGGTGATATCTCTTGATAGAACCGAAATGGGAATTACCCAAGTATTTTCCAATTGGATAATGTCGTTACATGACTACTCATATTTCCCAACATTTTTCTTATAAGTGACCAACGATTTTAGTTATTTGGTAAGGTTTATACTAAAACTGTAGGAAATGTTTTTATTGGGAATAATTATGTTGGTAATTTACTAAAACTATCAGAAAATATCCAGGTCATACTAGAAATACTGTCGACCGATAAAAATTTGAATTATCGATCACTTGAGGGAAAACTTTCGGGAAAGATCAGAAGTCATGTAACATGTGTGCGGTAAAATAGTCGATGATCCCTGTCAATGAATCCAAAGTAAAAATCTATAATGCCAAAATCCGTTATAGAGAATGAACATTAAGACAAAATCATTCTGCCATATGGGGATCACACCCTCTGGATCTGTGTGTTGGATAGCAAGACACAACATATTGGAGAACAATGCAACAAAGCCATATCTGCCAGAAGTAGAGAGATAGCACACACTTATTAAGACTAGTGGAAAAGTTCAGGCGTAGATCTCTTTTATGTACTATGTTTCAGTAATATATCCCTTTCACATGTGATCTAAAGAAACAAAGGCAATATTATACTTTCCTAGGGAACCAAAATAAATCTTTGGTAGACGTAAAATATGGAAGTACATTGGTGCACTCCACAGAATTTCTCTTAGCTAGCAAGGAAAGTACTCCTTCGGTCCTTCCATTCCATGCCCTCAAAGGTAGTCAAAGTAGGAGAAACTCAAGGAAAAGTGACATGCAACCCGAATATTTAACGAGACTGAGCAGGGCAGTGGGAAGCACAAGCACTGCCGCCATTTTGATCACCCCCCCCCCCCCCCCCCCCCCCACCCCCCTTCCTGCACAATAACCAACAACAGGGCAATATTTTGCTAGGCAGCCAAGCGGTTCGTTGAATTGTGCTACGGCTGTCAGGCTGGTACGAGCTGGATCTTCAACTTGCGGTAATCCTTTGCTTACACATCTCACTAGACTTCAAATGCAACAAATTAAGTTTGTGCAAAATAGATTGATTGCTTATTTATTGGTTTTATCCTTAACAAGCGAGCTCATTTGTCGTCCTTGGCATTTGCTACTTCCGTATGTATGCGCCTTATCTCTTTTACCCATTAGAACGTTACTAATTAATTTGTTAGTTAGCTAACTACTTGTTCTGTGCATTATGGTGTTTTGAATGTATATTTTTCGATATGGAGAATCCTTTACCTTATGGTTCTATGGAGAAATAATCCATGAAATTAATGAAGAGTGACGGTAAAAGAAAAGGCCCAAAGTTATTAAGTCATTGTATGCATATGACACTCTGTAGAATCCGTAAGTTCTTAAACATATGGCAATTGCTATTTCCTTGTTCTAACGTCGAAATTTGGCAATCAGCTAGCTGGCCTATGGATGGGAGGAATTCTACAGGCAATGCAGCATCATCGGAGGAAAATATGCGCTGCTCTGCCGCCGCCATGGCAGGATTCTACAGCACCATCGACTGGCAAATATGGGTGGGGAATGCACTTCTGCTCGCCAGCGCTGGCGTGACCGCAGTCCTTGTAGGGATAGGTGGCTACGGACGGCGCTACCGCCACCACCCATTGACCCGTTTCATTTTCATCGGAGCCAACACACTGTTCTTGCCCATCATCTCCTATGTCGTCTCCACCCTCAGCGACAGCTCCAACGATTATGCAACAAAGAGAATGGCATGACTTTGGCAGCGTTATGCTATTCGAGCTTGCACTCGTGCATGGTTGTAACATGGGCATTCCTAGTTCAGATTTCCGCGATCAATACTGCATCTATTGTTGCCATTGATAACAGAGAAGGTCGAAAGGTAGGACCACCTTTGGAGCTACTCATTAAGGGGATCTGGATCTTTTACCTGGGTGCCAGCATCACAAAAGAACGGTTTATTCGTGGGCTTTTCCAGCTTTTGCCTCGTGATGATAACCACACAGGGCTTACTGTCATTTGTGCCAAAATTATGTTTGCGCCTTTTGTTCTCATCTGTGCCAAAATTTGGTTCAAGTGTTATGCATTCGAAAAGGCACAAGTATCCTTTGGACTAGGACGCAACCCCAGTCTTATTTTTGGCTACATGCAGCAGCTACAGCAACAAGAAGAAAGTCAACAAGGTGAACCATGTGTAGGTGAAGACACATCTCCTCCTCCTCTCCTTGTTATCGGAGAAGATAGGAGACAAGTGGAGAAGCAACCTCGAGGATATGCATTCAGCAATGACTCATCAATAGTGACAACGAATGGCAATGCTAGTCTGGTGACGCTTGACAAAGTTTGGCAATTACCAACTTTGGCACAAAGACAAAAAGACCTATGCATGTCCTTTGCTTTATTCAAGTTGCTGAGGTGTCGTTTTGCGAGGTACAAGTTCACTGATGTTTGCTCCACGGGGACGCTCAAGTTTTATTGGAGTTTGTTGCTGAAGGATGGTGCAGAAGATAAGGTATTCAGGGTGGTTAGAGATGAGCTTTCATTCATTCATGATTACTATTATTCGTCACTCCCAATATCTTATACAAAGTGCTGGCTACCTGTCCTGAGTATCTTCATCTCACTCTTGAGCATAGTTTTACTGCATTGTGGCTGCATACTTCACTGAGTCGTTTGCAGGCCGTGTACAGCGCAAGCGTGGCCCCGCACAGCTCAAGTGCGAATTCTGGTGCAAGACACAAACAGCTGTAAGCAGACCGAGCTCTGAAGGTTTCGGAAGTTTGTACTTTGATGTGGTTCCTGTATTTCTGCTTCTATTTTTGGTCCTCATTTCTGAGGTCAGGGATATGGCTTCTTACATATTCTCCAACTGGACTAAAGTAGCCCTCATAAGCCACAATGTAAACCGTGCCTCCTCTCTGCATCATTCCATTAGAATGGATAAATGGATTGGCCTTCTGTTGCAATGCAGCTGCCGGCAGATAATGAGGCACTGGAAACAATAGGACAGTGTTCAGTCCTGTCGCTTCACCAAAGGACAACACTCCTTGGTCTTGTTTGCCGTCTCCTCCATTTGCCGGATCAGAAGAGTAAGGTCAAGGTACCAGAAGCAGTAAAGGTCTACATCATCGATGCGCTAAGAAGCAGCAGGAGAAGAGGGAGCCGGCTGAGCAACGGCACGGAATCTCTACGCCGAAGCCGAGCCGGCGAAAGCTTCCTATGGGCCTGCAACAGCAAGGGTACATCTGATGTCATACTCACATGGCACATTGCCACAAGCATCCTTGAGGTGAGGCACCCTTACATACAACATCATCATCATCAAGGGCAAGGTTCTTCACCAGTTTCTGCTTATGACCATCACAAGATTACTGCCACTCATCTGTCATGGTACTGCGCGTACCTGATGACCTGGTCCCCGGAGCTGCTTCTCGACGACGCTGCGTGGAGCTCGAGCCTGTACGACGCCGTCAAGAAGGACGCCCGGCATGTGCTCGCCGGCCGCCGCCCGACGACATCTTCGACGACGCTGGAGGCCGAGTACCAGATGGTGGTGGACTTGTTGGGTGAGTACTCGAAGCATGAGGTGCTCGAGAATGGCGTGAGCCTTGGGAAGCAGCTGGTGGAATTGGCGGAAGGCGAGGAGATGGCGTGGAAGCTGCTGGCCGGCTTCTGGTCGGAGATGATCCTGTTCGTCGCGCCGTCAGAAAATCTAAAAGGGCACTCGGAGGCCATCGCCCGGGGCGGCGAGCTGATCACGCTCCTCTGGGCCATGCTCTTCCATGCCGGGATTGTCACCAGGCCCGGTGAGGACGGCGATGGCGCTACGGCCGCTGGTGTTGTTGTTTAACGCAGCAGGTGCGTGCTGTGTTATTCATGTGTTGGTCTGTCTCCGCTAGTGTTATTGGCTCATTGCTCCGTGTTTTAAGTTTCTTGATCCTATGTTGTGTTCTACCATGCACGTATACGTGTATCTATACCTTGCCAGTTGTGTTTTTTATTTTGTTTACATTACTCCTCTGTATTGAGAGCAGGGGCGGAGCTAGGATTTGGGCATGGGGGCCAAGCCGGTAATGATCGGCACCCCACGATTTTTTTTTGGCCCCGTCTATACATTGCCTAGGCACTCTAGAGGATAATAATGCCTGAATTTTCAACCATCATCTTGCTTTTGTGGATGAGATTTAGTCTCACATGGTAGAGAACAAAAATTCAGGCATTTTAAAGGATCCTAGCGCCTGAATTTTATTTACACCATTTATACTCAAGAATTACATCGAAATAATCACTGTAAATCTGGTATACAACGGGTGTAACTTTAATATATAATAGGTGTAACTCAAGGTGAGAAAAAATTCAGGTATTTTAGGCCTTAGAAATACCTAAATTTTATTTTCTTACCCATTCATACATGCAACTTGAGAAGAATATGTAGGAAAGAAAATATAGACGCTAGAAAGCAATGGAATGCCTAGGCAATTTTTAGCAATCCCCTTTAGGGGAGTTGACAAGACCGCTGCCTGGTTCATTCACTCATCTTTATTATTAGCAGGGGAGAACATAGCTGGACCAGACCTGCCTGCCACATCTTTCATCAGCGAACTACAAAGAGTTCAAGTTCACGATGACCCACTATGTCGCCCAGGTATTGCAAATTGTTAGCCCGTGAGAAAATAGAAGCTCAAAGCTAGTGACTATACAGATGATAGGAAAAGTTTTTCTGATCGTTAGAAAAATTCAGATCTCGAAGTCTATTCTCTTCAGAAAAAAAGTCAGAATATCGTATTCATCTCTTTGGATTGTACTGCTACACCTGTGCTAAGCTAAAAAGATTTAGGTGGCTGAGTTAGTATATATCGTCTTGTTACAATGACCAAGCTACTCCTCTATTGAATTTGATATAGCGTATATGTTTCAGACAGTTTTGAAAATCATCACAGGTGTATGTCCTCACATTCAGCTTTGCACTGAACTCCATGAGCACTTACGTTTACTTGACCTTGCAATCCTTGCTACTCCTACTACTACTCTGCCAATGACTAGCTGATCAGATTCAGCGGCGCACACACAGACACAGGTGGAAGAACCTGAATGGCAGGTTGCTGAAGCCTTGTACTGTTTGACCTGCAAAGTTTCGATCTTTTTTTTTTTAAAAAAAACATAATTCTGGATCACATGTTTTGCTCTGTTTCCTTGTGTGCTCTTCCTTTGCTCCAGTAATCTTGTCTGGTCGATTGCATGGTGATGTTAGTTTGTGGCCTTGTTCTTCAAATAGGATTCAGATAAGAGCAGCATATCAACGTGAAAAAATAGAACAGATAAGAGTCGCTTTACTACTGATCTTGATCATCTTAAGACTGACCGCAGCACTAACCTCTAATTTTCACCCTCTAAAGGAATATTTCATATCTCCTGTAAAAGATTCCACCCTCCAAATTAGATTTCGTTGCAACAGTGAACTCTATCGGGTCCTCCATCCCCTGCCCGTCGCCGCCTCCTGCGGGCCGCCTTCCTCTGCTTTCTTGCTCCTTCCCTCAACAACAGCAAGCAGCACAGCGTGCTAGCAGGGCCAAGCACCACTTTCTGTTCCCTATTATCTTTCTTCTCTCTTCTACCTCAGGTACGGCACCTCTCTCTTCACTCCCATGCACAGAAGGAACAAAATCCCTTTTCTTCTTCTCTCTCCAAAAGACCAATCAGGAGCAGCAAATGCTTTTCTCCGCCAAATCGCCCCCAAGTCGCAGCAGCTGCTCTTCTTCCTTCTTCCTCCAAACCAGACTCCCTCTCCCCCTTCAATCCCCAAGCAATCAGCAGCTCAGCAGCAAGACTATTCACTCCGCTGCCCCACGCCACCATACCAGCTCCACAAGTACTACACACCACACCTGCACATCAGCCTCGCCATGCCTGGAGCAACCGGCGGCGGCGGCTCGGGGCAACCAGAGGGAGGAGGTGGAGTCGTGCGGCGGCAAGCGGTGGCGGCTCGGGGCAACGGAAGGGAGGAGGCAGGAGTCGCTGTGTTTGCGGACGGGGAGGCGACCACCAGATTTGGCGGTCCTCCATGGGACCACCAGATTTGGCGGTCCTCCATGGGAGACTGGAGGATGGCGGCTGTTTTAGAGGTTGCTGTTGCAACAGGTACAGATAGAGTGATTCTTTTAATTTAGCATTCAGGATGGTGTACAGGATGTTGTTGCGGTCAGTCTAAGCTGCAGCCTGCAGAGTTGTGTTTTAACCTGAATCCTTGGATTGCATTTTCATTTTTTTTTTCGACGAAGCTATGGGGGGCAAGAGCCCACCTGAATTTTATTGATTTGCCGAAAAGGAGTCCAGGGACTTGCAGGCTAGTTTGGTTGGCGGCGTGAGAATCGCGCCTGAGCCAGGCAGCATCCTCAGGCGTCCGATTTCGGACGCCTGCGGCTGTCGCTCGCGCCTGACTCAGGCAGCCTGGGTGAGGGTGTCAACCAAACTGACCCTTGGTACATGCGCGCGGCCGAAAAGGCTGGGCGGGGCAGCAGTGGGGGGAGGCGACGGATACAAATTTGCATCGAAGAGGGAATTGCACCAGTCGATGAGCGGCGATGTATTGAGGCGTTGCGGGGCACGGCATGTCCAGAGTGGGACTGAGGCATGATCCCTGATCATCGTTAGGACATGGTGACGTCGAGGATGCGGTCATGAAAAACCTTCGTGTTCCGGTTTTTCCAGATGATCCACATGAGCAGGAGGGCAGCTGTGTGGCTCAGGGCGCAGGGATGGTAGGAGAACGTGGCGCAGATGGCGGCCATGGCGGGCGTCAGCCCAAGGAGGCAGCGAGTCCAGAGGATATGTGAGGAACAAGTGCTCAATGGTTTCCTCCGCAGGGCAGAAGGAGACGAGCTTGACCATGCGTTGCGCTGCACTCGGGTCGTCATGATGTTGGTGGCAATTTTTGGCGCGCTATTTTGTAGGCTGATGGGACGGAAGCTGTCCGCCGTGTCGACGTCGTCGTGCTTGGGCAGCAAGACAACGTACGCCCTGTTGATGCCGTCCAGATCAGCGGTGCCATTTTGGAACTCGCCCAAGAAGCCCATCACCGCATCCCGGACCCTGGTCCCTGGATGGAAGAATTGCTGTCCGGGCCGGGGCTGCTGCAGGTGTGCATTTGCTGCCATATCCTCCGCGGTGAACGGCTCATCGAGCCATGTAAGGGCAGGAACGCGTCAGGGCGCGAAGTCCCAGACTGGCGCATCCACCGTGCCCAGGAGCTGGCTGTAGTAGTCGTGGAGAACACGCTCCTTGGCACGATCGATGCGTGTGCACGGGGGCGCCGCCATCGTGGAGGTCGGCGATCTTGTTGCGGCGGAGGCGTGGAAGAATTGTGTGTTGTCGTCGCCGAAGCGGCAAGCCCGAAGGGTGTACCGCTAGCTGCCGCCAGTAGGTGTCGAGGTCGCGTAGAGCCGAGGCGAGCCGTGCGGCCACAAGAGTCCTGAGCAGGAACTCCGGCGTGGTGAGGGCCCGGCGCTCCTCAAGCAAGTCCAGCAGCTCAATGGTGGCACGGCAGTTCGTGACTACCGCAGCGGGGCGACGCCGGGCCTTGAACCATTTCTTGCATTTTCCTCAACTAATTAATTAGGCTGCCATTAGTTCCATTTAAATTAGTGACATCAACTGCAACTTTGAATTTCAAAGCCCATTAGCTTGTTTGACCATCGTTAACAACAGAAATTGAGTTCACTGTCAGTTGTCACCATACCCTCCCATGACACTGTATGTTTCGCTATATGTTTGCATGCACAATTAAGAGACGTTGCCGTCAGGAGCTAGGTTTCATGGATCCATCGGTCGGTCATATGCAATCTGATCAAGGTCCCTTATGAGACACACAGAACGGATCAAAGCAGTTGCGGACGAATGAACAGGCACCACGAATGAACTTGCAAGTTGGACTCGGACTGGCTGCTTGGCCATGCATGATTATTTTGATACTATCACAACAACTGATGCAACTTGATCCAAACAGCAACTTCGAGTGTGCTCAAAGTGGCGCAACTGATCGATGTTACCTGCTTTGGCTGGGTCATGCAGCTGCTACCTGAGCTTTTCGCCCTATCCTGTTCTCAGCTAGCTGCAACTAATCATGGCGTTAATGGCTGACTATTGGCCTGATACTACGTACACTGCCAGTTACGTCCGGATTAGCAGTAGCAGGGGCGTTCTTCCTTTAAGGCAAATCCTGTTCTGATTTGTCCCTCGTAGCGGTTTGGTTGGTTCCGTGATCAACGTTCTGCAAATCTGCACTACTGCCAATGCCCACATATATCTTCCTGTCTGGACACTTCTATCTCCGAAAAGTGCATTCTTGGTGGGTGGACTGAGAAATCCCCGTAATCATTTCGTGGGTCTAGTTCACATTAGAAGCAGTAGCAAATCTTGATGATTTTGATCCCAAGAACACCCGAGTGGTTAGCTGCAAGATTTGCTGGCATTGCTATGCAGATACAACTCTTGAGTAATTCAAAATAAAAAGGGAGAGGAAAATATTGGTCTTCAAAATAAATTGTTCAATTAATTTAGAAAACGTAATGTAATTATGTTTTTCCTGTTTGTTGGCCCATCAATGGAGTTGGTGTTGATTGGGATGCTTTTGTAATCAGGAGATGTAATATGCTTCAATATTAATTAAAATATTGAACATGATTGGTTATATTTTGAATGACAATGATCAATCTAGAAGTTTATTAATGGTTGAGTTATAATCTTACATTGATAACATACTTTTGATTTGTTTTATGGACAATAAGATATTGTTTAGTCCGTTTCTTAAAGGCAATAAGATACTATGGAGGAGTTGCAAGTCCATATAGTAATGCTATATTCATGATTTGAGAAAAAAAAGTGTAATATCAAACGTACGACTTACGAAGTACACCCTGTTGTAGTGGAAAAAATATAGGACGGAAAATCTAGAAACAATAGGGTCTCTTTGCAAAAATTCTTAGTTGAATTGTAATTTTCACAAAACTTTGGAAAAATATGTAAAAAACTTGGACAGCGGGTTGAATTCTGGGAGGAACAAGGTCTTTTTTGTAAAAATTGGTATAACGATATAGGAGGGAAAATCTAGAAACGCCAGGATGTTACAAAAATTCTGACTGGAATTTTAATTTTTAGAAAAATGTGGACCAATCTGTAAACAATTTGGGTTGTGTGTTGAGATAAAGAAACAACAAGGTCTTGCCTGTTAAAAAGTTAGGACTAAACCACATTTTGTAGCTGTTCAGGGGGTTTTCTGCAAACTTCCCACATTTTTCTGGTATATAAGGCGAAGGATTGGGTCAAAACCCTAGTTCCCTCACTCTCAATCGTTCCCTCTCTTCACCACCAGCGGCGGCGAGCGCTCGGATCCAACTGCCACCTCCCGGCCGCCGCCACCTCCTCCTCCCGGTCGACGACTTGCATGAGAAGGTGGTGCGCCCATGGCACGCCGATGACGTGTGCCGGCCTCGGTGACGGGGCCCCGGCCGACGCCCCTTCGTCGGACCCCCTCCTCGGCCGGATCGGGATTCGTCGCTCCCTCTCTTCTCCACCAGTGGCGGCAGCAACGGCGAGCACCCGGATCCGGCCACCACTTCCTCCTCCTCTTGCTCCCGGTCGACGACGTGAACGAGGAGGCGGCGCGCCTGCGGAACGCGGATGACGCGCACGAGAAGGTACAACCCCGGCGACGCCGCGCGTCTTGTGAGGTGGCTTCTGCGTGGCGGCCACCATCGACACCCCCTTCTGGATCTGGCGGCGAGATGCCCTCCTTGGCCGGATTGGACGGTGGTGCCTCCTCCTCGGGCAGATCTACAGCGTGGGATGGAAGAGGCGTCCATGGAGGACACATCGATGGCGCAGCTGCGGCGCCGTCGTGCGAGCAGAAAATTAGGGTTAGTGTTTGTCTTCTTTTTTTGTTTGGTTGTGCCGGCTGAGGAGTGGGCTAGGTCGGTGGTGGAGCTGAGGCGCCGTCGTGCGAGAGGTGAGGTGGGGCACGGCTGGCGTGCCGCTAATCTATTTTTTTAGGCTATCGATACTTAATATGAAGGTTACTGTTTACATGACGATGTGGCCCAACAAGCTTTGAGAGAACGCTCGGTGTTTAGTATATACTGTTGTAAATTGAATCAAGAGAATGAATAATGATTCAATCGTGTTCTTTTATTGATGGGATGATTACATTATATATACGGTCAACAGGTGTGCCGGCGCCTGTTCGGCCATGTCGGTGGCTGAACAGGCACCCCGTCGGGATGCCGGTTCCCTGGAACGACGCCCCTTTGGGCAATAGAATATTACATGGATATTCACTAATGACGTGATTAACTGTTAATTGATCATTAACTGAATGTTTCGCAACACTCCTCCTCGATCAATTGATCCTTGTCGTCTTGTAGAATGAAAGATGATTACTCCTCCAGAAATCCTGTGGGAAAAATATGAGGAGTGCGTCCGGCGTTGTCTAATATGTTGCAAAAATTCCTTTAAAATCCGGTGGGAAAATAAGGAAAAAACCATACAACATATTCTGATATTGCCTCTTAGACAAACTCATATGAGAAAACCTTGTACAAGGAAAAAACTCATAATCTTCAGTTTAGAGTGCAATTTTATGATCTGAGGATTATATCTAAGATATTCTTCTCCTAACCCCAATGGGAAAAAATGAGAAGAACTATATGCCACGCAAAAACTCCTTTAAAACCCAGTGGGACAAACTAAGGAGAAAACGATGTAGCATACTGTCATTATTGCTATCTCTATGTATATGAGAAACCACAATAGTAAAACACATAAACCAATCTAGAGAACAATACTTATGATCTGCGGATCATCACTACTGATAATCTCCCCCAAAACCCGGCGGGTGAAAAATTGAGGAGAAAGCTCTATATGTCATGGAAAAACTCCTTTATAAACTACATAGGAAAAATTAAAGAGAAAATGATATGACATATACCAATGCTTGATGCACACTTATATTGCCTCATTAAAACCTGTCTATGAGCAAAAACCTTGGTAGAAAAAACTCATCAAGAAAAAGAGTACAATCTTCATGATTTGAGTATCTCTAAGGTTATAAATATCAGGAGTCTCACTCCCCCTGATCATTGCAAATCCTTAAGTCGTCTCATACCTATTCCATAAACATATTTCTGGAATAATGACGTTGGTAGAGACTTTGTGAATAAATCCGCAAGATTATCCCATGACTTTGTTTGCAATATCTCTATTTCACCTATCTGCTGTACATCATGAGTGTAAAATAGTTTAGGAGCAATATGCTTCGTGATGTTGCTCTTTATATAACCAGTACTCATCTGTGCTATACAAGCCGAATTATCTTCATAGATAATTATTGGTGCTATGATAGGACCAATACCACATGACTCTTGTATGTGGTTTATCATTCTGCAAAGGCATTCACAATCCCGTGTCGCTTCATATAATGCAATTATCTCATAATGATTTGTGGATGTGGCTACCAAAGTCTGTTTCGATGACTTCCATGATATAGCCATTCCACCATGTAAAAATACAAACCCAGTCTGTGAGCTGGCATTATGGGGATCAGATAAACAGCCAGCATCTGTATATTCAACCATGGTTTTAGCTTGGTTAAATCTATAAAATAAACCAAGATCCTTTGTGCCTTGAAGATATCTGAAGATATTCTTCACTCCCGCCCAATGGCGGTTCATTGGAGTAGCGCTATGCCTAGCTAGTAAGTTTACTGCAAATGCGATATCAGGCCTGGTGCAAATTTGCAATATACATAAGCGCTCTAATGGCACTGAGGTACAGAACTTCCGGTCCCAGTAAACTCCTCATCCTCGTCCCTAGGTCTGAAAGGATCCGTATTCATGTCAAGGGAACGAACAACCATAGGTGTCTTAGCAGGATAACATTTATCCATGTTGAATCTTTCCAACATTTTCTTGATATATGCAGAATGATGTATTAATATCCCTGTTGGGAGATGCTCAAGTTGAAGACCTAAGAAAAATTTGGTTTTACCAAATCCTTCATCTCGAATTCCATCTTAAGATGATTCTGTGCTTCATCAGTGTCTTGCTTGTTTCCGATGATATTCAGATCATCAACATAGACCGAGATGATACAAAATCCAGTCAAGGATTTCTTGATGAACACACATGGACAATCATCATTGTTGGAATAACCTTTCCTCATAAGAAATTCCTTTAGTCGGTTGTACCACATTCTTCCCTACTACTTTAAGCTATAGAGTGACTTCTTAAGCTTTACACAATACATGTTGCAATTTTCATTCTCTTTCCGAATTTTAAGCCCTTTAGGAACTTTCATGTAACTATCCGAATCTAGTGACCCATACAAATATGTGGTCACCACATCCATGAGATTCATGGATAGACCTTTCTGAACTGCCAATGATATTAAATAACGGAATATTATACCACTCATATCTCGAGAATAAGTTTCATTGTAATTGATGCCGGGTCTCTGCGTGAACCCCTGTGCTACAAGCTCGCTTTATATCTCACCACCTCGTTATTATTTTTGTTTTTCTTACGAACGAAAACCCATTTTGATCCCACAGGAAAAACGTTACGAGGAGCAGGCATTATTGCGGTAAATACCTCTCTTTTCTTAAGCTAGCGCAATTCTTCCTCTATTGCCTCCTTCCATTTGATCCAATCTGAGCACCTCATATGCATCTGCCATGGTCTTAGGTTCTAGATCAGGTTGAAGGTCACTAGCAATCTTGGGAGAGAAACTATTGTCGACAATTGTAGTCTTTATATCAATTGATTCTCCAGAAACAATATAATTGGTGGAAGCCTCTTTTACCATTTGTAACTCGTCGTGTTTTCCCATAACGATTGAGTCAGGGTCTTCCGATCTCCCAGCACCTTCATTTGTGTGCACACTTGTGCTAGGCATGTGATGTATCTTCTGAACATCCATGTGACTTGGATTTTCACTATCCAATTGGTGTCCATCAACTTGATGTTGATTTGCATTTACTATTTTGGAAACAATCTTCCTCTATTTCCGCGGAGGTTTTCTTTGGTACCTCCACTCTTTCTATTACATTAACAGCGGGATTATGTGACTTAGTGACACCCTTATAGTCAGTAAATGCATCTGGCAGGTTATTTGCAATATTTTGCAAATTGATAATCCTTTGAACCTCCCGTTCGGATTCAATAATACGTGGATCGTGGGACTGAATGCCCGAGGCATCCCAATTTATTTCCTGGCATTCCTTTTGGTACATGTTATCCCCCCTAGTGCCGGGAAATTGTCCTCATCGAATATGCAATCAGCGTACCGGGCTGTGAATAAATCCCCTCTAAGGGGCTTGAGGTATTTTATGACAGATGGTAATCTGTACCCCACATATATATATATCCCCAACTACCTATGGGGGCCCATTTGTGTACGCTGCGGTGGTGAAATCGGTACGTATACAGCGCAACCGAATTTTCGCAGATGGGAAATACTTGGTTGATTCCCACGTACTAATTGCAACGGGGAGATCGTATGATATGCAGTAGGTCTTATTTGAATCAAGTATGCGGCATGTAAAACCGCATGACCCCAACTTGATGTTGGTAAATTGCAATTCTGCAACAATGGTCTTGCAATTAATTTTATTCTATTAATAAGAGATTTCGCTAATCCATTTTGTGTATGTACATATGGTACAGAATGCTCTACATCAATGCCAAGAGCCATACAATAATCATTGAAGGCTTTATAACTAAATTCTGCGGCATTATCCATCCTTATGGATTTTATCCCATTCTCAGGATATTGAGATCTCAATTTGATAATTTAGAAATAAACCATGCAAAAGCATGGTTTCTTGTAGATAGTAGGCATAGATGTGACCATCTAGTTGATACATCAATAAGTACTATAAAGTACCTAAATGGTCCCAATAATGGGTTAATAGGCCCACAAACATCTCCTTGAATCCGTTCAAGGAATTGAAGTGGCCCGGCCTTAATTTTGAGATAAGAGGGTCTCAAAATTAATTTCCCAGTTGCACATGCAGTACACACAAAATCTGAAGGTTGGGAAAATTTTGTAGTTTGCATTTCATGACCAATTGAATTGGTGATAATTTTTCTCATCATCCCTATCCCTGGATGACCAAGGCGATCATGCCATGTCTTGAAACCATCAAGATTCTGAAAAATTATCTTATATGTAACATGCTTTACGGGTTTAATGTATGTGTAGTACAATCCACTTCGATAATGAAGGAATTCTCTCAAGCATTTGCTTACTATATACGTCGTCTTTCCTTGTTGTCATTATGTGTTTCAACATGGAAACCATTACGACGTATATCTTTATAACTCAGTAGGGTACGTGTAGATTCTGGATACAATAGTGCATCTTCTATCGTTAACTGTGTACCCATTGGGTTGTGACATTCCCTTTACTCTTTGTAAGAGTTTGGAAAGTATAGTGTTAGTTATGCAGCTATCCACTAAGCAAAGTTCCTCCTCCATTTGGATTGCCACGTATGTGAACCTATATTGAGTAAATCAAAAGGTATATTAAGATAACCTCAAATAGATTATTCAATTCATACATTTATTCAAGTGTCATACGTTTGATACAATAAAATGACAACAATTATTCATTACACATTATTCTAAAACATGGCTAGCTTCTAAACTATGTCTTGGGGTTATGGAGCCTATGCGAGGTCTCCAAACATATCATTGGATTGGAATTCCATGATCATGTCATCAACGTTTGCGAGATTCTCCAAATCTTGTGGGATCTTCCCATCCTCTTGTTCCCCTGGAACATCTTTGGAGCAACCAGTCTCAGCAGGTATAGTGTTGAAGTGAGCTTCAAACTCTTGTCCCCTTGAACTTGTTTTCCTTTGCCAATGGATTTAAGGTATAATTCCACCAAGTGTTGGGGAGTGTGGCACTTTCTTGCAATATGATTACTGCAACCACATCTAAAACAAAGTATGGATTTGTCATTAGATGTCTGCTTGAAAGTGCCGCCTTTGTCAGGTCCCTTGTAATTAATTCTGCTTGTTACCCTTGTTCCATTTTCCCTTGCCTTTCTTCTATTTCTTACCACCAAACCTGTTATTATTCTGAATTTTTGCAAGTACTTCAGGCAGAGGAGCAGCACCCACAGGTCGCATTTTATGATTCTTGGTTAACAGTTCATCATGATTTTCTGCCTGACTCAAGCTATAAATCAATTCATAATGTTTGGTGTAGGCTCTATTGCGATATTGTTGTTGCAATATCCTATTTGCAAAGAGAAATGTAGACAAGGTCTTTTCGATCATCTCTTCATCTGTGACAGGTTGATCGCAAAAGCGCAGCTTGGCACAAATCTTGTGAATGGCAGAGTTATATTCTGCAACAGATTTGTAATCCATAAAACGGAGTAGTGACCACTCCCGCCTTGCTTCTGGCAGAATTACCGCCTTTTGCTGTTCATATCGCTCTTTGAGTGCAACCCTGTTGGCGCGGGATACGCGCACCTTTTGATGACCGCAAGCGCACGGGTCAGTTGTAGTAGCTTTTCCCTTAGAAGAGTATTCCAAGGTTTATCGAATCCAAGGACCGGCAAGCAAACTATAGGCATTCTACTATTAAACCCAGCAAACTAAACCTAAGCATTAAGCACAAATGCATATACAGGAAACACGAGAGAATCGGAGTGAATTGTTGTTGTGCCGATCAGCAAGGGGGCCATGCTGATCGGCACAGAGAACGAAGCAACGAAAAGAATGTTGAGTTCCAAAGCTAATAACAAAGCTAACGAGTCTTAGCCGTATATGAATGAAACACACACCAGTAGCACAAGTTGCAGTTCATAGCAAAAGGTAAACTACTATAGTCCAATGAAGCACATCAATCTATCATCTCCTCTAGTCCCGCACCCATGCACCTAAGCTGTTTGCTGCGACCCTGTCACGGCGGCGGCTAATAAGGCAAAGGAAAAGGCACTACGGTGAGCATCTATTAGCATTGCATCACTATTAAGTTTTTGCTGCGATCCTTTGATGACGGCGGCTAATAGCGCTAATAGCTAAACAACACCGACAAGATAAACAACGCACCGACTATTGCATATGAAGATGGTGCCGATCGGCACAAGGGTTGTGCCAGTGGGCACGACATGAATATAGCAAATTGCAACAAGAAGGAAGACATAGAGGGGAAACAAGATCGAAAGCAAGCATGAATAGGAAGTAGATCAACCAAATTGAGACGCATAGAACATCACCTTCATCACATACCGCGACGACGATAACATCCGGCTCTTGAACCTTGGTTAATTGAATTCATAGAGTAACTAGGGCCTAAATTAGAGCTTCACCACGTGGGTTGACTCCTCTTAGAACCCTAGCTAGCTCCTTCAACTCACCAACTAGAGAAGATCTAGACAACTAGGCTACATGGTGAAACCGGCGGCGTAACGCCGCAAGTTTTGGCTCTCAACTCGAAATACTTTGATAATGTGACAATGCGTACAAAGGAGGGCGTCCCTTGGGACATATATGTAGTGCAGAGGTGCCTGGAGGCGTCCTCCACCCAATCTAGGTTGGTGCCAATCGGCACATGGAGGGTGCCGATCGGCACGAAACGTGTACAACTCGGACTCAATTTTCCTTTTTCGCAGCTCCACCTTCTAAAAATCATATCTCTACCGTCCGGACTCCAAATGAAGCAAACTTGAACCCTATCTTGTAGCCCTCGAAAAGATCTACAACTTTGGTATTATTTTGATCTCCAGATTATGTTGTCTTCATGCCCAAAATCACGTCGCAAGATATTCTGTCCTGATTCAGAGTTTTCTGCGCAGTACTCATTACGGGCCCCATATCTCCTAGCTCCGGAGTCCAAATAATGTCATCCATATGTGTTCCAGAAAGCACTCGATGAGATCTTGTACTTTGGTATTCAACAGATTTGCAATTGAGGTCGTCTTGAACTCCAAATCCTCGTCACAAGATGTTGCTGTCCTGGACTCTGCGAAAATCTCCAGATTTCGGGAATATTTTGGGTGAGCCTTCTAGAGGACTTGGAAACCAAGCAAATGAGTTTGGGCCTTGCATGTTGGGCTTCATAGACGTCCAAGGAGTGCTTGAGGTGCCGCGGGCTGAAGCTTCGACCCATGTTTCATGGATAATTTCGCCCCGCTTGCATTATATGTTGTATTTCACCTAAAAAGACACAAAGACACAAAAAGACACTAAAGAAGCAAAACGTCATGATTAGTGGCAATAATCAATATAATATGGTGGATGATCATCGATATACTAAGAGAATTTGGTGCTAAAAAGGTCGTCATAATGAGCACCAACAAACCCAAAGAGCCCTCGGGTCCTCCGCCATCATATACTCATTCTTGAGATCTGGATGGAGGATGAAGTGCAATGCGGCATACTTGGTTGCATCAGAAATTGCTTGGCCATTAAGATCGGGTTCCTGAATGGAACTTATGAGATCCTTAGGGTGACTCCAACAATACGACACAATTTTCAGAGGCAAAACAGCTGTTGCCTCGCGTACATAGTATTTTGCCTCTTCTTCTCCTATGCCCATCTCCAACAGTGACTGCATATCTCCACCTCGCGCCCACACTCGCCTAGCTCATCGCCAGCCGCGGAGCCCCCTCCTCCCGCTCCGCCCCGGCCAGCCTCGCGGAGATGGCTCCCTCCGGTGGCCTCGCCGCCCCGCCACCCCGGCCATGCCGCCGCGACCCGTGCCTCCAGCCGCACCCCGACCGCGCCCCGTGCTTCAGGCCGCGCCACGGCCGTGCCGTCGCTTCGCGCACCCCGTCGCAACCAGGCCGCGCCGCCCCCGCGCTCCCCGCCGCGTCCTGACCGCGCCCCGTGCTTCCTGCCGCGCCGCCGCCCCGAGCTCCCAACCGCGATGCCGCGCCCCGCCGCGGCCCCTTGCGCCTTGAGGAGGTGGCATGCTCCTTAGCGTGGGCGGCGAGCCGCGCCTCGAGCGCCTACTCCGCCGCGCCGCCAAGGGCGTCGACGAGCTCATCCTCGGCTGCGTCGTCTTGAAGGAACGCGACCTCGATTTCATGCTCGTCGTGAGCCCTGTGCTGGAGATTATTGCCATCTTCAGAAGCTTTGACCACCGGCCTCGATCCTGCCGACCACGCCAGCCTCCTCCGCCTCGACCTGGGTGCTGCTGTGGGGGGAGGAGGAGTAGGAGAGGGCGATGACGGCGGAGGCGCCAAGAGTGTCAGGGGATTGGTGGCCGGCCGGGATGCACGACAACACCATGAAAGGGGAGGTGGGACCGCGAGCTTGAATACCTGCTCGCCTCCGCCTCTGCCTCCGCTGTCACCTTCCCGCCGCCGCCACTTGCCCTGGGCGCCGTCGCCGCCGCCATCCCGGCTCCCTCCGACTCGCCTCCGCCTCGCCGCGGGCTTCATCATCCACCGTCGCTCGGGGAACAAATGCATTCGAGGAAAGAGAGATTCCATTTTTAGATCGCCTCTCTCCTCGAATGCAATTTGCCTTCTGCGTGTTCTGTTGGAGACATTTGGATAGTGTACAGCAGTGGGTTGGAGAGGCAAAAATGCATTAGCACATTCTGTTGAAGTCAGTCTTAGATGATAAGTACTAGTAGATCTTAACATCTACGGCCCAAGTCAGGTGATTATGACCATCGACTTCCAATTCAAATCCTTATTGGCAATGTGAGCCATTTCCTACATGAAATAAATCATGTCCAGAATTAATTTACCGTGGTAAATAAATTAGTAATAATCTGTATACATGCAAAATATTAAGTTCATGATGAATCCTGCATCAAACTATAGATATACATGCCACAAAATAAGCAATGATTTGCTGCTGATATGTTGTATTATTATTCCTCATGGAATAAATGATCATAACATATAGCCTTTATTTTGTGAATTTTGGTTATAATCATCATACAAAGATGATCTTTTAATAATGGAGCATACACCAATTTCTATTATTTTAATCTCTTCGCAAAACTTTATTTTTATATCTCTATAATTTGCATTTATTTCTACAATGTCACAGTAGAAATATATTTCACATATTGCAATATGTAATTTTCTGTATGCACATAGGACCAAGACTGATGGTCTAGGAATATGTTGTGTATGCACAAATTACTGCGGTAATTGTGCCATAAATTAGCATCCTTACACATTGATGCTAATTCTAGGCCTGAGGGTCTAAAAAACAATTATTACACAAATGTTTCCAATAGATAGTGCATTATCAAAGAACTCCAAGGTCTGAAACATAAATTACAGAACCTAGTACAAACTGCATAAAAGGGAAACGTAATTTCGCAGAAGCCTGAGAGTCTTTCTGCAAATAAACCCAAAACATAAATTACTTTTGTGCTACGCCCCTGCGGGCTGCTTTGTTCTTTTTTTTTTTCTTTCGTGCAGTTGGGCTGCGGCATCTTCTAGCAGGCCTGCGCGGCCCGTCTGGCCCATGTGGCCCGCGTGGCCCGCCTGAGAGGGAGGGGGCGGCGTATAAAGCAGCTGAGTGAGCGGTTAGGTTTAGGTTTTCCTCCAAATCCAGCCAGCTCCACCACAACCGCCGCGGGCCTCCGCCGGTGTAGATCCGCCGCCGCATCCACCCGTTCACCCGCCTCAGTTGTTGTCGGAGGGGAGTCCCAGCGTCGCTGCGCTCCTTGTGCCTCGGCGCCCCTCCGGGCGGAGTGCGCCGGATGGCATCGAAAGGGAGGAAGCCAACAGGCCGGCCGGTGCCGGATTCGCGGCCTCCGAGGAGGTCGCCGTGCCTGCGCGTGGTGCCGGCATGCTGGCGTCGGGCCCAGCCTGAGGGCCAAAGCCAAAGCCGGCGTTGGTCGCCGGCCTCTTGAGTTCGATGGTGTCCGTGCGCGAAGAGTACGGCGGGACGACGACGAGGCCATCGTAGGGCCCTCCGTTGCGGCTCGCGCGGACGACGAGTTGGCGGCGCGGAGGCTCAACGGCAGGAGTCGGCGACGGGAGTCGGGCTGCCTCTGCGGAGGTGCCCTTGCCTAGATCTGCCACACGCGGCTCGCTGCGAAGGAGTCCGGCGGGGTAGGGCAGCATGGCCGGGCGCCTCGACTCCGATGAAGAACTGCTGCTGCTTGTGTACATAGCGACAGGTCGTGCCGGCGTTCCTGGGCAGCGGAAGGCGTTGGAGCGACCCCTCGCCAGAGTGCCGAGGTATCCGAAGACACTCTGGCGGCCACGGTCACGGCTCCTGAAGGGACGGCGACTATCGCCGATGGCAGGAAGACATCCCCCGTTGAAGGTCCGGCGTCCACCACCGTTGAAGCCAAGACGACCACCATCAGTGTGGAAGCCCAGACGGCGACCACCGTCGAAGGAACCAGGATGACGATTGAAGCAGCGGCGGCGGCTAAGGAAAGGACGACGAGGAACTGGAACTGCGAACAAAACAAACGGTGAGTCGCCGAGATCCATACCCTCTTCTAGAGATCGCGCTCTTCTTCTTCTCTCTGCCTCTCGGTGGAGAGCAAAGTGCCGATAATGTGTTGCAAATCGAATTAAGAGAATGAATAATGATTCAATCGTGTTCTTTCATTGATGGGATGATTACATTATATATCCGGTCAACAGGTGCGACGGCGCCTGTTCGGCCATGTCTGTGGCCGAACAGGCACCCCGTCGGGATGCGGGTTCCCTGGAACGATGCCCCTTTGGGCAAATAGAACATTACCTGGATATTCATAATGACGTGATTAACTGTTAACTGATCATTAAGGGCAGGTACAATGGTGTTGTCTCATAGGTCGTCTCATAATCTTCAGACGATCAATCAGACCACTTGTACAATGGGTAATTGTTTTAGTTGTCTCTTAGTAATTGCATCTTTGCTTAATTTGTGGGTGAGCAAAGGAATATTTATGAGTTGCAAGTCAACTATAACTCGTTTCAATGGTGTGTAAGCCGTCTTATACTCCTTAATTTTAGCGCATGAGGTGGTTGCTTCGCGAAACAACAACCTCTTTCTCTCACCACCCTCTGTCTCTTCCACCTCATCAAAAATTCCATATAGAGTTGCATGAGACGGGCTATGAGACTGCTTACGTGTAGCATTGTACCTGCCCTAACTGAATGTTTCGCAACATATACGAGATGGTTTTTTAAAATTTTGATGGGGTGTGCAGGAAGTGGATATCTTTCCACTTTTGTACTCTTCTACTATAGCACTCTTTCCACTAGTCAAGGTGGATAGATCAGAAGAGCTTTTAATAAGAGTCGAACGATGTTTGAAGTATGGGAGGTTGCGGTATTTTTCATTCTCAATATAGTTGATACCGCATCTCCTAGGTCTTCTAGACATTCTCAAAAAGGGAAACTGGAAACTAGCAGTGCCAATATGCTTGCTAGTAAAGAATGTTTTGTCAGAGGAGATTGATGGGTAATGGCAAGATGGAGGAGAAGCCTTCCTTATATAGAAGAGCACTAGCTGTATATTGCAAACAATATCCTAGGTTTCATAGAAGAGTACTTCGATAACATAGAGGAAAATATGTTGAAAACTCACATTTTATTTTCTAAGGACTTAATTCTAGACAAAACTTTATTTTACATTCTTCCTAATGGCTATTAAAAATGGGCCCAACTTTGCCCAAGCTAAAGAAAACCCCTTTTGTTAGGTAAGAATTCACAAGTTGATGTTTTTGTTTCTAAAAAAGGGAAACATTTACTTAATTTTTTTAAAAAAATGGGATACTTTTGCATTATATAGTTGTGTTTTCCATTTAAGGGAGGCTTCTCCTCCATCTTGCCATAATTCATCGATCCCCTCTGACATTCCTTACTAGCTAACATATAGGTACTCGTAGACGTACTTCCAGTTCTCCATTTTGAGAATGTTTAGTAAACCTAGGAGATCCAGTATCAAGTTTATTGAGAATGAAAAAGACCGCAACCTCAAATACTTCAAATGTCGTTCGGATCTTTTTAAAAGCATTGCTGATCTATTCACTTAACTAGTGCAAAGAGTGCTATAGTAGTGGAGGCCGAAAGTTGAAAGAATTCTACTTTCAGCATCCCATCAGCTAATCTTATTATAGACTCTTTTCTTTTAGAGAATAATCTATTTATTGATGAAGAAGAAATGATGAAAATAACTCATCTGCAAGATGGGTTATTTCAGCTGGAGAGAGGCAAGTAGTGGAGGAAAAATGGGCAAGGGATTCTAAGACACAACTTAAGGCCATCTAGGACACTTCAGGGATAACCAAGATTCTCTCTAGGGATTTTGTGGATCTAGGTGCCAACAAGGTGAGTGAGTTGTTACAAAGGCTTGCCCATGTTCATGAATATATTAACAATCAGGCAAACCCTGACAAGCAACTACAGGTCAGCGGCCAAAGTGGTCCATTGCTCCAGGCAGGGGCGGATCTACAGTAGGAACATGGGGGACAGCTGTCCCTCCAAAATATTTGCAAAAAATGAATATACATATATACCTCTAATACATACACACTCACACACACACCTTGGTGAATATATGATTTGAGGCTAAATACAGTTTAAACAGCAAGAGAAGACCCTCGTACTGTAGCCAATACGGCTGGTTTCATGCACACCAGAGCAAATTATACCTGGATTTGGCTTTGTACATAAACTCTAACCTCTAATTTTTTTTTAATAAAAGTACAGCAGGGGAATTCCCCTTCTGTTTCCCGTCAAAAAAAAATTATACCTGGATTAGTGGACCCAATTAGCCCAGAGATCCGCCATCGAAGCCAACAAAACAAGTTCAACATTGGGTAGATCATGTTACTTTAGCTTGTATTATACCCCCGTGATGGCATCCAAGATCCGTCATGGGCTCCAGATTTCTTCATCATCATGGCATTCACAAATAAATATGCCACCAAGGCACCTTCCATGGTTTCCTTTACAGGCTTCTTAACAGCATCCATGGTCCTCATGGGTACCTCAACCGCTCTCGTCAAGGTCTTGATCCTACCATTGTGCGATCAACACAAGCACCACATTCACAACTCGATCTTGCATCACCAGGAGAACATAATTCAACCATTCCCTAATGAAGCTCAGTAGTACAACTACTATTTCCTAGCCACAACCAAAACCACCACCACTGTCATTGCCTCTACAAGCTGAGCTTCCTTGCAAACCAAATGGTAGCTCCTGATCTAAACAATGCATGCACTACAACTTTAGTTTGAACCTGGTGATGTTGCCTCATCAAAACCATGCATATGCTCACAACTTCAATTTCAACCCAGCTGTGTTGTCTGGTCAAGACTATGCATATGCTCATAGCTTCAATTTCAACTTGGTGGCGCCGCCTCAAAATCATTCAAATTCCCACGACTTTGTTGCTGGTCCACCATCTGTTGGTACCAGCTGCCTCCCGTTACTCCTCCTATTGAACAGAACTTTGATCCTAGCTTGCATGCACGAATACCTACTTGGGACTCACTAATGATTATAGGAAGGCCAATATGCTTCTGGTGTCCACGACAACGATCGATCTTGATCCCATTTCCCTGCATGCACAGGTTGATCATGCATGGCTCACCATGAACTTGTTTGATTCTCCCTTTCGTGGAGAAAGCTCTGGTGATGGTGCATAAAATTATCTTGCTAATAATATGGACCTCACTGGTGATCATTGATGCAAGATGCTAGTGGACTTGTGATCGAATAAACTAGTTTGGGTTATCTTTAGCTTTTCGTTTCACTAGTGAATGCTGTTTAGACCGTCCAGTCTAGGTAGGATCAAGGTTCCGAGAGGGGAGGTGAATCGGTGTCTAATTAATTTCTCTACGAGGTGCTCAAGACAATAAACCTAACTAGACTAGTTTAGGGATGACAAGAAGCTAGCAAAGCGCACACACACACTAACAAGTCTAGCAAAGAGCAACACACTAGGACACGGTTCTAATAGGAAACAAGAGAGCAACCAATCATGCAATTCTACTAGCACATAAAGGTAAATGCGGAAAAGTAAATGCTAATAAGTAAAGGAGACAGGGACAGAAATGCTCATGATGTTTTCTTGTGGTATCGGAAGGGTAGCGCCTTCCCCTATTCCACATTGGGTCACATCGGAGTCTTGACCCCGTCCCTCCGCGCAAGGCGATTCCTCCTAGAGCACACTTCACCCTCCGAGTGAAGTCGCGGGCGCATCCCGCCGGGTACTCCTCCAGAGATAAGGCTTCACACGTGATGTGAGACAAAGGGCGCTCCACTAGTGATGCTTCTTTTGCATGGGAAGCTCCAAGAACGTATACAAACTTGTGTCGGCTTCCACACTCTCTTTGGATAGCTTAACATAGACCAAGAGTAACAAACCGAAGTGACCCTCTCAAGCTCACACAAGTCTTGTGGTCAATGGATGCAATTGCTACTCTCCCCATGCACTAAACCATGCATCTCCAAATCCTTCAGAAGTGCTTCCCTTCCTTGCCCTTGGCTTCCTCTGAGTTTTCCATACTCCAATAATGGCCAAGAGAGTCCTCAAGAGCCGAAAAACCAGCTATATATGGGCCTTCAACCTTTTAAACTAGTCGTCGCTCAAAAGTGCCTAGTCACATAAGAGACCGTAGTACAGACCGTACCATACGGTCTCTATACCATCGCACCATATGGTCTCCATTATGAGGACATTCCAGAAACTCATTCTTCTCTATTCATCTCATTATGTAGGGACCGTACCATACGATCCCTAGGATCGTACCATACGGTCTCTTCTTCCTTCATGCCAACAGACACTCTCTCTTTTCAATTGCATTTTTCAATAGGGATCTTACCATACGGTCTCACCGTCATACCATACGATCAATGATACGGTCTCCATCTTCTTAGCTTCCAGAAACTGCAAGTTCTCTGTTTGGATCTTCCACAGGCACCATACCATACGGTCTCCATGACCGTATCCTACGGTCTACTCTGCAGAAGCTGAAACTTGATCATCTCCTCGATCCTCACTTCCAAATTCTCCAAACTTAGTTCATCCACTTCTCTTCTTCCACTCTAGTGCTAGTGCCTGTGAGACTCACTATGCATCCATAGACCTCTACACACCAGTGTGCTCTAAGAGAATCAATTGGATCCCTCTTGATAGTCTGGTTTTTCCTATAGACTGAAGCCTACATCTACACCAAGCCACACTTGCTTGGATCTAGCATGTCTTTATCCTTGAACTATCTTCTCAACCATGACTCCATCAAGCTCTTGATCCAAATTGTTGAGGCAACCCATCGAGTCACCGATAGAGATGGGGTTTGTGTGACGACACTTCCTCGACGTGACCATAGAATATATCCTATAAGAAAATGTTTGTCACATCAATATAGTCGCCCAATCACCAAAACATTCCTACCTTTGGGATTTCTATACTCCAATAATAATGATGAAGCTTACACTAGGTCCATTATTTAGGATGTTATGCATGTACGGTGAACAAGGCCGAACTCTAGAAGTCTTCTTTCAGGGTGATCCTTGCGTTCATGCCATTCTTTCGATGTATCCTTTTCCTATTGAATAAACAAAATCATTTTCGTTTCAAGTGAATGTTGTTGCTTATATGATGAGGATGAAATAAATCTTTTTAGACATTTCTTTGGTGCTAAACATAGCGAATGTCGTCTTCTCAGGTGACTGAGATTTTTCTAATCTCTCAGTCTTTTTTTCAGCGATTGGACAACCACCCAAATTGTTCCAACAGTTCAGTTCCTTTGTTCTGGAAGTATGTTTTTATTGTTCCAAAAATGTGACTGAGAGATATACGAGATCTCAGTCAACTGAGAACTAGCAAATCTCCTGAACATATAGTATATGCATGGAAATATATAAAAGTGTGTGTATGATATTTAGCACATCAATCGCAAAAACAGGAAGGAACACGTCCACCATGAGAAATCCATACTAGCATGATGCTTTGGTTCTTGAATATAATAAGTTTTTTTCAACTTCTTGTAATAAAAGATAAATGTGCCCAAGCAAAACATTTTGTGCATTGGTCAAAGCTTTTTTTTTTGCGAGGGGGTCAAAGTATATATTTCGCAAAAAAAAAAGTATATATGGTGCTTGCATTCTGTCAGCTTGCATACTTTCTGACGGAAACGGCAGGAGCACTAACCCTGAATTATAGGGAAACTGAAGAAACAAATTTCAGGGGAGTTGACAAGACAGCTGCTTTTGCCTTGACTAAGTTAATTTTTTGAGGAAACGTTCAGTAATGTTCGAACCGGGGAGAACAAAGCTGAAGTGCTGAACCTGTCCTGTCTGTGACATTCAACAGTTCAAGTTTACGATGGCCTACTAAGTAATGGTCCATGTACTGCGCCCGTGACAAAATGGAAGCCCAAAACTAGGGACCGGCCATACCGAGCCACGATAGAAATGTTATCTGAGATCGTAAGAAGAGATTAAGAAAAGAGAAAATCTGAATCTCGTATTCATCTCTAGTAGCCTTTCAACCCGTGCATCGCACGGGCTAGAAATTAGAAAAACACAAATAGATATAGTTTTCTTTAAAAAATACTTTTGATAGCATAATAATCGAGTTAATTGAATATTGATTTTTTATTAAGTTTGCGTTAGACCATATTTCATATTATAGATGGAATCTCAACGCCATATGGCTTTTCAAAGACATGCATCATTTAGATCCACGTTTTCAATACCCAATATATTAGTTATTTTTTGGTCTTATTTTGCCCCACATAAAGTTGCATTAATGGCTTAATGTAACTTCAAAGAGACCACACTCTGTATCTTAGGCCATTATTCGTGACCTCCTATTAATCCTGGCGTGATAACAAATATAACCTCGAAGAGTATTGTCATTCTAATTTATATTTTACTACATTTTAGAATATATGTAACTAATTTCACTAAATTTTTGTGAAAATGACTACGATAGGCAAGACAACATCAAACAATCTACCTCCTTATTTGTTGATATATGTATATACGTAAATTTGGTTTCTTATTTACTGCTTTATTTATAGTATACTCAAGACCGATCTATAAGAAATAGGTATCTTTCAGACCGTCGCATGGGTAACATTTTCGATAGATTTCTCATCACATATGTATATTTAGTTAAACATAATATTAAACTATCAAAACTTTAACCATCATATATATTTATATATTGATATATTTTACTAATAATTATGTGTATATGGTATCTGGTCTCTATGTTACGCACTCAAGGCTTGTTTGCTTCTCATCCTCAGAATATTGCCTGGGTCAGTGATGAGGACATGACTCGTACAGATACAACCAACACTTCTCCATTGAGCATGCAAGATTCAATCACAAGGGCTAGAGCACGACAAGTAGATTTATCGGTGAGCTCGTTCCTCATGTCTTCTATATATGGTTTTGAGAATAAGTTGCTACCTAATGAAATGATTATTGTTAGGAACCATGGAGATGGTGCTGAGATAGTTGGAGAGGCGCTTGAGGGCATGGAGGGGCCAGCAAGGGAGAGCAACTCAAGTTGGAGGCCCAATTCAAGTCGACTTCGAGTCAGTTTCGGAGTCCAGGACCAGTACGTCCTAAAACGGTCGCCCAGGTCATATACGTGGTCGGATTTGGACGTTCTTTATATAAATGGAAAGCTAAGAAGATTATCTTTCCAATGGCACCGGTCTCATGCCAAAATACGACCGGAGTCGTCGGGAATCGTCAAAACAAGTCAACGTACAGAATCTGTCCCGGTGCTGCGCCGCCGTTATTTAGCCTTTGGGCCTAGTATCTTATGTGAGCCCATTAGAGGGCGCGTCCAGGGGGTGGAGCACGACCCTAGAGTCCTCATAAACAGCCGCCACCGTATCATTAGGGTGGGGTTTTGATTGATTGTAAGTTTAGTCATTGCTACTTCCTTGTAGACGCGTGAGTCGGCTAGACCGCCCGTTCTACTTGATTCGGAACTCCACCTTTGTTATCGAGTTACTTGTTTATCTTGTTCTTGCTTGTTCTTCGATTGCTTGCAGGAATTACCCTAGTGGTTTGGTTGATTGTGCTCCACAAGATCGCGAACAACCGCTTGAGTTGGTGTGTCGATCACTAAGGCGCAGCCTTTGCTGGTTGTAGTCGGGCCGTGAACGTCTCTCCATCCAAATCGAAGTTATCCCCTCTCTCTCACCGAAAGATCAGCGGCTAACCCATCCGGGTCCTCATCAGTCACGCAGCCATCTTAGACTTTCGATTTCGAGTGCCCGGGGCTGAGATTGCTGCCTGGAGCAGGCAGCTCAGGCCAGGACGCGAAGCAAACACACCCTCATATCTATCACACATGTATATTTAGTTAAGCACAATATTAAACTATAGAAACTATAACCATCATATATGTTTATATATTGAGATTATTTTTTAAAACTTATGAGTATATGGTCTTAAAGTTCCATAATATGTACTTTTAAAAATGCTCTTTTCCTTTCCTCCATTATTTTTCTTTGTCTCCTTATATGATAGATATGCGCATACATATTTATTATTTATTTAGAGATGAACTATTAAGGCATAACGTATTTAGGGAATGATTCATTTCGACTCATCAACTGAATTATGTCTGGGCCAACCAAGACTTTGGACCCTGTTGATAGCGGCATTGCATCTCAAGTTTTAGCCAAGGATATGAATTTAATTCTTATTATTGATTATATTTTCAATGGGATTTTTTACGGTGTATTTCCCCAACAATTTAAACAGAAAAATGATTCTTATTTTAAATTTCACATATTATCATTTGTGTTGGAATATTAAAATAGACTCCTTTATTGATCCGAATCTGGGAAAGTGAGTAATTTAGAAATAGGGATTAGGTGTATTTTGTATTTTTGTTATTATCGCAAATTTAGCTATTTTGGTCTCTTAATGGTATGGTGGGCAAATTAGAAATTGGAATTTAAGGGTAATTTTGTATTTTTTATTATTTTTAATTTAGGTATTTTTGGACTTACAATGGCATGGTGGGTAATTTAGAAAGGCTATTTTTATTATTCTGAATTTAGCGACTTTTTTGGACTCATAATGGCATGGTGGGTAATTTAGAAATACATTTTTATTATAGATTTTATATGGTGTATTTCCCCAACAATTTCAAGAGAAATATGATTCTTATTTTGAATTTCACATATTTTCATTTGTGTTGGAATATTAAAATAGACTCCTTTATTGATCTAAATCTGGGAAAGTGAATAATTTAGAAATAGGGATTTGGTGTATTTTGTATTTTTTATTATTGCAAATTTAACTATTTTGGACTCTTAATGGTATGGTGGGCAAATTAGAAATTAGAATTAAGGGTATTTCCCAGATTCGGATCAATAAAGGAGTCTATTTTAATATCCAAACACAAATGCAAAATGTGAAATTCAAAATAAAATGATATGAAAGTAAATATACTTCTTTTTAAATTGATGGGAAAATACACCTCAAAAGTATTTTTTAAAAACAATCTATTTATGTATCTCTTTAATTTTTAGCCCATGCGATGCACGGGTTGAAAGGCTAGTTTAATAAAGGTACACTCATCGTCATGCCAGATCTCAAGGCTCCTGCATTAACAACCATGGCGTCGGATAGCAAGGCTAGTTTAATAAAGGTACACTCATCTTCATGCCAAATCTCAAATAAGAAGTAATATTGAGATGGTCGGCACAAAATCCACTGAGAAATGAAAACAACCTCCTGCATCATATAGCTGTATAGTTCTACCTTCAGATTTGCATGGACGGAGATGTGCCACACTCCTTCATGGTGCGCCATTAATCCCAAAATAAATGTCGCGGTGAAGATGCAAACCAATTGTTCAAAAATGTTTTCTGACTGAATTAAATGTATTACTGTTTATTTCTTTGCTTATAGGAGGTCTCTTCTGGTTGCTTGGGTTATACAATGACATAGTATATAGTTTCCTGACAATGGGTTCCATAATTTAATTATTTTTTTCGTTGCGGACCTACGTTTGTTCCATCTGACACCTTTAACTTGTTAGGGTCACGTCATGATATATCTTGATCGGTCTACTCTAATGCTGATAAGATATTATGATGCACAAACATTCCTAACTGCTATTTCTTTACTATTAATCAATTTACAATAAGATAAATTTCTATGCTCATATATTTTCTTCAAATTTTCAGTGTACCTTTTTGACTCTACTGCTACAGCATTTGACATTACGTGCCTGGTTCAATCCTGAAGATGTCTGTTGCAGGTAAGGACAGTGGAAAATAAACAAATAGGGAGATCAATATATATTAAGCCAATCTAAGCTACGCTAGTGCCTTGTTACCCATTTTTTAGCCGGTCACATATCACAATATTGATGAAGTTTTTTCATGTTCCAAATATTACCAGCTGATAAGATTCACAATCAAGTAGTAGGTTCAAGAGAAAAGGAGAGAGATTACCTAGATTAGTTTTGCTGGTGTGCTCTAATCATCATGGTAGAGTCAGACCACTTTTCCTAGCCCAGAATGCCGATAAATTTTTTCATCAGAGAGAGCAGTAGGGATTAGCATGCATGTTTGCATTGCACCTGCATGGTCCTCGGAGTTCTGCCTTTGCATTTTCCCCACGCTGATGGCCGCCATAAGCCATCCTTGTCTAGGCTTCATCTACTGCTTGCATGTCGTGCCATCGACGCTGGCAATCTCCCAGAAAACCGGCGGCGCTTGAGGTTATTAGGCTTAATTGGACAACCTACGGAAAAAGAGCTTGCGGCTAGATCCAACAAATATTAGAGGTATTTGGGCTATTTTTTATAATGGCAAAGGTGAGTAATTTAGATTACATTAGATCTGATGGCTTCAATTTATCACGCATCTATGTGAATGGCCGGATGTTTTGCTTTTTTGTGAGAATTTCTAGGATTTTTATCCGATTAATGTGGAGCCACCGAAAGAAGCCTTCAATTAGTAAATATAAGATAATTAAGATGGAGCGTAGTGCTAGACTTATGAAACTCGACCAGCGAGGGTACCAAGCTACTCTCTCCGTTTTTTAATATATGACACCGTTGACTTTCGTTCAACATTGACTACAATATAGATTTAAATAATTACTTTTCGAATGTGAAATGAATATTGTTGGATTCATCATCAAAAGCACTTTAAGATTAACCTATACACTTAGCTATTTACACAAATATTTTGAATAAGACGAACGGTCAAACGTAACAAAAAAAGTCAACGGCGTCATATAATTAAAAACGGAGGGAGTACTACACCCTTCTATTCTATCAATCCAGAGTCTATTCACCCGTAGCGTATAGGTTTCAGACAGTGTAGAAATCAGGCATATTCAGCTTCGGACTGAACTCCCTGAGTATTTTTGTTTGCTTGACTTGCAGTCTTTGCTGCTACTCCTTTGCGCACCCAGGTCAAGTAAGAAACTGTGGCGGGTTGGCGATACCCTGTTTCGACCTTCAAGATTTAATTGCTCTGTTTTTCTTTTCTTTATGGATCACAACTTTTTAATCTGTTCCCTTATCGTGCTCCTGATTTGCTCCAGTTATCTTATCTGATCGATCACAAAGGAGAAGTTAGTTTTTGACCTTGTTCTACAAAAAACAGTGATATGAGCAGCAACAATGCGAAAACTGAATCAAGTCAGAGTCCACTTGTGCCAAGCTACGACACTCTTCTTATTCACCCGTAGCGTATAGGTTTCAGACAGTTTGTGTAGAAAAATCATGGCAAGCGCATGCCCTATCATTCAGCTTTGCACTGAACTCGTGAGCATTTTTGTTTGCTTGATTTTGCAGTCCTTGCTACTGCCATAGTGCCATTACTCTGATTGAGATGCATAGAAAAAATGGCCGATTGGTTGGTGATGCCCTGTTTTGACTTGCAAGTTTTCGCTCTGTTTGTTTCTTTCCGGATCATAAGTTTTGACTTCAGTAACCTTGTCTGATCGATTGCAAAGCAATGTTAGTTTTTGATCCGCATAAAAACCCAATTCTTAAGCAGTCTCTTGCTACAAAATATATTGATGTTAAGCAGTTCTTGCTAAAAAACATACAGATAGGATTCAGATAAGAGCACCATATCATCTTAAGCTGCAGAATTGGGTGTTGCCCTGAATCATCCGTTCGGATTCTCATCAACTAATTAAGCTGCCATTAATTGAAATTGGTTACATGAACTGCAACTTTTAAATTCAGACCATATTACTTAACTTACTGAGGCTAGTTTAACCAAACAGTAACAACACAGAAATTGATCTCTGTGTCACACGGTCCACAAGTGAAGACCATATCCTCCTCCCATGACACACTGTATGTATCATCACTCACTACTTGAACGTTTCTGAGATATTGCTCGCTGGCTGTCAGGCGTTATGTTTGTTTCATGGATCGGTCATCGGTGATTCCAATCAATCAATGCCCCTTGTGATGAGACTTGAAGGGATTGTATCCGTTCTTGAGGTCGGCGGCGAGCCCCTGGACGGCGCCGGCGACGGCGAGCAGTGAGACGACGAGGCACGCGCCGCTGAGCACGTTCATCCAGGTCCACGTCGGCGAGTAGCGGCGCGTCTTGGCCTGCGCCATGTACATCTGGACGGGGAAGTAGACGGTGAGCGGCCAGAAGGAGACGGCGCCGATGAGCCCCAGGAAGTCGTTGAAGAAGGGGAAGATGACGGCGACCACGGCCGTGAGCACGACGTACGCCGTGCGCCACACCAGCCGGAGCGGGCTGACGGGGAGGTCGCCGGCGAGCGGGAGGCGCAGCACGGCCTCGGCGTTGACGAAGCCGCTGTCGGGCCAGCGGTCGCGGGCCCAGGACTCGACGAAGGCGAAGATGGGCTGGCAGAAGACCTGGTAGGCCCCCACGAGGTGCACGGCGATGCAGACGTTGCCGACGTCGATGAGCCAGAAGGGGTCGTAGAAGCCGAAGCCCGTGAGGAAGTTGCCGGGGGCCTTGTTGCCGAACGCCGCGTAGCCCAGCACGCCGCACAGCATGTAGAACATGGTCGTTGTCGACACGCCGATGAAGGACGCCTTCTTCATCACCACGTTCTCCGGCGGGCTCGACCGCAGCGTGTCCTGCAATGCAATCATGAACATGTTTGTTTCATATTTGTTCCATTTGACACGCATCAAGTCAACAATCTAATGACAGCTTAATCACTGATAGTAAAAACTAGTACTACTGACACCATGAAATTTTGCAGGTTGACTTTAGTTGACCCATGAGCTGGCCTAGGAGTCAGAGAACTTTGTTGTGCACTGGAGGCGTTGAGATTCTGGCTAGGTGTAGTAAATGAGACGATCAATGTGGTTTTGGAAACAAACGTGGCTAATTGCTGCATCCAAGCAAGACAACAGAGGCAATGCAGCGACCTACCCTGTTTTTCATGAGCCACTCGCATGATAGTCGCAGGAGTACACCCATTTTAGGGATGTAGAGGTCACATGCTTGGTGTCCTAGACGTAATGCTGGTGCCATTTTTGTAGGATAAGGTTTACCCAATATGGTTCGAGCATTTGATTGTTTGGTTTATAGGAGCAGTGCAAAAACAGAGCATCGTTTCACATTTGTAAGATGAGGACAGCGGCAGTTATTGGCCTTGGTGGATGAAACTTGAAATAAGGCCTGGAAATGTAAACTATACCTATACTTGCAACTTATTACTCCTACATGGCAAAGATTTGGCTTGGATAATGAATGCATTTGTCTGCTTGTACACAAGCAGGAGAGTCTATCCTAGTAGCGTGCGCTGGGTTCAATGCAGAGCAGAGGCTCTTGTATTGACTACTGCAACCTTTTTCTCTAGAGAAGAAAAACACTTCAATTGTGCACGTGACGTGCGGTTGGAGTGATAAATTTGTTCTCTTTCTGGTGTTTCCCCATAGGAAAGACCAAAACATCACTGGCATGGACTCATGTACGACCACTATGGACTATCTTCAGATATTTTGAAAGACCCACATGACTTGTCCTAAGAGCAGACAGAGATGAAAACATTTGTTTCTAAGATGCAGCAAGACACCAGTAACTTGACTCAAATCTGTTGTGTACTACTAACATTTACTGACAAAAAAAGTTATACAAACAGAGACAGTATGGATTTACCTGAATTTCTATGAGGACGTTGGAGTAAGTGTACGCAAAGGCAATGTCTCCAAGCGACTGAAACGCCTTCCAAATCTTCTCACTCGCAGACACGTCCACGCCGACAGTGGCCCCCGTCAGCGTCGTCTTGACATGCGCTCCACCTGCATGTATGCACAACACATCGCAGCTCAATCAATCCGTGACCGTGATCCATCAGACACAGATACGTTGCATCAGCGGCCAACATGCGAGATGGATACAAAAGGGCCTCGTCTGCATGTCAGTGTCCTCATGCACCCACGAAGGATCGGCATGCCCGACCAAGGCCCTGTTTCGTCATCGTCAACACGATAGCCGTTTTTGTTGTGTTCCTTTCAGATCATTTTAATTGTGATGCGAACGCAAAACTAAGATTTGTTTTTGCATGCATCAGCCAGCAGCTAACCAATCATGTGAAGACGCTAACAAATTTCTTTTTCAACACAATAACTAACAGCCGTAGTAACAGAACAGAGCATACAAGCCATAAGGAGCAAGTGAGTAATTATTGTAACCTGCTATTTTTGCAATGGAGAGGCCGAGGCCGATGGAGGAGTAGGCGAGGGACATGACGGCGGCGACGATGGAGAGCCACCAGATCTTGTGGAAGTTGGGGAGCTGCGAGAGCAGGATCTGGATGCTGGCGAAGATGATCATGTTCACGTTGTTGTTGGCCTCGCAATCGGCGCTGTGCCCGTTGCGGTGGAAGCAGTTGGACTTGCTGATCGCCCTGAACGAATTCATCAACAGGTTCACGAATAATTCAGACACGATTTACGTTCAGAGCAGGACAAAAGTTTAAAAATCATGTTTTCTGCAACTCCTGCTCCTGCATGCATGCATGGCAGGAAGCAATATTATTACCCACTCCTATGTAAAAAGATTATGCTTCTTCTTCTCTCTTTTTTTTTTTTTTTTTTTTTTTTGCGAAGGGAATGGAAAAGATTCTTCTTTCAGACATAGAAATACAGACCACTCCTTTTCGATCGGTGACCACTTCTTTTTCATGCGAAAAGAGGGAGAGAAATAAAGCAGCGGCACCTAGCTAGCTACAAATTTTTTCCAGAAACTACTTTTGAAGTGTCAACAATGTTATCCTTTAAACGTACGATTCATCTTTGACTGCCACATAATAGTGCACGTACTACTCACATCACCAAACCCCTTGTCGTCTCAACTTCACCTACCCAAAACGACAGACACAAACCCGCAAGAAAGAAGAAATCTTTCTCGCTCCCTGAAGAAAGAATAAATGTTCCCAACAGATTAACAGAAATCTATGCTACCTAGGAACAGACAACACCGTCCAGCTGAACGATTTCTTGTGGCCTTGAGCTACCACTACTACTACTACGCATCAATCGTGCGTGCATATATATATATATAGCGTAAAGAAGAAACATATATGCATGCGTGGTTTGAGGGAGAGAGAGAGAGACATGCGTACCCCATGCTGATGGCCGTGGTGATGGTGTAGCCAATGGTCACGCCAACCAGGTTGACGTACTGCGCCAGGGAGCACAGCCTGTACTGGGAAACCCCTGCAACGATCGAATTGGAATCACCAACGTACCCAGTCAATCAATCAATGAAAGCACGGATCGATTTGTGTTGACTAGGACTAGCTAGCAAATCAAGATATATTCTGGCATGCAGTGATTACAGCAGCATCCATACATTAGCTAGCTATAGGGGAAGCAGCGATGAATTGAAGACAAGACATAATGGAATCCAAAACTGGTAACCTACGTACCGAGGTAGGCCCTGACCGCCTGGCCGTAGGTGTAGTTTCGTTTGCCGTGGACGGGGTCGGGCGTCCTGTAGCAGTCGGCGAGGAGGCTGGAGCAGAACCAGGTGATGACGGAGAAGGCCACCAGCACGACGGGCCCGATGACCCAGCCCAGCTGCGCGATGGCCCACGCCAGCGACAGCACGCCGGAGCCGATCACCGCCGTGATGATGTGCGCGCTCGCCGTCAGCAGCGTCCCTGCAACGCACACGTACGCGTCCATATGTTCATCAATCATCACGTTCAGATGCCATTGCAAAGAGAACACCATGCACATAACTGATAGAGACTAGAGAGACGAAGATATGGCTAGTACCTGTGCGGCGCTCGCGGCCGTCGTCGTCGAGGTCTGGCCGGTCGCCGAAGCCGGCCTCCGCGATGTCGAAGGCCGCCGCCTTCCCCTGCTGCTGCCTGTCCATCACCATTTCCGCAGCAGCTTCTTCTCTCTTCTGCGTGCGAGAGAGTCACGGGCTCGCAGCACTGGGAGAGAGGGGAGATGAGGAATGGGATGGTGTTGTGTTGGTAGTGGCGAGGAAGAAGGGGAGGAGGCGGAGGCCCTTTTGTAAGCGCGGCCGGGGCACTGGTTTCAGACGAGAGAGCGGTTGGATGGATGGGATTCGATGAGGGAAAAGCGATTTATGTGCGTCGATCGCCTATGTGCCTTGTTCCCGTTCCCTTTCCTCTCTTGTCTCTAGCACTGACTGGCTCTTCAGTCCTGCCCTGCTGTATCCTAGCACCAAAACAAGAAAGGGATTAATTACGGGGAATTTACCATATTGAACAGCCCCAGCTTCCGTCCATTCTTTATGCCAGGATACTTATGCGGGTGCTTGCACATCAAGTATCTGAACAAACCAGCAATTATTGATGTCCTTGTGATGATCTCATCGATCATGGTCAAAGTCCTACTAGTGTGTAGTAAACTTGTTTTTTCTCTACGGTGGAAACAAAACGAAAAACCAGCACCGTCCATATTTGTACTACCAATTCTGAGAATGCGCCTCTTTGGGGGTGTATGTCCATTTCAAGCTGCCTGCTAAGGAAGAATCCTATGACCAAGGTTAGTATTTTTTTCCCCCGAGAGCTACGTATGGTAGTTTTTTTTTTTCTAGGTGAAAATATAAAAGTATCTCAGTAGCCGTATATTTTTCTGTGTGAATAAACCTTCTGTTTCAGTTCATACAGCAGACCATGCATCTAACGTTTTTTTTTTTTTTTGGAATCAATACGTCTCACTTGAGGAAAACATTTATGATCAGATACAAATACCATTCTGCATCTTTGGAAAGTAGGCAGCACGCAATAATACTGGCCTGCTATTTTGAGGCAAGATTCCCTGCACCGGGAATGTGGCTGCATGTGAAGTGTCGATCAACGCTTCAAGATTCAAAACTTGAACAGCTCATCCAAATTCAAATTCCTTTTGGCTACTTATTTAATACTAGTTATATTACAGTTTTCTTGCCATATATGTAGTGGGATCCGTCTGGATACTCTCTATACCAGTATATTCAAGAATCCAGATATTTGTGGATTACTAGCTAATAAGTGAGTACATTCATTTTCATATCTAGTACAAACACGCTACATTCTTGCTAACTAAAATGGCTACCATTTATTCAGTACCATAGGGGATATAGATTTACCATATATTTTGAGGGCTTTGTGATGATCTCATCATGGTCAAAGTAGAAGAGCGTAAACTTTTTTTTCTGTAGAAAAAATGAACACTTCATATATACAACAGACCTGCAGACGATGAATCTGACATTTTGTTTGGAATCATTGTATACTCGCATAAAACTGGCATGCTATTATGAGGCAAGAGTCCCGGTGCCATAGATGTGAACTGTGAAGTGTGGATGCATCCCCCCAAGATTCAAAATTTAAACAGCAAGTTCATTTTCGCTGCTAATTATTTAGTTATGATTTCCGTTTTCTTGACATATTGTGGGATCCCTTTAGGTACTCTCCATACCAGTACATTCAAGAATAATCCAAAAATCTGTAGTCATTTACTTAGCTGTCTACGAGGAATTAGTGGGATCCATTTGGATACTCTCTGTACCAGTATCTTCATATTATAAAAAACCTAGATATGATTCTTACAGAGTAAATAACTACTATATACTCAGGACAGTAAGTAATATAATTTGCCATATAAGTCCCACATTGCCAGCTTTGAAATAAGTTTTAGATGCATTTTAGTGAGAAATCCAGTGCTAGTGAATTAAGTGGTAAATTTTAGATTCACGAATCATTATCTACTAGTACCTGCTACAGTGTACATTCGCATGGTCCTTTTTGGGTCATATACAAAACGATCAAATCATGTTGCCGCAACCTGTTACTATCCTGCATTCTTGCTTTCATTTAGCATATATACCAAGCTTTATGTAACGATTAGCTGCTTTGCTTGTAGACAGAAACACAACGTACGTGGAAGAAAGTTGATACAAATAGAAACGACTCGATAATAAGGTCAACATCTTAAAGTCACGGTCGAGCTTTCTTTGATGCTGCGATCTCCTTGCGTTATGGAGTTAAGATTTTTTTTTTCTTGACGGGCAACCCGGGAGGGGGGGAGAGAGAATCCCCACCTGAATTTTCCATTAACTATAATGGTGGCCAAACGCGGCCTAAAAAGTGTTACAGCAAGTTTGAGGCAAGAGAAACATCAGAAATTACATAGTACAACAGAGGAAATCAAAGAAAGAAGACAACTCTCGACCTACTAACAGACAAGCCCTAGCCTGACACGAACAGTTGAACAACCACTAATCATCAACAAAGGTTGTATATATTTTGTAGGCACACATACGGAAAAATGCCTTTATGTTTAGAAGAGAAGATGAATTTGGCATTGGATAGTTTCTATGAGACTGGTTGCAGACGTGAAGTACAATTAATGTTTATGTGCGTGTGAAGTGTATTGAGTCCTTCCCATCATCCTAGTAATGGAAAAAACAAAGATGTCCACACGATGATGGGAGTAGGGGTAGAAACGGATCGACTAAGTATCAGATAGCGCCCTTCCTATATATATTATAATATCAATATGAATACAAATATGAATATTGCTCGGATACAAATACAAATCCGATGTTTACCGAATACAAAAACAAATAAAGTAGTATTTAATCTGGGCGGATACAGATACGTGTAAATTTCTATATTACACAGATAATAACTATACTTTTTCCTATCAAACTTGTCATTGATTATTTGATTTGAGACAGTATATCCTAGGAGCCACCAATTCCACATCCATATTTTTTTAAAAAAAATTAATTTGAATATGAATCGTGTAAAAACATTAATCGGATGAAAAAATTTGTACCATATTTAAATTTTGTTGGATACTAATGTTGGATAATACGGATTGTCCGTACCTATCTTCCACCCCTAGATTGGAGTAAAGGGTATCACGATAAGTGTCTTCGCAGCATCCTTGTAATTGATGTCATCTCCATAATGTTGAGCCATGCAGTTGGAGCAAGAATACTACTGGGCCGAAACCCACAATATGCATGCATGTACAAGTCGTTTTGATTTGGAAACCAGAAAGTTGCAATAGCAACAGATATAATTTATTTTAGATCAACATTATCCTTAGGTTTACTAAGGTGATAATATTTCTGAATATAGTAATCGATGTTGGAATCATAATTGTAATATTCTTCTAGGTGTGCAGCATCTTGTTCGTTATCACTCCATAGGTAAGTTATTTAATAGCATTTGATTTATAAATCCTAGGGACAAGGAAAAATCTAGAGGGATGTAATAGACATTGCGTATTCAAATAAGTATACCTTGTGCAAAGTTCGTGTATATAAAGGTGTGTTTGGCAGGGCTTTGGCTTATTCTGAAAACAGTTTATCTAATAGCTTTTATGTGAAAACAGCTTTTCTGACTTGTTCTGGCTTATATGTGAAAACAGCTTATCCTGTCTTATCTGAAAACACCTTATCCTGTCAAAATGACCCAAATACCCCTGTCTATTTGATACATTGTTAAACACATGTAATATCTGTTAAATGAAAGAAATGATGTTCAAAAACAAAATAAATTGAACTAATAATTTATAGTTTCCAAAAGACCATCGTCCAACAAAATAAACTCAACAAACGCTAAACTTGGTAGCCATTTGCTCGGTCCATACGGCCCATCACCCACCGAATAGCACACATGACCACCGTTTCTCTCTCTTGCTTATCTTCTTCATCCTCGTGCTGCTCCACCTGTTCTCCATAGCCAAGCATCGGATGAGGTCGCATAGGTGTTCGATTTGAGTACTCTGCACCAAGAAAAAAGCAAAATCGAGTGCCCGCTACCTCCTCCCCCATTCCCCTCTGTCAAAGTCCAGAACCACGTTCCTATTGTCGGGGCGCGCTGGGCGGCGGCGGCGGCGCGAGCACGCGGGGGCGCGCTGGCAGCGGCCGCGCGGGGGCGTGCTGGTGGCGGCCGCGCAGGGGGCGACGGCAGCGCGGCAACGGGCGCAACGCACGAGCGCGCGGGGTGGCGCGAGGGTGCGCGCGTGTGAGGGGCGAATCGGAACAACAGAGGTATGTGTCAGAAATAAGCCGAATGAGCCACTATTTTGGGCTTCTTCGTGCTAGTTCATTCTCCAAAACGGCTTCTTCCTTCAATTGCTCATAAGCGCTTCTTTCTCAGGGTGTTTGGCAGGAGAAAAGCTCTTTTTTTTTATAAGCCGGTGGTGAAGCTGCTTGAAAGGCAGCTGCCAAACACACCCTAACAAATAGTGAGACATTGTTTTAGCGGAGCATTGCACACTTGTATGGGCCACTTTACTGGAAATTTTATAATTGATCGAACCAAGAAAATTGCATGACCTAACTCGCGGCAATAGAAAAATTATTTTCTTTTGACATCGACACAAACAAATCTCATCGGCTTTTCGTGCTGATGATCAATCCCGATCGAATATTTCTAGACACTTGTACAGTAAGGCCAGGTTAAACTCCTTTTGACTCGTAAGGGTCCCGGCACTAATTTCCAAGCGGTGTAAAACAATCGAGAAGGAATATGTATCAATCAACTAATCAACAACCCCGGCATCACTACATAAACAATGATCATATGAAATCCCGGCATGATGCGAGGATGCGGACAAGATTGATGGCCCGAGCTTAAAGAGATGGCGCAAGATGCAAAATAAAGGTGCTTGACCCTATTTTTTGATACTGCAAAGCACTGTTATTATACAGTTGAGATGACAGATAGCGTGTCTCAAAAAAACAAAAGATGACAAGTACTATTAGTAGCTCGCAAGTGCATGCAAGTGATGAGTTGGTAGGTGCTAGCAAGCTACTAGCCTAAAAGCACTGACACTTGGACGGCCAGGACGATAAGATTCAGATCTCACACGAGAGGCTCAGAATGGCAAGCTCAGTGCAAAGTGGACGAGAATCTTGAGAGAGGGCGTGGAATTAATCGAGTGTTAGAGCAAGCCCAATAGTTAAGCCAACCACTTGTCTTGTAGCCAAGTAAAAAGACAAAGCAAACAACATACTTGTCTCAACATTTATTTTCGGACCCACCTGCAGTCTCACAACTTTCCACAAACTGACCACGCGATTGGTGCTTCGTCTGGCGCCAAGCAACCTTCTCTCTCTTACCTTTTTCCTGCAAAACCTGACATTGCTTGGCTATACGCCCTCCGTTGGGCTTGCTCTTAGCTGTGCATGGTCCCCACATGTCAGTGTTATTCCTGGGAGAAAAAATCTGACCATTTGAATAGGATGTGCGCCTTTTTCACCTTGCAAAAAATTCCAATCGCCCTGGACGGCTGCCATGGAATGTCCCCTAAACTATCATCAGCGTTTCCGAATTGGATTAATCATGATGCTTGCCACTACTTGCATGCAAGCTCCACCCAGAGTGCTGCAACGAGCAACACAAGTAAATAAAGGCCACGCAAGCATCTAACCTCTCTTATATATTCTGAAACATCCATTCAGCATTGCATATGCTCGGCACTTAACCTTGTTCCGGAGCCACTGGAGACAGTAATGGTAAAAAGCATTCAATCAGAAGCTTATCTGTTGTGTAGATGGTGGTAGAACAATCTCGATTCGATCAGAGACCATTCCATAATGTTGAGTCAGTGGAAATGTCGTAGAGTCTACCTCGACAAAGAGAGTTGTACTAATTAATATTTTTAATTTTAGAGAGCGTATGGGAAGACAAACAACAAGCGGGACACCGAGATGGTTAGGCCAAAAGGGGTGTAGCGAAGCCCACCAGGGTTTGAATTGTAGTGCCCCTGTTAGAGTATATTAGACTCTATATATAGATTTGGTATATAGTTTACGATTTATGTCAATCCTTGTATACCTGACTTATCACTTTTTTTTTCCTTTTTGCGAAGGATACCTGACTTATCTCTAGAGCAGGATTTCAAGTCTTGTACCTCGGTAAAATCCGTCCTCGACGCTCAGCGGTAAGCCAAATCTCTCTTTTCTAAAGGGGATTACTAAAAATTGCCCAGGCATTCCGTTGCTTTCTAGCGCCCATATTTTCTATCCTACATATTCTTCTCAAGTTGCATGTATGAATGGGTAACAAAATAAAATTCAGGTATTTCTAAGGCCTAAAATACCTGAATTTTTTATCACCTTGAGTTACATCTAATATATACTAAAGTTACATCCATTGTATACCAGATTTACAGTGATTATTTCGGTGTAATTCTTGAGTATATATGGTGTAAATAAAATTCAGGCGTTAGGATCCTTTAAAATGCATGAATTTTTGTTCTCTACCATATGAGACTAAATCTCATCCACAAAAGCAAGATCTGATGGTTAAAAATTCAGGCATTATTATCCTCTAGAATGCCTAGGCAATGTATAGACGGGGCCTTTCTAAAGCCCTGCGACTAATTTGCGTTTGAGAAAGACCAGGAATTGTTAAATGAAAGTTGTATTTTTCAAAACGAAAATAAAAAGAGGGGGAAGGAAACACACGTGTGTAGTATTTTAGGGTTAAAAACCATATTGGTCGAACTTTACTCCCTTCGCTACCACCGGGCAAGTGTTTCCCGGCCGTCCTTGGATATGACCTAATACATGTGCTGCCAAGGAGTATCCAGTCAACGTACCCTCCTTGAGTGGCTGAATATATATATGTTAGCTTCGACAGTATTTTTTCACTTTTACCATCCCCTTGTTTCTCGGCGAGAATTAAAGCTTCCAAGCTAACCCACACCAAAGGTGCTTCACCAAACAAATATTAATCGACAAAATGTTCATGATGGCCAGCTTTTGTGATTGTCAACTCCTGTTCGGGCGGCGCCGACGCAGCCGGCGATCGCAATCATCAATCCGTGCAGCGTCTAGCGGTCGAAACAAGCAAAGAATTTTGAGAGGACGACAAGAAAGTCCAAAAAGCGAGCTGCAACGCCGGGCAGAGCGACACGTCAGCCGCCACTCGCCAGTAACCTCAGTGGGTTTCATCAGTCCAAAAATTTCCTTCTCGATCAGTGGAAGAAGAAATTTCTCAAACCGGGCGCGCGTGCCTCGATCGGAACCATTGGATTGGAAGGCGCGCGCGGAGAAGCTAGTATCTGCAGATTCTGAATCTAAACGCAAAAGGACGCACGCAGCTGGAATGGTCGTTCTCAATCGATCGACCAGTCGAGAGACTCTCCAGTCCCACTTACGCACTAGCTAGGGTTTGCATGTGATGTGCTCAATCGGTGGGCTGATGATAACGTTAACGTGGATGGACAGTACCGCTTATATTTTGCCTCAAAGTCAAGAACACAACAGGAATGAACATATAGCTAGGCAGGAGGTACGTACTATGATGCCTTGAGGCTCGGTGTATTGGACGACCTACCAACCTTTTGAGAGTCCTCAACCTAAAAAAAGAAGAAGAAAAAAACTTGATAGTCGTCACGCGAGACGGCCGGATTACCATTGCCATTGGACGAATGAACGAACGGACAGAGAGGCCGATCGACTTCGGGGAAAGAGATACGCTTGCCGTCGTCTCGGTCGATCGTTGGTTCGCGCGTCCGGCCGTGACCTCGGCAAACCGAAGCTGGGGCGGTGTGCCCGTGCTCATCCACGCCGCCATCGTCTGCATAATGCATAGGAGTATGCATGCTGCCGTGGTCACGTCGGTCCGGTCGCTAGCTAGCTGTACGTACGCCGAATGCATGGACCGCGCTAGCTAGTAGAGAGACTGCATGTGTGTCCTCTGCCGTACAGCGAAACGTTAGCTGGTTCGTGAATTGTGATGGACTCCGCCATGAATTGGCCGTGATTGAGGACCTGTCGCTCTAGGAGTTGACTCGCGCGTGCGGGGCACACGCCACACGGGATATCGATCGTACGTAGGTGTGGTCCTTTTTGATCGAGATGCTAGCTAGCAGCTAGTACTCTATCTTCATTCCCGGCATTAAAAAATTTTGCCAAAATATAGACATTTATGGATTCCCAATGCATCTCTCTCCTCTTATTCTTACTCCGCGGTGCATCGTTTCATATTCCTATTTCTATCTCTCTCCACATTTGTTCTTTATAGTTTTCTGTGCCCATCAACTTTTCCTCCTCTTCTTACTTATCGTGTCCAAATGCAAAACTGTCTATATTTTGAAATGGATGGAGCAGTAGGTAACAACACAAGTACAATAAGAGTCTGCAATGACGAACCTCTTTTTTTCAGTAGTGGCGGGTACCTCAATTCCTGTCACCATAGTAAGCTCGAAACAACAATTGTAATAGGAAAATGCGGCATCAGCACCAGAAACTCAAATTAAAACACTTCAATGGCAAGCCCACTAACATCATCAATGTCCGCCACTAGTGTTTTTCCTTCTGGTGGCGAGCAGCTGAGGTCGGCTGCCTGTCACTATTTTGTTTGGCCCAATTTTTGCCTGCTTGAGCCCGAACTACGGGTTTATATAAAAATCACACTCTCTGACATGAAATCAGTAGATAGAGGCTTGAATTATGAAATGTTAGGCTGAAAAATCCGGCTAACAATCCCTTTGAGACTTATTAAGTAGTAGAGATAAGCTGGTTCGTACTCTCACGGAATCATACGTTGATGCATGCGTCGCGAGACAACATGATGTCGTTCTCCGCAGTTGACCTGTAGCCAGTGGCGAAGCCGGCCGATGAGCTAAGGGGGTGCTCATCTCCCTTTCTTCTCTCTTCCTCTTCATATTCTTCTCCCTCCTTCTCCTCCTTTCATCTTCATGGAGATCCAGCAAGTAGAGGGGCTTGAGCCCCCCTTGCACATTCGCAATATCAAACAATAAAGGCTCAGCCTTATGACTTCTTTTTACGATTATACAGTACAACTCAGACGCTTTACACCGCACGTACACTTTTTTGAAAGGAAAAGGAAGGGAACATCCCCTACTGGATATTTGTAATGTCCCGCTCCCGGAGCCGGGCCTGCTCGCACCTGGCAGCTCTCTAGGATCTTAAGACCGCCCTCACATACCAACACAAGTCTTTTTTACGCACTTTGTCCTCACTCGTGCGCACCCGGGAAGACTTCCCGGTCGGTCACCCATCCCGAAATTGCTCCAGACCAAGCACGCTTAACCTCAGAGTTCTTTCGAGATGAGCTTCCGGAAAAGAAGTTGCAACTTATTGGCATGAGTATTCTTATCAATCCTATTAAGCCCTGGGCCAGGATGTCACATACTCACCCCCTTAGAAGACCGACGTCCGTGTGTCTAGTGCCAGCGCATGTGCCATGCTGTGTGACCACTCCGAGCCCACACCAGCGATGCACACTATGCCTGTGCAACTGCGCCCACACGCGCCTATGAAACCGCGAGAGTCGGCTCTGATACCACTGTAACGTCCCGCTCCCTGAGCCGGGCCCGCTCACATCTGGCAGCTCTCTAGGATCTTAAGACTGCCCTCACATACCAACACAAGTCTTTTTCACGCACTTTGTCCTCACTCGTGCGCACCCGGGAAGACTTCCGGTCGGTCACCCATCCCGAAATTGCTCCAGACCAAGCACGATTAACCTCGGAGTTCTTTCAAGATGAGCTTCCGGAAAAGAAGTTGCAACTTGTTGGCATGAGTATTCTTATCAATCCTATTAAGCCCTGGGCCAGGATGTCACAATATTTATATTAACACTATATTAACATTAACAGGAGAGGAAAATCCCTATGAACCCACATACACAAACCCTACTTCTATGAGTATCTTCGAAGACTGAGCCAGCAAATCCTCAAGATTGATGAAGTCACCACTGGTGCCTTTACAGTGCCTTGCTATTGGCGGTCACGTTGACTCGCTGAAAACACAACGTCGTTAAATCTTAGAATTTGCTCTCTTAGGAAGTCTTTAACCCAGAACCTTAAGTGCTACTGAGGCTCTTGTAAGCACATCTGCTCACATCTTGTGGCTAAAACAAAAGGTTCTACTTTCTCTGCATCTGTTTTCCCATTATCATTGCCAGTATATAGATTCTCACCAACAGTGTAGCAGCAAAACATCGATCACAGGTTGCTGCTAGATTTCGTGGTGCCGGCGAGGAGGCACAGATTCTGCACCTCGGTGCTGCTAAGGCCAACCGGCCGTCGTACCTGCAATTTAAAGAATTCCTGGCCTTTGAAGCGCTGACAGCAGATCCAGTCACGGTAAGCAGCAACCTCATCTCTGAGATCGAGTCTCACAGTGAAAATTAGTGTCTAATGCACGTACGAATCACTTTGTGGCGTCTGTATCTCTGCCAACGCGAGCGGAAAACACGAGCCACATGCATGTGGGAGCGATCAATATTTGCACATGCCTATTAATCAAAGACGAGATCAATTCCCAGGAAAATGGATTGATTTTGTGTGGAGAGGAGAGGCGCAGAATCATAGAACCTGAGAAGTGGGAGCATGCAGTAGTGTCCGACCGTATCAATGTTGTTCGTCTTTGTTTAACCTGGCTCGTGGTAGGCGCGAACCATGTTACTAATGGCGTTCATCTGGCCCTTGGTACCGACCAGAAGTCAGGCCATCAGGATGGAGTGCACCGTTCTATTGCTAGTGGACGTGGTAGGTGATTTGTTCATGGCGGCCGGGCGTGTACGTGGCTCGCCGAATTTCTCAACTATATAACGACCACGTGCGTTCTGAACCAAGAGTCCAAGACAGAGGCGAAAGGCTCAAGAAGCTCAGTGAGATTATCTAAATGACAAATTTAATTGCATCAAGCTTTCGTAGCTCAGTTGGTTAGAGCACCCGTTTAGTAAGCGGGAGGTCTTGAGTTCGCCTCTCAACGAAAGCAAAGCTGCACATGTCACAATAGTTACAAATACATTTTTTGTTTAATTGTCCCACCGAGATAACATTTTTGGAACTAAGGAATGCATATTAAGGCTTTGTTTGCAACAAATGAATGAAAAACACAGGAATAGGAAAAAACATAAGAAAAGAAATGATGCTAAAACTCACTTTATTTCTTAAGGTAACCCATTCCTATATGAGCGGAGCGGATATGTACTTTAGCTAATTAGGTTGTTTGCATGCACAACCAATGCAATAAGGGCAGATACAATGCTACACGTAAGCAGTCTCATAGCCCGTCTCATACAACTCTATATAGAATCTTTGATGAGGTGGAAGAAAGAGAGGGTGGTGAGAGAAAGAGGTGGTTATTTCGCGAAGCAACCACCTCATACGCTAAAATTTAGGAGTATGAGACGGCTTACACACCATTATACGAGTTATAGTTGTCATGCAACTCATAAATATTCCTTTTTTCACCCACAAATTGAGGAAAGATGCAATTACTAGGAAACAACTAAAACAATCACCATTATACAAGTGGTCTGATGAAACCTCTGAAGATTACAAGACGGGCTATGAGACAACACTGTTGTACTTGCCCTAAGCAAAACAAAGGAAAGTTTCGTTTAGCTCCAACCTCATGGTTTATTTCCTACGTTTTGTGAAGGAAACCATTCCTTTCCTCTGGAAAGGAATTCATCATTCCTCTGTTCCAAACATAAGAGGCTAGCTAGCTAGTAGAGCAAATAAACTAGAGGGTTACCCACAAATACCTTTTGGAGTTGGCGTTGTATGAGTTGATTTTGTAATCAGGGGATGTAATATATATGTTTTAATATCAATGAAATTCTCTTTTTCACAAAAAAAGTTTAATTTGGGTCGATACAAAACTTTGAAAATTTGCATCCCTAGCCAGCGCCCGCACATGTCCTCTGCAGTGCTGTACGTACGGCGGCGATCCACAAAACCGTCGGCAAAACAACGTTGGTATATCGGTGGCCCGTATACGTCCTCTACATCTCGCGGCTCTGGTCCGATCCGTACGTGATGGAATCGAAGCATGCGTTTGATGATGACCTGTCGCTCTTGGAGTTGACTTCGCGCGTGTAGATGTAGGCACCTAATCGATAGATGAACGTGCGTGTGGTCCGGAGTACTCCCACCGTCCCTAAATATAAGGCTTTCTAGCATTCAAACATAAAAATAGTCAATGTGTTAAAAGACTGCCATGCCCTTCATTTTTATCTTCATCCACCCATCCATCAATCCTCCCACCAACCCAAAGTTTGTTGTATCTGTAAAACGTCCTACATTTAGGGAAAAATTTCAAACTCTAAAACGCCCTATAGTAAGAGACGGAGGGAGTAGTGTAGTACTCCCTCCGTCCCAGTTTACTTAGCATCCCAGCCTCACCTAGTTTTCCTAAAATAATTGTCATTATCACTTTCCGATGCACCTTCCTCTCTTCCCAATACACCTCTATCTCTATCTCTCTCGTTCTTGTTTTCTGCGCACATACTTTTACCAACTTTTCTTAATCTTCATGCCAAGAGTTAAAACGACAATTATTTTGGAACGGAGGAAGTAGTATAGGAGCACTAGTACCTTTGTAGCTAGGCATTGTGTGATTAGATTTTTCGGCATCTCCATGAAACCATGCATGCAAAAGGTTCCCCGGCCGGCACTGTCCTGCTGTCAGCACCACTAGCTCGATCGATCACGGCCAAAACAAAAGGTCCTGATCTCTTTGTCACTTGCTCACTTTGCTCGATCTCGACACTAGTGGTACATACGAGTCGACATTCATACTGACAGTACTAGGAGATTGCTAGATTTCGTGGGCCCACCGGACGCACAGATTCTTTCGCACGTACGTACGGTGGTGCTCCGATCCTCCGGCCGGCGTCGAGGACCAGAACGTGCCTTCCCGGCCTCGAAAACGCGTGTTTGCAGTGTCCACCGGCAACCTCCCTCCTGCATCCACCGCTGGCTAGCTGTAGATCGAGTCACAGTGAGCGGCCTTATCTTGGACAGTGAATTAGTGCCTCATCATCAGAGTTTAGTGGCGCAGTGGCAGAAAACACGAGTAAAAAGATGAGACCCTTTTCCTCACCCGAGCAATTGAGTGGAGAGAATGAGTAAGCAGTACACATGAATGAGTACGTACTGGTCCATATATCAAGGGGACATCTTGGAGTAGCTGTAAGCAGTGTTTGCATTCGTTAATACGGCTCATGGAACGCCTCGGGGACTCGCGATTTGTTGCGTTTCATCCTCCATTGCCGACCTTTGGTGCCCTCCGGGAGCCAAGGCAGCAGAGGTCGAATGCATCCATTGATGCGTATGTAGTGGACGGAGTAGGTGATTATTATTCGGTCATCGTAGGCGGGTGGCTCAAGGGATTTGTGAACTGTTCTACTACTATACGAAGCCCACATGGTGCTCCAATACGACGAAGACGTCAGATTGTACTCTAGGTTGACTGAGAAAGTCACTCTGTTTTATTAATGTAAAAATTAAACTTTTGAAAAATATTAGCAACAAGCTTTCGTAGCTCAGTTGGTTAGAGCACCCGTTTAGTAAGCGGGAGGTCTTGAGTTCGACTCTCAACGAAAGCAATTTAACCCATATTCTTGACAGTACTCTTTTTCTAATATTTTTTACCTTTTCTTTGCCTCGCCGACAGTTCCTGTACTGAGTCAAAATGCTGCTACTATTATTCTATTTCGTGATTACGATGCCACAAAGTACGAAATCTGCATATGTCATAGTCTTGTAAGACATATATGGCACAAAGGCCACATGGTAAAAATGTAGGGCCGTACATCGTGCTCACTTTAGACCACACCACCACCAAGCAGCACTGTCTCATTACATAAAAACAATTCAGAACTGAGTAGAACATGAACAATGCGAACCAGATGGTAAACGCAGTTCAAACGAAACTTGTCCATGTGTGTTTCTCCTCAAAGTTTCCATGCCACGAGCTCGGAAACAGCTAGAATGAGTAGTAAATGGCAAGTGGAATCAGACACCTGTTTAAAATGTGGCAAAAGCGCTGACCGACGAGCCTCCGAACACATCTGGACTTGCCAATGTGTAACTTGCCAGTTCAGCTCCAACTAATTAAAGGCTAATTAGTGCTCCCTAAAAACTGTCGCTTATCCATCGAGAGCTGAAGCTTATCTGCTCAGTTGGGCATTTATCTGATTGTTAATGTGTCTAACGATGAGGCTTATCTGCTCACAGTTAACTGTGACGGACGATTAGGGATTTTAACAGGTTTCAGGTTTATATTCTCCAATAATTGTTCATTTGCAGGATTTGCAGTTTCTCTCTTCTCTGTATGTGTCATATTTTCATCCGGTTAGTAGTTAGTACTGATGTTGGCTGATGCAGCATTCAGCTGAAAAGGCACCGCATCATTTTCAGACTCTGCAAAATTAGATTGCCAGGACAGTTCTAGTCAGACTTGCCTAGGTGTTTTTCCCCCTTCAAGATCAATGCTGATTTGCTCTTTTTGAGGATGAGATGACTAATCGTCTTCAGTAAAATGCAAAGTGGGATTGCGATCATGCCAATCAGAAAATAAGCCGAAAGAAGTATGAAAACCTCTCTGTCTTAGGTTGCACATACAATAGTCAGTCTAAAGTTCTCAACTCTACCATATAGTTCCGCCATTTTTGGCTTTCAGAAGTATAATAGGGGGAAAAAACTAGCGGATGACATAGCAAAGGAAAGGCCCCTTTGCATGATTTCCAAAGTAGTGGGAAAATGGTCACCTCACTTGTTGAAGTTGACAAAGTTGGATTGTACAAGACGAAACTTTTCTGAATATGGTTTCAGAATTGAAAAATCTCGCTTCTCGCAGTAGGGCTGGGGTTTTGTGCATGCGTGTTTGGGGAGATACAGTAATACAACCACATGCCAGATTTTTTTTTTCCCCTTGTTATTTTTCCAGTAGCACAAGAGGGCTCATTGTTATTTCAGATTCCAGTGCACCATTTACCATGAAGACCACAATATCAGGCCCATCACAGAAATAGTACTGGGCCTCAATCAAGGACATGCACAATTTTGGATCTCAATTTCAGCTCCTGTTTTAGTTCTTTCGCACACCTGAAGCTGCAGTGCTGAGTAACTCCACGTACTACCTGATCATGGTACTATTATCACAATCTGGAACGATAACATCAGAGGAGTAGTAATTCTTCACGCAGCCCAACTTGCATGAGACACTGAACCCAAATTAAGACTGCAGGGGTGGTCCATTTTTTGGTTGGATCCTATATGTTCCAGAGCACTAACTCCTGACCCTGCAATGAGTTTCATTTTCTAATCCAGGCAGGCTCCTAACATTTTGACTTGCATTTCTGTATGCCACTGTTCAATGCCCATGTCTGAAGGTTGGAGTACAGTATCAGTAAGTACACTGGATTCAAGCAGAATCGAAGGAGCCAGTCCTTGGACCATTCGTAGGAATATTGGATAAGGCAGCTCAAGGATTTACAACGAGGGATTTTCTGCATGTGGCCATGTGGTAGAGAAGCATAATACGATGCCTGATGAGTTGTTACTCCTTTTCTTTCCCTTGCAGTAGCACAAAACCCTGTCCATCATTTCAGATTTCAGAGCAACATTTAGCAGGAAAACCACAGTTATTGACTCTGGATCCCAATTCAGTTAACATCCTTTCAGTTCCTGAGTCTGCAACTGCAAGTAGCACACATACTTGGATCCCAATTCCCAAACGCAGTTCCTCTTCAGAGATCACCCCAGGGCTGTTCTGAACAACTACCTGACCGTGGCTGTATTACCTACAATTTATAAATATATTTAATCCATAACTGGGAAATGTTGATACCGTCAAACATGAATATTAGGGAGGTGTCAGAAACACGACTGAACTACACTTGCTTCCACACCATTGGCACCAGGCTCTCATGAGATACTGAACACAATTTAAGATTGTTGGGTGGTCCATTTTTGCTCAATGTGCTCCAGAGTGTTAACATCTTGGCTATGCGAGATTCTAATTAAGTCTCTGTTCTAACATTTTGACCTGCATTTAGTTATGCTACTGTGCAATACCAATATTTGAAGGTCAGAGGACAGTCATTCATGCACTACATTCGCTGGATAATAATCCAAAACACAAATATTTGGGCCATGAATTAGGTATGCTGACAAAGTCAGTCTCAGGAAAGTGCGAAAACATTTCTCGGCAATTAAAATTCAGACATCAACTAGCTAAATCATTTTACACGAGTCATTAACACAGTTTAAAAAGAGTACAGTAGAATGACTTGCAGAACATGCAGGATTTCGATATACCTGATTGTATATTGCTCTGCATTTAGTCCTTTTATACTCATAGCAGCCACTCAACACACGAAAACAAGTAATCATTAGGGTTGGTGGTGCGTCTCTGATCACTCTGTTGCTTCAACATAGAACCTGTCTCCCTGAAAACTGCGTGTCAGTCTTTGGTTGCCTCATGCTACATGTTCACTCAGATTATACAGTAACAAGAACTGCTGCCTGAAAACCCAAGGAAAAACATGTTCACCATTTTCAAGGCTGGTGCTACACATGTGCAGATGTCATGCTAAAGATGACCGGTGTAGGCACAACATTTGTGTGAGTTCTCGGCTACAGGGTAGCACCCTGACCGGTGTACATGCGGAGTGCATGCATGCAAAGTTGCAAACCCTGCAGCTTGGAGCCTCTGAAAAAGCTTTCATCAGTTCTTCTGATACACAAGATTCAGAGCTACTAGTATTTCATCAAGCAATAGGACAGCGAAGATGAGCAGAGGTAGAAGATTCAACGTATCAAACTGCTACATGTGATCAATCTATGCTACCTCAGCGGCCCCACTCTTATTATTCCTTTGTGCATCTCTTACAAGGAAAAAAAGGACTATGAGACAGTAGTACTAACCTTCATTTAGTGAACAAAGTTACGACCAAATCATGCCGAACGATCACTGACGGCTTTGTTCTAACAAAGGTGCTTCTGTGCTTGGACAGCATAAAAGCATCAACTGACGTGACGTTGACCTCTCACGCAAGTGGGCTCGTCAGCATAACCAACTTCCATCTTGTGATGATGCTGTTGCCGAATGCTAAACATTTGCAGTCGAATATCCATGTACTCATGGGGGGTGACCACCCATGACTGATAGCCTCGCTGCTGATCAGAAACTGCTCCAAAAGACTCGAAATAACATTGATGGGGTTGATGCAAGCATGCTCTTCTGAAAAGTGTACTAGTGCAGATGGTAGAAATCTGCAAATAGCTTTTCAGTTCATGTTTTGCCTGCGTGGAGACAGCATCATCTGCATTTCTGCACTCAGTACATATGTGGTAAATAGTAACACCCAAATGTTGATTTATTTTTTTTTTAGAAAAGGACAATCAAAGGTTGATAGCTACTTAGCTAGCTGGTTTGTTGGTTTGATTTACTCTGCAACAGTTGTCAACATGAGTCGCTACCTGTTCTTGATTTGTACTACAACCTTTAAGGACATGAACATCACAATGAAAAGGACTAGGATTATTGTACGACTACAGTGTATAAAGAGCTCACTTAACAACAGGTCCCTCGGACTGATGATATGAACATGTGTCTGAATAATTGGATTACACCAGTACGGATCAACACATGGGGATGCTTTCACTAGATCGATTGCAGATCTGATGCGTTTGATGAAGCAATGCATATTACCAGTTGGAAGGGAATCAACAGCAATGCACATTAACAGTTGGAGTAAAATTGGTTGCTCCTAATAGTCATAGTCTCAAAAGGACAGCAACTACCAACAGAACACTGTCCTTGAACTGTGTCATTGCAGCAACTCTATTCAGTACGAAGCACATAGCTGCTGATTCAGTATTCAGCAAAACCGTCCATGACAAGTGGGCCCACTATAATGAGGCGTCAACCATGTGATGCTGGTGTCATGCACGCCCTTTATTACAACTCACGTTTTTTGACCGCGTAACAGAATAAATTTTCTACGAGCCGAGATGCGAGCAAGCTACTCTACTGTCGCTGAACTCTGAACAATCCCTCCCTTGCTTTCACTTCACTCCAAAGCTTTGGTCCCCTGCTACTGCTGACTTTTTTTTTTCTGTTACTGCTTGCAAGTTGTTGTAAGAAATTACTCTATGATAACCTTCAGTAAAGAAGCTTAGACAAGACAAGAATTTGTGGACAAAGACAATTATAATCTAGGGTGAATAGCACCCCTTTCTTACAGTGTGAATCAAGAAATGGCCATTGCATTACTGACAAGAAACAAAAGCATTTCCGCTCACCAGGCGTAAAAGTCGCCTTAATTCTTGCCCGGAGACCTGAGGACAAAGTCCAGTACACAATCTGAATGCATATGCAACACCCGTTTGCTCGCCTTAACAGATCATACACAGTACAACTTACAATACACCTTAATAAGCTTGATTCCTTGGTCAGATATTCAGATGGAGAAGCACTGTTTGAGTTTTGGTGCTCAAACTATTGAAGGAAAGATTCCTAGGCTCCTCTTACCCTGCAATGTTCCTGAATTCTAACAGGAAAACGGAGATCAGGAAGCTTGATATGTACAGCACAGTCCTAAGATACAAATCACAGCACAAATTCAGATACCTAAATTCCACATCCTAAACACAGATTGCTAAACACCAGATACCTAAATGCAAAGACCTGAATACAACACCCTAAGCTTGCAATATTAAAACATCCAAATTTCACAAAAAAGAAAAGAAAAGATTGGAGCGTCAACAATTTAACTTGATAGTTTTCAGATGCTGATGAGATCAGAAGTTGGAGAAGACTGCGAGCTCGTTTGCTGCTGCTCCTGCTCTTTAGCATCATTGGTTGGTGCATCAGCAGATTCAGATGACGCTGGAGGATCAGATGCAGAACCATCTCTGTCACTGGGAAGCTCGTCTCCCTGTCTCTCAGTTGGCTTCGGAAGTTCACTGAGCATCTGCACCACCTCCCGCATTGTAGGCCGCTGCACACTCTGCTCCTCAACACAGAGCAATGCAACATAGAAGACATGCATGACCTCGTGCACCGGCACGGTCGAGAGTCTAGGGTCCATGATCTTGATCACCTGCTCCTTGTTTGAGTCCGTCATCGTCTTGACCCATTGGACAATGTCAACACCATCCCCGAACTCCCCTACCGGCTTCTTTCCAGTGACCAGCTCAAGCAGCACAACCCCAAAGCTGTAGACATCACTCTTTTCATCGACCTTGAGGGTATAAGCATACTCTGTAAATCCACAAGATGACAAACCAATGCAGGATTAGTTAAGAGATCGGAACAATATATAAGAACATGCTATGTTTTCTTGGCTAAACATTGACAGCTTAACTAACAGATACTCTGTAACTGTAAGAGCTGCAATAAAGCATAAAAGTTAATGATGTTTACAGTTCATCTGGAAACATCTAAAATGAACTGAAGATGAACAATTATCAAACAATACAAAAATGTTACTAGTGTTAAACATTTGCAAACTGTGATGAGGATAGATCTTTCACCTGGAGCAATGTAGCCATAAGAGCCGGCAATGGCAGACATACATTGTGATGTGCCGGAGTCCTGCAAGAACTTGGCGAGCCCGAAATCAGCAACATGAGCTTCAAAATCAGAGTCAAGAAGAATGTTGTTCGATTTGACATCGCGGTGTAGGATCGGTGGTGAGCAATCATGGTGTAGGTAGCTCAGCCCCTTGGCGGCCTCAACTGCAATCTTGTACCTAGTGTCCCAGTGTAAGTGGCCACCTTTCTTGCCATGAAGTAACTCTCCTAGGCTTCCATTGGGCATAAACGCATACACCAGAAGATTGGTCTCGTTGTTTGAGCAGAAGCCAAGCAGACGCACAATGTAGCGGTGTCGGATCCTTCCAAGCGTCTGTATCTCCGCAGAGAACCCATGATCATGCGAAGAGCCACGGCTCATCGCTGAAAGCCGCTTCACTGCAACATGCTCACCATCTAGCATTGTACCCTTGTACACAATCCCAGCTCCACCTTTGCCGATGATGTTCTCCTCTTTCAGACTATCGAGCACGTCGTCGCAGGTGAACTCGAGGCGCTGGAACGCGGTCATCTTCCACGCACGCGCCTCACTGGCCTTCTTCAGTGACCGGGCTTTCAAAATCGCCATGGCAGCAAACACAATGGAGCAGAGAAGCAAGCCAAGGACAATGAGCAGCTTGAAGGTATTGGACAGACCACCATGGGTGTGTTCGGTGTGCTCTGTGCTGGCACCACCACCATGGCATGGTCCAAGGTACGCTCCACACAGGCCCGGGTTGCCGACGAAGGACGTGGCATTGAAGTAGCTGAACTGCCCGGTCGCCGGCACGGGCCCAGACAGGTTGTTGTATGAGAAGTCCACAGCCGTGAGGCTCTGCATTGCAGCAATGGTCGCCGGTATCTTTCCATCAAGGTGGTTCCTGGACAGGTTCAGATAGTTGAGTATCCGCATGCCGGAGATGGCCGGCGGAATCTCCCCAGACAGGTTGTTCTGGCTGAGGTCCAGGTAGGTGAGTAACCGGCATTTCCCAATCTCCGGTGGCACACCGCCGTCAAGCGCATTGCCACTCAGGTCAGCCTTGGATAGCTGCTGCAGCCGCCCAATTTCAGGCGGAATCGAGCCAGTGAACGCATTGTGATCAAGAAGCAATTTTTGCAAACCAGAGAAGTTCCCAATGGACGCCGGCAGAGCGCCGGCGAGCTGGTTGTTGGAGAGACAGATGGCTCCAAGATTTGGCGCGCCGGTGCCCTGCACGGCCGGAAAGCCGCCGGAGAGCAGGTTTCCCTGCAGCTCCACCTGCGTCAGATTCGGCAGCTCGAAGAGGCCTTCCGGGATGGAGCCATTCAGGTAGTTCTCGCCGAGGCGGATGCGGGTGAGGGAGTCGCATTTCCCCAGCGATTCCGGGATCGAGCCGAAGAGGAAGTTGCCGAGCGCGATGAGCGTCTCGAGCTTGCCTCCGGCGCACAGCTCCGGCGGGAGGGTGCCGGTGAGCTTGTTCGACGAGAGGTCGACCAGCTGGAGCCGGCCATTGCGGCCGAGGCGGCGCGGGATGCCGCCGGTGAAGTTATTCTCCCACAGCTGCAGAACCTCGAGGCTGGGCAGGTCGCCGACGAGCTCGGGGATGCTCCCTCTGAGCTTGTTGCGGAAGAGGTTCAGCAAAGTGAGGTTCTTTAGGGAGGCGAAGCTCCCCGGAATCTCGCCGGAGAGCGCGTTGTTGGACAGGTCCAGCGAGCTGAGGCTCTTGAGCCGGCCCAGCTCCGGCGGGATGCTGCCGGCGAGCCCGTTCACCTGCAGGAACAGCGTGTCCAGGTTCGCAAGGTTCCCGAGCTCCGGCGGAATCTCGCCGGAGAGGCCGCAGTTGGCGGCGTCCAGCCGGACGAGCTCCGTCATGTTCCCGAGCTCCGGCGGTATCCCGCCGGAGTAGCTGTTGAAGTAGCCAATGTAGAGCTCCCTGAGGCTGGTCAGGTTGCCCAGCTCCGCCGGAATCCTCCCGGACAGCTCGTTGCCGGAGACGGCGAGGTACTGCAGCCTGCCCCACCGGCCGTACTCGGGCGGGATCTCGCCGGAGAAGAAGTTGCCGCCGAGGTGGAGGTGGCGGAGCTGTGGCATCGCCACGACCTCGAGCGGGAGCGCGCCGGTGAGGTTGTTGTTGTAGAGGTCGAGCACGCGGAGCGCGCGCAGCCGCGCCAGCGGCGGCGGGAAGGTGCCGTTGAGCACGTTGTTGGAGAGGTTGAGGTGGGTGAGGAACCGGAGCCCGGCCAGCGACGCCGGGATGGGGCCCGTCAGCGCGTTGGCGGCGAGGTCGAGGCGCGCGAGGTGGGCGAGCCGGGACAGCGCGGCGGGGAGGGCGCCGGACAGGTTGCGGCCGGAGAGGTCGAGGCCGATGACGGCGGCGCGCGCGTTGCAGGTGACGCCGGGCCACGCGCAGACGCTCGACGCCGCGGTGGCGCTCCACGACGCGAGCGCGCCGGCCGGGTCGCCCAGCGCCGCCTTCGCGGCCAGCAGCGCGTCGGCGTCCGTGTCGCCCGCCGCCGCCACCACGGCGACGGCGAGGAGGACGACGAGGCAGCGGAGGCGCATCGGCATTGCGCTCTCGCCTCTGTCTCCGTCGTCGGGGAGAGTGGAGACAAGAGTGTGTGTCCGAGAGAAAAGAGCTTTTTACAATGGACAACTGGTCATTCTTGGATGAGCACACTCATCAAGGGCACACCTACTAGGCTACTAGTAGTGGCTAGCGCCTATAAAAAAGGCATGTGATCCTTTATTGGATTTTCTGATTTCTTTTCGTTTGAAAAAACTTGTCTCTTCTGCAGGATTGTGTTATACTACTGTAGTAGTTTTTTTTATGAGGCTTGTTTTCTTTTGGATGGGATAGGTGTGGATTTTGTTAAGATGAAAAGTATCTTTCAGAGTCGATGCGTTCCTTTTTCTGTTTGATGGATGTGTCATCGTGGTAGCGACTCAAAAAGCTCTAGTAAAAAGCTCCCACAAAATGCAGGTAAAAAGGCTTGTGAGCACTGTATCTTGTTGCTCTTTTCCTTGGCAAAAGCTTGAGATGGCACCCAGGCCGCGATTATATGCAACATATAGTACTATATTTAGCTGTAATGTTCCTCCTAGTCATTTCATGGGTGAAAATTAAACGAATCGTCCAAGCCATGGTTGCCAAATTCCTAAGCTGAACAAAACTGGTAGTACTAGTACATTTTTGAACAGGAATTTACAATCATCAAACGATAGTGTCAGTTCCCTGTGTTATACAATCATCAAACTCCTAGTCATTTCATTTGCTTCCCGGCCTAATCATGTGAAATCCACGTCCATTTCGAGCACTTAACGTGAGGTTGCGCTTAACAAATTTTCGGATTAGCATCACTGGCAGTGTGTAATGGCTCTAGGTGTGGCCTGTGGTTCAGTTGTTGTTGCTGGACCGAGCGTTCTGACTTTCTGAGCTGCGTCCATTCCAGAGTGGTCCATGCAATGGATGAATATGCTGCGACTCTGCGCACCGTGACAGACTTTGTCGGCTCAAGTTCGTATGTCCATCGTATTCGATTGCTCGAGTATATCGACTCCCATTTGATGATACTCCTTCACTAACAACTTTTTTTGGGGGGAGGGAATACCTTCGCCAACACTTTGACTTCAGAGGAGCTCATCGATCACTGCATTTGAGTTATGCTCGCGTGTTTTACATCATAATGATTTCCAGTTCGTGTTCCCGCCCTGGCTTTACCCTCTCGCTCACAAGTCAAAAGTTTACACCAAGAAAAGAAAGTCCAAATTCTGCCAGAAATGAGTACTACTAGTACTATTCTTGCTTCAAAAGCAGGAGCCGTGTCAGAAGCATAATTGTAATCAAATCGTTGTTGGACACTCTTTGGCAGCAATGCCCATACTCATTTCGTCTGCCGGTCTGGTATGCTTCGTCTTTCGCTGGCAAATGGATCATTTGTTTGGTTTCTCCATCACTTTATCTCTCTGTACGGTGCGATTTGTGTGTCATCGATCTTTTGGTGCCGTATCTGTAAGCCGTTGATTGATGGTCCTCGACATGAAGGAGAGCCGAAAATTATTCTGGCTCGCTGTCCGTGTCCGCCTTCTCACATGCATGCTGCTCATCCTGGCTTTGAATCGGGCAAGTCAATTATTAAAAAAAAATCGGGCAAGTCACAAATTCTTTTCTTTTCTCCAAAACACTCAAGCTCACAAACTCTCACAAGCAAGCGCCAGCTAATTACTAGTACCTGGGGTAATTATTCCACTAATGCACGTTAGTAACAGTTACAGTCGTCGATCGTGCCGTTTGTAGCTCCGTATCAAGTGCTCCACAGACCATGCAATACGAGACAAAAGTTTTGGACGCTGGTTCTTGCGGCGATATGCGTGCTGGTTATTTAGTACAGTAATCAGTCGAATGAACTACGAGGCCATGGAGTGTGCTGCGATTTTTACACTGTACTCGAGCCTAGGTAGGAGTAAACAAGTGGTTACAATGGAGCTTAGAGCATCTCCAACCGGTGCGGCATCTTGTTCTGTATCCAACATTTTAGAAGATATGGGGGAAAAACGGTCTCCAACCGATCCTCTATCGGAGCCTCCATCCCTGTTGCGATCGCTATCCCCTCCCTTCCATACTCTAGAAGTAGAGTACCGAAACACAATCGCTATCGCCAACCGCTGCCTGATTCGGCCGTTCGCGCCGCCAAGGTGAAATTTCCTCCTCCTCCATCCCTGCTCGCGGCCGCCTGCCTGCTCGTATCCGCCGCTGCTTGGCTGCCTGCTCGCGGCCGCTCCCTGCTCGCGGCGCCGTATCCGCCGCTGCTTGGCTGCCTGCTCGCGGCCGCTCCCTGCTCGCGGCGCCGTATCCGCCGCTGCTTCCCTGCCTGCTCGCGGCCGCTCCCTGCTCGCGGCCTGCCTGCTCGTATCCGCCGCTGCTTGGCTGCCTGCTCGCGGCCGCCTGCCTGCTCGCGGCCGCTCCCTGCTCGCGGCGCCGTTCTTGGGCTGGGATGGCGCCGCCGGGTCAGGAGGTGGAGGCGGAGCATGGGGGGCAGGGAGGTGTGCCGGAAGAGGAGGACGCGCAGCACGAACAGCTTGCTGGTATGATGGCGAGCCTTGGGCTCGGCGTCGGCGAGGCGGAGAGCGCCGCCGCGGCGGTGACGCGGTTCCGTTCGGAGGAGGAGGCCGCCGCGTCCATGCGGCGATTCTGGAAGGAGGGCGCGGTGAGGACGCGGCGGCGGCGGACCGCCTCTTCCCGGCTGCTCCCGGGCACCACGTCGTGGACCCGTACGCGTACGCGCCGCCGCCGCCGCCCCTGCTCCCGGTGGGCGCGGCGCAGGGGATCGGTCCGGTGGGGATACCGGCCCGCGGCGCGCGGCAGGGCAAGAGAGAAAGAGGAGGAAGTAGTTAAAAAATAGTAATAAAAAAATGGATGAATGGATATAGAGATTGTTGTTTAGAGTACCGGTTGGAGTGTGGTGCAAAATAGAGGATGAAAACATGATAGAGGATCCTCTATATAGAGATATAGAGGATGAAAAATAGAAGACCGGTTGGAGATGCTCTTAGATTCGAGTAAAGCATAGGCCGTCGCGCAGGCCTCTCTCATCGAGCCACACGCGCATTGTTCCCCACGTCCACATGCATCCCGTAGGACAAACTCTAGTGGAGAAGATTATTTCATGAGGCTACTAGCGGCCTGCCTGCATCTGAACTGCTGATTGATGATGAGTGTGATCGATCCATGGCGACCGTGATGTCCGAGCGGCATGACTGACTGATAGTGCTGGTACGAACCTTTCGCACAGCTGGTTGGTACGGTTGCAACATGATACGGTTCCCTGCGCCCATCTCTGATCGATCCATTATTAGCTTCTTAATCGTCCACTTAACTGTAGTACTTATCTGACTCCAGACCAGAATCACTGCTGCTGAGTGCACCTTCTCCTCTCTACAGTCTCGATGTACTAAGTGCAGATTACCATGGAGTAGTATACTCACGCTGCGGTGCGGCTGCACAGTCTTTGACGCACGCGCGCAGGTCGCCGGGGCGCAGAACCAACCCATGCATCATGGCAGGTTGTGTGCGGTTAATATAAAAAGGCGCAGGTTTCACCGGCACAACCGCACAAGTCACAGAGAGTCAAGGGTATCAGTCTGTCCGGTTAAATTTTCTTGGTATTAGTATTACATGCATAAACATGTACTAGTACAGGCAAATTACTCCTGTCGAAAATTCGAAATGAATTTGCACGACATGAATTTCTCCACGGTGAATGACATATATAGTAGCATCTGGTTGTGTATGCCAGTTGTGCTGGAACGGACTGGAGAGGAAAATGATACACAGGGAGAAGAGAAAAGATGTCATGGAAGTACCGAGGATCCAGCCTTGCCAGGACCGGGATCATCAGGGGACACGTACGATATCCGTTTTATCAGGCCGCAAGATTTTCTGATAGGACGACGACGACGACGACGACAAACAGCAAGTGTGTGCGCGTGCGTGCTTCCGGACAAGGTGTGGAGCGCGGCGGTGATCCCGTTGGATCATTCATTCCCCAAACTTTCAATCCTGTCTACCTCCAGCTAGCAAATCCGTTAACTCAAACTTCTGTAAGATGAACCGAGGCAGCTCAATCTGTTCCAGCACAACTCAGATGGCACATGACCACCACACCGGTAAATCCTGACGAACTGTCGAAGCATTTCGAGCTTGCTTGCTGCCATGGAGTACGTACGAGATGGCAGTGAAACGACCCGCGCGCGCGTGATGCCAAGAGGAGGAATACACATACAGGGCCCGGCCCGGATAATGCGTGTCGCGGCGTCGGAGAGCGCGCGCGTGAGCAGCTCAGCTCTGTCGCGATCGGCTCTCGTGCGTGTCCTGCGTAGCCTTTCCGTGCGCGGCCAAATGCGTCTGCTACCGTGATCCGGTCTCCCGGATCTGTGCAGGGCGCGGACGCCGACGGCGACCGCCATAGCCGGGCACGGACCGGACTGGCCAACCCAAACAAACAGCTCGGTTGCGTACCGTACTAGCACGGTGAAGCTAGCGGCCACGGACGAACAGAGTAGGAGACCGCGTTCAGAACCCCCGGCAAAAGCAGCGGTTGCTTCTGCAAACTGCCCCGAGCAAAAGATTATTCAGATTCGGATTCCGGCATGTACTATCTTCCTTCCTGTCGTTCGTCGGTCCAACCAAAATCAAACTGAATGCGTAGGTGAGTTGAGCAACCCTTTATCCATCCAGGAGGCCAAACCTGACGAAAATTTGATGACAAGACCACTAGTACACAAACGGGAACAAATGTGCAGAGTTTCAGATAACGTCGGCGAACTCGGCGCGGCATCGCGCGTTGCTCCAGGATTCGAAAGCGGAACGGAAGGACGCAGCCTAGCCGCCGGACCGAAGCCGTCGCGTTGCAGCTACTCTCTCTCTCTCTCTCTCTCTCGCCTCCCCATTGCCTGCATGCTCCTCACAACTCCCGCGCCGCGGCGGATCGAGCACCGGCCGGCGGCGGCTATGGCGTCGTTGTCCCGTGTCCTGTGTCCTGTCTTCTTCCTCGCGTCTCGACGCCAGGCGTGGAACTTCCGTGGTGGAGGGGCGGGCGGCTGCTCTGGACGGCCGTCGAGGCATGGCGCGTCGCCGGAGAGGGCTCCTCTGCGGCGGGAGACAGAGGGTTCACTTCAGTAAAAACAATGTTTGCAGAAACCCCCCCCAAACTGAATCGCGATCCAATAATTTACACAAAAACACCCCTAAACTGGATCGTAATTATTAATCGCGATCCATCTATTTCCTAAAACCCCCTGGTTCAGATCATGAAGCCTGATTTTCGCAGAATAGCCCTTCTTCTTCTTCAGCTCCTGCCGTCCGCACTCTCTTCCCTTTGCCGTCCGGCCGCGACCACCTCGTTGCGCCGAATGGGATACCGCTCGTTTACCCGTTCTCTGTCGCCACTTCTCTTCCGGACCTCCGCGGCGCAGCCCGGTTGATTGAAGCAGCTAACACAACGATCAACGGCGACGTCTCGCCGGGCCCGAATTCGACCGACCAGACAAAGATCGATGCAGCTCGGTACACGGCACGGTGAAGCTAGCTAATAGCAACCTGCTAGCGCACCGATCCTAGTCGCTCACTCGCTTGCGGCGGCAGCAGCAGAGCAGTACTACAACACACCGGCACCGACAGCGTTTGTGCGATCTGTCTGATGCAGTAAACAGCAGAGAGGCCGAGACTTGCTTTTTTGCTTGCCGTGTAGTATATGTATTGTTGGTTTGTACTAGTCCATCACAGATTTTCGTGCCGCCCTGTTTCTTCAGTTTAAGCATGTGCCGTGTATTGTTTGCTCGTGTCTCTGTTTCTTCACTCGCGCGTGCAGAGTTCCAGGCCCGGCGCTAGTATGCGATTGCCTTGCCGCCCGACGTCAGGTGAAAACATCAAAAACCGTAATCAGTCAGGAAAGAAGTGAGCGAAGAGCAGGCGCGTTGTCCGATCCATGGGCGCAAACTGTACAAGGCCTTGGCCCAAGGCCCGAATTCAGGCCGGTCCCGTGGCGGCCTGCCCTCACAGCCCAACTAACTTCAGCACGGAGGCAGGCACGCGAGACACAGCCATGGCTGCCGTTGCCAAGAACGGCCGCCGTGAAACGGGAATCCTAAAACTAGCACACAAACAGTGTCACTTTCTGATTGATCGATGTAGATGGTATGTTATATTTTGAAACTAAAACACATTCTTCTTTCAAACCGTTATCTCGATTTCAAATTCGTTTGAACCGTGATGTTGCCCTAAATTAGTGCTCGATCTCACATGAATATTTTTTAAAATGTTTTTAAATTCATCAATATAAATTTTACGTTCAATATTTTTTATGACTTGTTTCAACATTTGGTATCAACTGTTTCAATATTTTTTAGACATGAACGGTTGGATCAGTTCTAAATTATATACATATATAAATTTAAATATAAAATTTCAACAATTTTTTATACTGTTTCAACATCTATGATAGGATGTTTCAACCTTTTTTTATAAATTGTTTCGACATTTTTGACAGAACATGCTTGTGTTGTAAAATTGTTGACTCATAATTCAATTTTTTTAGTAACCGAGTCAATATTTTCGTAAGCATGATTCAAGTTTTTCAACCCTAGGTCAACATTTTCAGTAATATGATTCAATTTTTTTCAAACCATATACTGGATCTAGTTGGCCGAATATTGGACCTAATGGGGCGAGTGTGAGTTTCTTACATAGCACTCGGTTGCTATATAAGATGTCCCTCCGTGAAACAAAAAACGCATGACATGAAACCCTATTATCCCTCGTCCTCTTCACCTCTATCTCAACTGACACCGACTTTTTCAATCTTGCAAGTCGCACCTGTCTCCCTTTTATTTGAAGTACGTTGCGTTGCTGACCTCGACCACCACGGAAGGTGCATGCAAAAACAAACAATCCGTCAATGCGTCTATCGCACTGAACATGAAGTTGGCATAACCCCAAGTTTGCATGGGCCTTCAAATCATTAACATGACATGACACACAACATCATATATGGGAGGTCCCAGTAAGGGCAGGTAGCTCCCGTTGGCTTCGTCCCATGAGGATGCAGTGTCAAAGCAAGGGTAGGTCAACGTGAGGTCCAACTCTCTCATCTGCATGCTCTTTAAGTCTGGCCGCTCTCATGTGTCCCTCGAACGAGATGACTTGAGCTGCCGCAAAATCTCGCTGCAGGGTCACTAGCATGTCGAGGAGCAGAGCTAGTAGCTACGGTAGCTCTCAATGGCGCCATCAAAAGGCTAGGAGCTTTTCGAGTTCATACCTTTTCTAAGGGCCACTGACTTGTTTAAAAGGCAAGTGCCCCCCCCCCCCCCCCCCCCCCCCCCCCCAAGACACACACACACACTCACACCCAACACCATACCTTGGTTGTTGTGAGAGTTTCTAAAACATGTAAAGTAGAAGAAAGAGACTGGTGTGGCTATTCTTCCTTCTGCACCTCTTCAATTTGCACGTACTACAATGTCGATGATCTCCCCGTCATGACGAGTCTCTGTCTCATGTGCATCTCTTTCCTCAAAACAATGTCAGATCTGTGTTTCCACAGAGACAATAAAGCAGCTGAGATTAACATATTCAAAAGTTTATTTTTCTTGTTACTAGTCCAGAATTTGTAACGATTTCAAAATAGCTCCCAGATCCTTATTTAGGTTCTTAGAAAAGATTTTCCGTGTTCCTCTATCTAGGCAACAATCAATCAAAGAATAGATAGATGATTAATGCTTTCAGACACGAACAGAAAACATGCCTTGAAATCTCACATTTTCTCTTTAATATATTCGTTTGATTAATACATCATAAAAGTGCAACCCATTGCCTAATTTATGAAATGACTAAAATGCTCCTGCCTTCTTCTCATCTTCTGGGCGCTGGCCATGGTGGTTGTTGCAAGAGTGATCACTGATCAGTCTGTTCGGTTAACTTTTTTGTATTTTGATATGAAAAGCGGGACCTACCACTGGTTTGCAGTAAAGAAAGCGTTCTACAGCCCCACCCGCGGGAATCGGGGTCGCGTTGTCGCCAGAGTCGGAGGGAGGAGGAGGTGGGCTCACGACGCCGCCCCGCGCGCCGGATGGAACAGGAGGCAGGATCGCATTACTCCTTGCGCCGCCGCCCGGGGGGAGGGGCAGAATCGCGCCTCCTCTCCGTGCGCCGGATGGAGGAGGTCGCCGCCCTGCGAGAGTGAGAGAGAATGCGTACCGAGGAAATTAATGGAAGGATCCGAAATCCTGTGCCTCTGTCTGTGTTTCTTCAGGTTGTTCACGCGTTTACGTGTGCAGAGTACCAGTCCAGGTGCTAGTTTGCCATGGTCTTGCCAAGTTAGTAGCAATCGCTGCTCTGAAATCGCAAAGCACTCCACGAGCCGAAGCAATTAGCCGGCAAAGAAGCGAGCGAAGAGCAGGAGCCCTGTTCGGTAAGTACTTCGGTCCGTGGGCGCAACTGAAGGAGGGAGCAGAGCAGACGACGCGCGTGCACCACGGTTCGGCTCGCCGTTCAAGGACGGCCTCCCTCGAATCCTTGCCGTCATCTTGTCTCCTCGGCTTCTCTCGCCACCATTGCTGCCCGGACTCCAGAGCAGCGGCCATGGCGTCGTCGTTACGGACGGTCGCCCTTAATTCCCCACTTGTCCAGTTCCCCGTTGCTTTTCCTCCTCCACCCAACCTTAATTCCCCACTTCTCCAGTATGACGCTTCTGCGGTGTTGTCCGCTGCATGTTGCATCCAACCTGGTAGTGGGCAGGGGCAGAGTAGAAGTCAGAACCCCCCGACTCCTCCCGGCAATTTTCCCCGTGGATACGGGTCCCCGCGGGGATCAGACCCGACGGGGACGGGGACGGGGCTGGTTTCTGCCCCGCGGGGCTAGCGGGGCGGGGACCCGAAAGGCTAGCGGGTCGGGGATGGGGATGCAATTTGCCCCGCGGAGGCCCACGGGGACCCGAAATTAGGAAAAATATTGGCCCATCTCTCATCATTCAGCCCAACAGCCCATCAACTCAACATCACATATATATAATCTCTTTTTCTAAACCCTAATTTCTAACCATTCTTCTACATCCAGCCGTCGGCTCCTTCACCTTCTCCCCTCCTCGCCCCGTCGGCTCTTCCTCCTCTCCTCACCCGCCGCCGGTAGCCCCATCGCCGCCGTAGGCCAAGCGCAACCGCCGCCGTCGTCCCTCACTAGATCCACCCAATCGCGGGCGTCTTCGTGCTCCTGTCGCGCGTCGCGCCGTCGTCCATCCCCATCGGCTTGCCGCCCTTCTTCCAAGAGCTTGAAGCCGCCGTCGACGCCGCCGCGCACCCTCAAGGCCTCAACGCCGCCGCTCGCCGCCGACATCCCCGCGGAGCCCCGACGGGGAGCGGGGATCCATCGGGGACGGGGACGGGGCAAGATTTTGCCCCGTTATGCTTAACGGGGCCGGGGCGGGGGCGGGGATCGGTCTCGGCGGGGCGGGGATGGGGGTCTTCTCCCCGCGGGGATGATCCCCGTTGCCGGGGCGACCCCCGACACGGCCAATTTGGAGCATGCACCGGCAACGCGGATCCGTGCAGTGCTATTTAGATTTCAGACAACGAATTCCTCCTCCTGGCTCCTTTGTAAGTTCACCCAGGTTCAGATTTGATCTCGCGCGTTCGTGCAAATCCGTAAGCATGCTGTCAACTAGTACTCTGAATTGTTCGGAAACAAATCAGATTAGTCGCACAAATACAGTCGACAGCTAAAGTACTGGTAGTAGTAGCATAGCAGCGTGCTTGCACTGACAGCGTTTGTGTGGTCGATCTGATCAGCAGTAGCCCAGGCCCAGCAGGTGAGGCTCGCAAGGAAACCACGGCTTGCTGATTCTGGTTACCAGCCTGCAGCCTGTGCTTGATCCTCTCCGCAACGAAAACTTGTTGGAAAAAGGCGAGATGAGACCGGTGCAATGCGTGACATGACATGCTCTCCTAACCACATACAGTACACTGATGATGCCACGGTACCAGTGTAGTAGATATAAATTAGTAAAATGATTTACAAGATTAGATTCCTTAGGAATCTACAGATGCTGCTAAAATTGAAAAATTACAACACAATAGCACTTGTCATTTTTTTTTAAAAAAGTAAGTACTTGTCATTCTCACATTCCAACATATGTGAGGAAATGGAATGAACTTATCTCCTTATCCTAATCAATGGTAGTTTGTCCTTTCATCCATCCATCAGCACTGCACCTTAAACTCATCCTCTCGACCTCTTACCAATTGACTAGCCCTCTCTCATCTCGCTTGCTCACCCAACATCAAGTTGCCCTCTCTAGCGATGTAGATTTCCACAGTTTTGGATCGTTGGTCGACCCAAAACTCTCAAAAAAATAAACTAGAATTTCTGACCATCTTAAAAAAAAAGGCAACAGAGCAAATGAACTAGAGGCTTGACCCGCAAATACTCATTGGGTACCTTGTGTATCCCTAGCCCTCTCCCATCCACAGTGGGCTACGTGCTTCGCCATTTCACCACCCTCGCCATGAGCCCAACAGGCGCCGTTGAACTCAACAATGAGGTCCTAAACATTGGCAGAGGGGCAGGATACAACTCTACACTAGCAGGAAATATTGTGTCATGTTGCGGTGATTTAACTTTTTGAGTTCAAAAATTGTGATTGGCCATCGATTTATTTTTTGGAAGGGCATATGCCCCCATCCTGATTGCATGATCTTGTTAATGAGTTTAGCGGGCTATATCGTAGACATTCTGACTTCCGTAAGAGTTTATATAGGGACATATAAAATGTTACAGTGAGAGTAGTTATATCTCATGGAGTTGTTCACTCAAAAAACATAAGGGAAAAAGAGAATTTTTACTGTACCTTCTACTCCCTATGGGGGTGGGAGTAGAAATCAAATCTGACCATTGAGTATGCGGGGGTATCATGGTCGTTTATCTTTAAACTAATAGTGATTTACAGGGTTATTTTTGTATAGTATGCCTAAAGCTAATCTAGGGTTGGCGTAGCAGCTCAAATCCTGCTGGCGGCGGTGAGCGCCTCTCGCTGTCTAGCCCTCACTACATTAGAGATTGAACGTAATCTCTTGTCACCCGGCTAGAGATCGAGCTTTGGGGCTCCTGGTCATCGATCCTCATTCTTCCTGGCATGCAGTAGAGAGAACCAAACACGATTCACGCAAGAATCACCTAGAATGCGCAGCAGCCGTCACTGCCGCATGTGTCGCGAGCAAGGTTTACAAAACCACGGTAAACCGGACCTGTTTTCGCGAAAACCGGAAAAATCGGTCTGGTCCGGTTTACCCGGTAGTCCGGTTTTCGAATTCAAAACTAAAAAAATTTGAAAATTTGAAAAAAATTGAAACAAAAATATGTAAAAAAATAGATGAAATTTGTACACAATGGTGGAACAAGAACACTCGAAAATTCGATCGTTTGATGGGTCAAAAAAATCAAGCAAGATTTCTGGGTTGAAAAGGGAAGGAAAAAAAGGAAAAACCTTTTAAAAAAAAACCAGAAAATTTCTTTTATTTTTTTGACCAATTTTCGTGTTGTTGTTGCACCATTGCACTGCAAATTGCATCTAGTTTTTTTACATATTTTTGTTCTATATTTTCAAATGTTTAATTTTTTATTTTAAATAAAAACCGGCGAACCAAGCGAAAACCGGACTGCATCGGTTTTCCGTTTTATGCTCCGGTTTTCCGAAAATTTGGTCCGGTTTACCGACGAATTGGTCCGGTTTACCGCGATTTATCGGTCGGTTTGGAAATTTCATATTCAAATTTTAGATTTTGAATTTTGTCCTGTTTTCGGACAGGTTTTCCCGGTTTTCGCGAAAACCGAAAATGTCCGGTCCGTTTTGAGCGGTGGGAACGGGATTGTAATCCTTGGTCGCGAGTCCACGACACCCCTAGCGGTGACTAACAGGGAATAATCGCGAGCCGCCGCCGCTGGACATGGGAGAGGCTGTATCATCTCAGCTTCGCAGGAGAAAATTATGTTCCGGTCTAGATGAAGTTACATCTTTACCCTTATCTGAGAAATACTCCTTGTTCTCGTGTTGGAGTATACTTTTTCCACCTGGAGTTAAAGAAATCTGGACCTTTGGATTGGAAAAGATGGAGGGCCCATATCCATTTGGGGGCACTGTAAGCTCTGGAAAAAAAGAGAGAACACTCATGCCATGCCCAAACAGTTTGGTTAAATGGAACGATTAGGTGTGCCGGGCCTAGAATGGCCTCGGCGAATTCATGGGCTGTACGGATCTGCTTCGGCTTTGACCCAATGCGTGTGCCATAGTTTCCCCATATTCTCCGCATTTTCAAGCTCGAGCCCTACTGATCGGAAAAATGCATCAAGATGCTAAAATTTGGACAGTATATCATGAAATGTAACGAGCATGTTTTTACAAGATGTCAAGGTCTTGACTTGCAAGTCTTGCCACCTTTGGCTCCGAAACGGCAGGTGAAGTGGCTAGGATCACCATACACAGTGACAGCACTGCCACATCACATTCACACCACCATTCCTTCCAGGTTCCAGCAGTTTGTTGACTCAAACTTCCTGGTCTCTCTGCACTGATGGGTTATCCGAAAACGAGAGGGATCAAGAAGCGGACATGCTGATCAGCGCTTGGTTCCAAAACTCCAATCTAGGGCTCTGACTCGAGTTTTGTCCAAGTCACCATCCCCATCACATCAATCATTTGTACACGCACGGCCGCAGGAAAGGTTAGGCTTTCATTAGGCAGGCCTACTTATATCTGTCTGTACTATGTACTTACTAAACCTTTGAGGTTTACTAGCTACAGCATCTTCTTCTCTAATCTACGCTTTCGCTCTGACCATCACCTTTCAGAGAGTGTTCTATTGATGTGACATCTCGTCTAACCCTGCTGCTATCATGAACAGAATAGTACTTGATCGAGTGAACTTTAATTTGGCGTCGTTGAACGTGTCAGCAAATGGCTGCCTAATGATTCTTCACTTGATGGCCGACAAGGTTTACCGTTTTCGTCATACACACCATTTTTGTTCCTTTACATCCTCATCTCCCCGTTCATGTCACCTCCAACGAAATCGCAGCCGTTGTTTGATGGCGTCGTGTTGTTTCCAATGCGCGAGTGCGTCACGGAACTGTTTAGCCCGTGTGCCACCGTGTAGACGAACTAATCATCAACTAACAATCTCCAAGACACCAATCATATCGTGAATACGACTTGCCCTTTTTATTTTTAGAAAAAAATGTTTTTATTCTGTATAACCAAGTCAGGTCACAAACAGGATGATCTGATCCTTTTTTAAAACCAGAATTTGAAATCTTCGTCCGGATCCAACGGCGGCAAAGAAGGAAGTGCCCCCATGTTGGTGGAATCGTTCACCTGATAACCAGAAAGAACACAAAAACAGCCGTGGTCAGCAACTAAGCTAGTTTTATCGTAGTCGTCATGTAATGCCTATCAACGCAGACGAATAAGAGTATATATTTGGATAAAATACGTTCTTGCAGACAGGTGTGTGTATATGGGGATCTCAAGGTAGGTTCTTTGGCTTGTGCAGTTGTGTCCATCGTATGGTTACGCTGCCATTCTATGGAAAACGACATTTTCTTTTCTTATAAAAGAATTGGAAAATGACATTTTCGTTTGAGAGTAGTTGTAGACTTTATCTTCTTCTCAACAATTTCATTTATAATATATATATATATATTTATTATAAAAAATCAAGCATTAAGTAATAGCACCATAAAGTACAAAATGAACCGTTTATTTATTGGAAACAATCTGATATTGTTAACTATTCTGATGCTATTCAAAAAGTAATTTAAAGTGGTTTCTTGAATATTTGAAGCATTCTTCCCGCAAAAGAAAAAGAAAAGAATATTTGATGCATTCAGTGCCAACTTGAAATGTAACAAGAAGTAAAAAAAACAGCAATTGGGTGCCATGTGCTGAGAATGAGACATTTGGGCTCAAGCATTGAAAAAGCACAAGAACTCGACGAAAAGTGATGACATTTCCCTCCATAATTCATATAGCCCATTCCACAAGAGTTTAAAGATTGATTATTTTTTCTGAAAACCTCACGAAAGATTGAAATTGCCTAATTTTTTCTTTTCTCATCATTCCAAAGGAGATTCATTCCATATTTGTTAGCATAAAGGTCTCGAAAAGGTGCCAAACTTGCTTGTTTGGTGGGTGCAGGCTTAGTATCTTGTGTTGCCTCAAAAGTGCACTGCTAGATTCTTCGACCCGTTCTTACGCAGGAGTGCTAAAGCTGAATTTATATAGTTTTTGTGCTTGCATTTATAACCTTCTTCTTTGATATATATTGATATATAATTTTAGGAATATTTCAACATGGCACATTCTGTTTTCTTACAAAAATTGGAGCAATAGAAAACTGACTGGTCCTCTCCGTGCGGCACGGCGCAACAATCATGCCCACACGGGCACACCCTTGATGTATAGATACCTTAGACTGTGTAATTATTTATTTTTGTAGCAAACTAAGTGCAAACTGATTAGGTTTCTAAGATGTATTCAACCCACTCGATGCATTATGTAACTTCGTGAATCTCAAAATCTGCTGTTTCACAAGGTGAGCACTCGAGCGCGTTCATTAGTGTGGGTGCGCTGTTACGACAAAGAAAACGGGACGTACACTTGTTTGTTCATGCGTCACCAAAATTTGAGAAGAAAAGGACATGTTGTCTAGTCCTACGCGTGAAATTTAATGCACCGCACTTCTCCATTTGTTCCATCTCAGTAAAATCACACGACAGGAACAAATCCCAGTTCAGACAGGAAGCAAAGCTCCAAACCAGGAACATGAACATTCCTCTGAATGAACCTACGAACCGGTAAACCCCGCCGGCCCCACGTCGTTAAAACCAACCAACCAAACGGCCGCCTCCCTCCCACAGACACGTGGGCCCATGTGGCAGAGAAGCCGTCCCCCGCAGCAATCCACGCGCTGCTGTCCGTCTCCGCGCGACCCGAGCCGCCGCCTCCGGGCGCGGGGCCACGCCACCGGCGCGTGGGTGGGACGCTGACACGTGGGCCCGGCCGGCCCCGGCGCCGGCCGCCATCCCACCGGTCATGCACGGGCGCATTGACGCGCGGCCGCGGCGTTGCCCGTGATCCGGGCCCACGTGAAAGCGGGCCGACGGCTGGACGCGGGCCCCACCACCCCTCTCCCCTGCTTCTAGTTTACTCTGGCCCCGCACACGGACCGAGGCGCCAGTTTTCTTTCTTCCCCTCTCTTCTGCTCGCCGCCTCCCCGTCGTGCTCGCGGTGGGTTGGTCAACCCCTTCCGTCCAGGCGCAGGCATTTCTGCGAACACCTCGCGCGCGTCGCCGCTCACATGGCCGCGCCGTCGCCGTCGGCCGCGGCCCGCTAGACGTCTGTCTCGTCTCCTTTCGTTCCCTGCCGCCATGCTTCTGCGGCGGGGGCGGCTGCTGCTGCTGCTGCTCCTGGCGGCGGCGGCGGCGGTCGAGGCGCAGCCGCTGGCGTCGCGGACGGACGTGGCGGGGCTGTACAGCCTGCGCGCGTCGCTGGGGCTGCGGGCGCGGGACTGGCCGCTCAAGTCGGACCCGTGCGCGGCGTGGGTGGGCGTCGCCTGCCGCGCCGGCCGCGTCGTGGCGCTCACCGTCGCGGGCCTCCGCCGCACCCGCCTCGGCGCGCGCGCGCCGCGGCTCGCGCTCGACGGCCTGCGCAACCTCACCGCGCTCGAGAGCTTCAACGCCTCCGGGTTCGCGCTGCCCGGGGAGATCCCGGCCTGGTTCGGCCGCCGCCTCCCGCCGCCGCTCGCCGTCCTCGACCTCACCTCTGCCGCCGTCAATGGGACCCTCCCCGCCGATCTCGGCGCGTCGGGGAACCTCACGACCCTGCTCCTCGCCGGGAACAGCCTCTCCGGCCCGGTCCCGGCGCCGCTGCTCTCCGTCAACGGCATTCGCTTCCTTGACCTCTCCCGCAACAATTTCACCGGCGAGCTGCCCAACGCCTCCGTCGCCGCTGTCACCGACGCCGCCTCGTTGATTAACATTTCCGGGAATTCTCTGTACGGCGTGGCCGGTGATGCCATTCGGGTGCTCAGGAGAAGGTTTCAGGTGGTGGACGTGTCGAGCAACTACTTGGATGGAGCTTGGAATGGGTCTGATGCAACAGTGCTCGTCACGATGAATTGCTTCTCTGGTGTGCCGGGTCAGCGCAGCCGTGCGGATTGTGAGGAGTTTTATAGGAAGCAAGGCGTGGGGCTTGTTGATACTCCAGCACCCTCGCCCTTGCCTTCGCCGCAGCTGTCGCCTTCACCGCAGCCATCACCGGAGAAGGAGAAGAAGAAGCAGAGGATCTCCAAAAATGTACTCATTGGAGTCATTGTCGCTGCGGGAGCGTTGATGGTTGTGTTTCTGGTTGCATTGTTGCTCTGTTTCATGGGAAAGAGAAGGAGAGGAAGAGCAGCAGGAAGAGGTGTGCAACAAAATGAGGAAGGCACGCGCTCCGGGCGCAGGAGGGATAGCAGTGTGAATCCAGTGGCGTCATCGCCATCAGCAATGTCCCCGAGAGCCAATACCCGTCCCAAGGATGTGTTGCCCCTTTCAGGTGAATTCACCTTTGAGCAATTGGTCCATGCTACCGGGGGCTTTGGCGATGATAACCTGCTCAAGCATGGTCATTCAGGGGATATTTACCATGGTATCTTGGAGAATGGCTCCCATGTCATTGTCAAGAAGGTTGGTGCAAAGAGCGTCAACAAGCATGCAGGTGAACTGGACTTCTATAAGAGGTACACGCACGAGAGGATTGTTCCATTGATTGGGCACTTTTCAAAGGATGATGAGGAATTTCTGGCCTACAAGTACATGCCAAAGGGGGACTTGACCAATGCGTTGCACAAGAAACCTGTGGACACAGCAGATGGCTTGCCCTCGTTGGATTGGATAACTAGACTGAAGATTGCTACTGGTGTGGCTGAAGCCATGTGCTTCCTTCATGACGAGTGTAGCCCGCCATTAGTTCACAGGTATTCTGTTCTATATCATCCAGACATTTACTGTTCCCTTTAATTTCTACTGTGCATGATCTTTTGTTGGTTGGTACAACCCAGTAATATAAAAAATGGTCCTTGATGTCCTACTTATTTGGTATTAGCACTCAAATTATAGTTCAGAATACCATATATTGGGCACGTCACTTCAGTTGCAGCAAGTTGTAGTTGTAGGCAAACTAAGGTGAAAGTTATGTTGAAGGTAACTACTGAGGTAATAACAAAGAACTAGTCGATAACCTTATGAGACAAACTGTAGACCGCCGGGGGATGCATTACTGCTGGAGGAACAAACAACTATACACCAATTCCCTTTTCCTTTATGAATAACTTGCAAGCATGATTAAAATGTCAAGCTTCAAGACTGAATGTAATTGATCTTTGCATTTGGTTACAAGCAAACAATTTAAAGAGCTCAAATTCTGGTATAGTTTGTCGTTCCTGAAGATACTACCTGTAGCTTTATTTTCTGTAGAACAAGGGTGGCCGTGTTGGCCACCCAATCTGGTATTCTAGAAGCTGTTACTAGATTGTGGGCGTGGCATGCGTGTATCTGTTTCTACTTCGCGATCTTTTTCTGAATTCTGTAAGACTCATGGACCCCCGCCTTCGGGTGGGGGTGGGTAATCTCGTTTCGAAAAAGTTTGTCGTTCCTGATAATCTTTTATACACTGATGGGTTATTGCAAAAGAAAAGAAAAACACCGATTTTCTTTTCCTTTTGATAAATCACTTGCAAGTATGATGAAAATCTTGGGCTTGGAGACTGAATGGAATTCATTGTTGCATTTCGATAGAAGCAACCCAATGTAAAAAAAGACGTACATTTTGATTTAGCATTCCTGGTAATATTTTTATCACAAAAAAATGACTTGTATATGTGAATTTATTGCCAATTCTTATCATTGGGATCTTCATGCGGTTTCTTTTATGTTAAGTCTGGAACAAGTATCCACTACATAGTCTCTATCATAGCATTGCATTCACATTGACAGTTTAAATTTTGTGTTCTGTCGTCATCAATCGTTCTGGTAAACTTTATATAATATACTTTGACATAACTGGAAGTAGTCATCTTTAGCAACTTCTGCCTGTTTAATATGATTATTTGTTCCTACCTTGTATCACTTTGACTGCTATTTCTTTTTCAGTAGGTGGGTTCAAACCTCAAATTTTCTAAGTTTGTACATATTTTTCAATGCCTTAATTTTCTTTGAGGTCAATGTTGACGCTGGATTCAGTATGTTCTGATTCTTTCTTTTTCAATGCAATAATAGAGATATCCAAGCAAGCAGTGTCCTTCTTGATGACAAATTTGAAGTGCGACTTGGGAGCATGAGTGACATATGTGCTCATCAAAGTGGGGGAAGCCAGAATATGTTCACTCGGATATTGAGATCATCAAAGTAAGATTGCTGTTTGGTCATCCTTATCCTTTTAGTTAACTATACTCATCAATCAATTCGACCATTTTGCAACTTGTTTCAAATTTTGTCGATTGTTAGAACTTAACCAATTGACCTGACAAGAGATTAAATACACTCCTATAATGGAAGGCTAGATAAGCAACATGCCAACACCTGTAATAGAATACCTTAACTTATTCGCTTGGATCATCTTTATGGGTCCATTTTTTATGTACTGTGAGCCTGCAGCTGCGATCTGTTTGGCAAACAGTTCCATTTTCCCATTTTCCGTTACTGGAGTCACCCCGAGCATGCAACCTTTTGCCATTTGGCACACAAAAGAAATACAATCTGCAATTGATTTGGTGATTTTTGATTAGTTTGGATAACTGCCATATGCTGGTACTAGTTCACCTAAGGGATCTTATTTTCTAGTAGCATGTATTGGTTGCTTGGTGGTGGTTGGCGCTTGGTAGTTCACTGTACATAGCTCACTGCCTTCTCAATCTGATCTTCTTGTTAGTAGTTGAGCAAACTCCAACCTTCATCTGCCCAAAAGTAAAATTATTACTTTTTTTTTCTCGAAAGCTCTTATCAGTTTCTGGATTGAAGCTGTGCACTGACATTGGTTTATATGGCGCTTTCTTTTGGCAGGTCACTCGAGAAGCACACATCAGGTGCCTAAATCTTTGCCACTGCTATTAATTTGTTCAAAGTTTCAATGCTTATTATAACTGAAAGAACAGCAATAACCATCCTATCGCATTTTGTAAAGATGCAAGTTCATGTCCTAAGATACCTCTGCTTACATGACAGGCCCGCCAGCCACATGCTCCTACGATGTCCACTGCTTCGGCAAGGTGCTGCTGGAGCTGATAACCGGCAACTTTGGCATCAGCGGGCCGACCGCCGCCGCCTCAGAGGAGTCGGAGTGGCTGACGAACACGCTGAACCACATCAACAACGGCGACAAGGCGGCCATCACGAACATCATCGACCCGCTGCTCCTGGTCGACGAGGACCACCAGGAGGAGGTGTGGGCGGTGGCCATCATCGCCAAGACGTGCCTGAACGCCAAGCCCTCGCGCCGCCCGTCGGCGCGCTACGTGCTGCGCGCTCTGGAGAACCCGCTCCGCGTGGTGCGCGCGTCGTCGTCGTCGGCGTCGGCGCGGCAGCTGCGGAGCTCCTCGTCGCGGAGCTCGTGGCAGTCCGTGTTCCAGGGGAACGGCGGCGGCCGGGTGCAGAGCCTGGACGTGGCGTCGGGGCGGGCGCTGGACCGGAGGCACTCGGCCAGGTCGTACGGCAGCGGAGGCGGCGGAGGGGCGTCGTTCTCATTCATGAGAGCCACGCCCTCGCCGGAGATCGTGCCAGAGCCGGCGGCAGCGCTGGAGGAGGACGACGGCGTCGTGTAGGACACTGGACAGTGGACACCATTGATTCTTTTTTCTTTTTACTTGCGCGATTCTTTGCGGGCGTTCGTGATTCTTTCTCGTATCGCGTCACATGTGCTGTGTGTATAATTTGTTATCGTATAATCCGGTGTTCGAACATGAGAATTGTGCATAAAAGAGAAGTTTTTGAACTACTTTTTCACCCTTTTTTTGGGTGAAATTTGAACCTGTTTTATTTATTTTTTTGACCAAAAATTTGAACCTGTTCTATGGGGGAGAAAAATCGTGCAGTATAGTCTCTCTCCCTCAACCAGCCCACACCGAAAAAAAAGGCCCACTCTGCAGCCAGCAAAGCATAGGCCGTGTCTTGCGTACAGATATGCTACTCGTGGGCCGTAGCTCGTAGCCCACTGGGTCGTAACCTAAAACCCTTCGGCCTGTGAGAGCTAAGCCGGAACGACGAACGGAAGAGAGCGCAGGCGTGGAGCGGCGGCGGCTTCGGCTTCGGCAGCAATGGCGTCGCGATTCCTCCTGCGCGGTGTGGCCTCCGCTGCCGGCCGGTCGGCGCGCGGCCAAGGCGTCCCCGCTGGTCACATCCGCCGGACGCCGCTGCTGGATCCCGCGACGGGCTCTTTCGTTTGCCTCGGAAGCATCTCCGCCTCCGCTCAGGTCCGTCTGTCCGTTCCCCCTTCGCCCCCTAGCTCATCTTCCTGTGCTAACGCGACTCAAACCCTGGCTCCGTGTGCCGATCTCCCTGTTCGAGCCAGCCCGTGTAATTCATTTTGAAACGTGGAACCATTTCTGGTTTGTGCAATTCGTGTTTCGTTTTAGATCTGTTATGTCCTCGTGCTGCACTACTGGAGCAGCTGCAAGCCTAAAATTTAGAGTTTTCCTTTCATAAGACTGCTGAAAATTCAGATTTTTGGTACTGAAACCTTACAATTGCTAAAGTTTGTGTTTTCTATATATATTTTTTTTACTGCATCTGAGGTTCAGGGATCGGACTGAATTTCTAGGTCGGTTCAGTTTCTGCAATTTCTGTGGGTGAACGCATAATGGAAATTTGATCCCTGAATAAGACTGTATGCACTGTTAGTTGGTTCCACAAGCTCAACTACATTCAATTTTCTCTCACAACTCCCCGAGCACTGAATGTTTTATTAATTAGACAGTTTGTGTATGAAAAAAGCTAAAACGAGTTGATCACCTATAACCGTACTAGCAGCTTGAGGGTGGTTTACCTTGCAGTATTATGATATGGTGTAGGTCATCCATAGTAGCCAAAATCGTTTCATGCATGACTCAGAACCATTTTTAGCGTACACATTTTTTTTAATGATAACGCATTTAGCAACCTACTTTGAAGCGTCTGATGGATCAAATGAGGCAGCCCATGTATCTTACAACTTAGTTGGATGCAGACTGAGTTTTGTGCCTGTCCAATTGAATGGAAAACACCAACTGACCTCTCAAGTATGCATAATGATCTAGCCAGCCTTTTCTTAATCCATTCATGTAGGGTTGGAATAACAAATTTAGTTAAGATTTGTTCTTGCACCAAATAGATCAGGTTGGACAAACCTTTTCTTAATTTTTTCTTCATGTAGACGAAAATGTTTTTGCTGAAGCATTTACAAAATTTTACATGCAGGGCATTCGTCATTACGCAGAACTATCCGGTCCTTGTAGGAGTGTAGCAGAGGTGGACAAAGCAGTGAGGGACTTAGAGAGGAGCTTGGAACTAGATGCAGCTAAGGCAAAGCGTACTCGATCCATAGCAAAAAAAGGCGGAGAAGCCATGATGTTTCCACTACATTTTCATTACGAAGATGTATTACGTCAGGATCTGCTGCTCAAACTTAATCACACAAACATCATGGAAATTCCTGGATTGTTTGAAATCAGATTAGTACCGAAAACAGCCTCTGACTTCAAACCCCAAATTGGAAAATTGGCTATGGAGATTTTGTGTGGTCAGAAATTCATAGAGCCACAAGCGGGTCCAGCTGGAAAGTCGTCTCGAACCAATCCATTCTATGGCGGTGAAAAAGATGCTGCGAGTGGCTTTGCTCGACAAAGTGTTCTCCGAGGGCAGGGAATGTATAATTTCCTGGTCAGGATGTTGACAGTAATGTCTATGTTAGATTCTAAGGTCGAAGTAAAGGAAAACACGATCAAATTCTTCATGGAAACTGAGTTTTGTGAATTCTCCCCTGAACTGGAAGATCATTTCGAGATCTTTGAGCATATGCGAGGGTTCAATGTGACTGTTGTCACTTCGGCCAGCACAAAAGATGTGACTTCACTACTGTGGAGTGGCTTTATGCTTAAAGATGAGGGGGAAACTAATTAAGGTAATACTGCTGATCTTTTATTCTGTTTAATCTCCTTGACATTGTAGTTGCTTTCCTGGTTGAACCATAAATTGACTATGCAGGTTATGCTTTTATACTTCTGGTGGAGCTCAAGGAATGCAACATCCATCTGTTTCGTGGCCTGAATGAAGCTTGTGCGGTTCTTAATTGTAGCGATATGGAGCTCCTGTTTATCACATTTATGAACTTAATCTGACTCGAATAACCATTTTGCTTATTACGGTGGTTCCTGTTGTAATATAGAACGCTGCCATGTGAGAGAGTGTATCTTTTATTGCACTAAGGTCATATTGATAATATTTGCTTGCAGTTGGCACAACTGTACCTGCTTTTGTCAAAGTCACCAACAGTTAAAGCTTATTACATAATACGGTCCTTATTATCTATGACATAGTTTTATTATGCTTGTGGTCCACTATGTGGCCTGGCCTCTATTGCTTTTTGAATGTCATCGATGCACTTCATATTGATGGACCAAATGGCAAATTAGTGCCGAAGAGAACATTGTTCGGGAAAAAAAGTGCTGAAGAGAAAACATGTATACGTGTGGGCCTTTTGCTTGTGAATCTCAAACAAGTGTGGGACCAAAGAAGGAAAAATCTGGAACCTGGAGGATGAATGTGATTTGTTGCTGCATATCGTCTAGCTGCAACCCATTGTGAAGGTTTATATTTTGGTAACATTCATCATTTTCTGGTATATTTCTAAATTTCATTATTCAATCTTGTCATTTGTATGTGGTTTCTTACCGAATTCTAGAACGCATCCAGTATCCTTGCTGCACTATATTTCGAGTGTAGTTTACAGTTAGCAATCGTTGCTCAGTACGCGAGCTCAGCTTTAGCAATGCGTAAACCGGTTTGCTGCTTGCAAAAAGAAAATCAGCCTAGCTTAAGCCTCAGTTTGATCCAAACTCTGTTTTACTCATTGACGGTCACATGAGGCACTCTAAATTGTATACTAGTCATTTTATTACATTACACACTGCAAATGTGTCACAAAGAAGATTTTTTTCTAGATAATAATAATGATTAATAAATCTGGAATCTTATTTATAATAATTGTGTGTGATAATTTTTAAAACAAGGAATGACGCTGAGGCTGCGCGTCTAGCGTCGGACGCTCGGTGCAACTGCGTCCAGCTTTGGACGTTTCCTTTCTCTAGGAAAGAAAATTAGGTTAATCGAGTCCTTTCGATCTTTTTTTTTTAAAAAAGAGTAAAGTGCATGAGCAGTTCTCGAATTCTTTTCAGGTGTCATTTAGGTGCCCAAAAGCTTTGTTTGCACATTCAAGTACCTAATATTGCTAAATGATTCACTCGAGGTCTCATGTCGCTTATTAGTGTTAATCCACATCAACTTGGAGTGTTTGTTGCATCCTAAACAAGTTTGAATTTTCTATTGTCATTTTCATCTAGTTTTCCTTTTGTATGTGCTTGATAGTAACACAAACAGCTTTGCTCCTTCTCAGTCGACTGATTTTCTGTTTCTATCTCAGTCGAATTTGTACGGCGCATGATATGCCGTAGACGGCCGGGATTCTGCGCTTGCATGCGTCTTTCTCTTCTTTTTTAATGCACTATCGTGCATGGTTCGACTGCTTGACTGCTCAACAGGTCACATGGGCTTTGTTGAGTTGTTGGGCTTCCTTTGGTACTGTTGCTATCAGGCTTGTGTGGCCTTTTTTTGTTTTGTCTCCATTAGACAACAGGAGGGCTTTATCTCAAAAAAAAAAAAAAGACAACAGGAGGGCTGCAACAATGGGGCTCCTGGACATTCTGGGATTTATCTTGATATTTGATTGTGATCTTGTGTCAGCTAATCAAGTGAGACGAATTCGTTTGATTTTTTTTGCATTTTTTAAATCGACAAAATACTTAATATGAGTTATTTTTTCGAACGTTTGTTCTTAAGATAGCCTAGTTTCCAGCTAGTTGTTGCTCCAAGCCAGTGCTAAAGTACTCATAGAACATAAATATTACACCATAATGTATATAAATTTTATACCGATGGAAGAGTTGTAATTTTTATATAATAGTGATGTAAATTTTTTTCTTCTAGTTTGACCATGACTAACTCATACATTAGAAATTGAAACAAAGAAAGTTGTGATATATATGTGGTTTAATACCTTCTTTTTTCCCGAATGATATGTGGTTTAATACTGCCATCCGGATCCGTGGTCAGTCGTATGTGTTCTCTTGATCTTGGTTTTATAACTTTTTTAGTAATTAATTCACATTTACGTAAAAGAAGACTTGTCAAGTGGTTCACTAAAGCTGCTAGTTTCTTGTTTCTATCCTCCTGTATTTTTTAGACACTCATTTTTGCGTTGTTTGGGTGCATTCATGTTTTCATTCACTTGTACCTTGTTCACCGATTGCGCTAGTCTTTGTTTCCATTCATGCTTCCTTCTAAGTTTGGCTTTTGGCCTATTTTTACGTCTTCTCTTTGCATTTTGAAGGCCACATAACAGCGATATTATTAACAGCCCAATAGGTTGGCACGGGGCTGATTAAGGGGCCCATTAGCACTGAGCGTTGGTCGGATATCCAGGTGGCCCGATTAGTTAATCAAGATAAAGAATACTCCTTAGGGTGGAGCATTTAATAGTAATCCTGTCTAAAAAAAACTTGACTGAGATGTGAACCAAAAATCAGTCGACTGACCTGGAGACAGCTCCACAAATGCGTAGTTGGTATTAATATGGCTGCCATGGAGACACAAATTCTCTTCATCCCAAAAAAATAACATTCTAGGTTTGTCTCAAGTCAAACTATCTTAACTTTGATTACAAGGAATAGTATTAACAATTATGACACCAAATAGGCATAACATGAAATATATTCCTGATGAATCCACTAATTTTACACTATAATTACTGGTACTTTTTCATCAATGTTTGGTTAAACTCCAAATGGTTTGACTTAAGGCAAAACTAGGTTGACATTTTTTGTAGAACAGAAGTAGTATTATTAATCCGAATGCGTACTAGCCTTTTATAGCAGGAAATTATTGTTTTTAGGCCATTTCATGGCAATAAATAATATTCATCGATGGGATTCCTTATCATTTAATACAATTTTTCAGCTACGTCTCTGTGCAACTTTGTAAGTAGGGGGATATCTCCTATTAAACAGAAGTAATTCAACAACAAAACCATCTCGTGCTTTTGGCCATTGTTCCTTGCGTTGCCCCTTCTAGATTTGTTCTTCCCAAAATCACAATTATACTAGTAGAATAGGCCTCGGAAGCCCTCCTCCCACACGAACCAGACAAAGCACCACTCTGTCAGTTCAATACTTATATGTGAGTAATCTGTTCAATACTAGTAAAATAATTTACAAGTTTTTTACATATGCCTTGCTGTCTACAATGTTTTTTTTTTCTCCGAGAGTGTAATTAATATATATGCACTAGAGATGTGTTGTTACGTGTGCCGATTGTTTTTTTAATACAAATCCTGCTTCGGTAATAAAAAAAAAATTCTTGGAGTTGGGAGTTGTGATAATTAACGATGGTGTTTGTTGTGGATGATTAATGATAGCATGAATATTGATCTGTTTTAACTAAACCACCTTATTAGTTTTTTTCCATGTAAAGTGAAAGATCATGTAAAAGCTACTTTTCAAAGGTTGCATTTGAATTCAATTTTTATGTGCATGAAAACTTCGTTATAACAGCTTTTGTCTTCTAGTACTATTCCATCTCTGCAGCTCATATCTAACATTCTCTCTTGCTCATTCCAATCTCTCATTCTCATAAAAGTTGAGAAGATTGAGGATTACATGAAGACAAAATATGAGGAGCAGCAGTGGTAGCCGCCTGGTGCACGTAGTGCTCATCTTATTTTTCATGCTTTTCGGTTGCATAGCATTGCTTTGTAAGTATACGACACTATTTTTCTTCTTTGTCCTTTTCAAACTTGTCACTAAAAATACTGTGTATATGTGGCTGACAAACTAAATACTCCAACAGATGTTCCTGCTCTTCTTGAGATTGGAAATACAAAAAGGTACCCAGATGGTCATATCAAGATAAGTTCAAATGCTATTGCTCTCAATAACACTACATCAACAGATGAGACCGATATCTTCCTGAAATTCTGTATCGAGTATACGTGTGGGAGTATCAACCGCTACTGCTGCTTGAACCAAAAGCCGGTGCCTCTCTGTTACGATAGAAAGGAAGATTGTGAGGCCAATTACCCCACATGTAACCCTTACTGCCCGCCACAACCATCACCTCAAATGACTATGGATGGCAGGATGTCACAAGAAAGAAATGGCAAATGATATCATATAAAACAATATGAGGTTCAATCTTCTTAAAATATAATGGTTACTACATGAGCCAACAATGTACCGATCACAAAATTAATAAGAATTAAAGATTTGCTATACACGTTATCAGGATTACTATATTTCTAGTAATTCGGAGAGAACTTATTTAGCATTGGAAGATAGAGTCAGCCTTTACACAACCATAAAAAAAAAATTTAAAGTTTGCCGTTCAGGTCGATTAGTCGTTCTACGCCGTGTGCTAACACGAACCAAGCCCTGATCTCCTGAATTAGAACTGATCTACTGAAAGTCCAGTTATTTGTTCTGGAAAGTGGAACTTTCTTGCAACGGTCAAGTTTTTGCATCTTAAATTGCTACAATGGGTTAGTCAGGGTTAGACTGCATATACACCTCAGTCATTTTGCCTGATCAAAATTTCAGTTAACTGACAAGTAGACACTGCTCACGAGCTACACTCTCTCGTACTTACATACTCACTCCATCCCAATTAGTACGACAAGAGTTTTATTGAAATGGAACAGATTTGGTTCCTCGGAAGAGCATAAAACTGGGGACTGCATTCATATATATGAAAACTACATAACCTTTGTTCAAACAAGAAAACATCAACCCAAAACCTTGTTGAACAATGATCTACTTCCGGTATAGCAAATGCAGAAGGTAAAGATGACAATAAAAGCATACACGAAAAACGAGACCCAGTCTCCGCTTTTAGTCTCCTCCCTTGCATCCAAAATCTTGGTGATCAGCTCCTTAACAACGGAGGGATGACTTCTCGCCAGATTCTCGACATCATCTAACGCCATTGTTGCTCTCGTGTTCTGACCAGAAGCGATGAATTCCAGGCACAATTTCTTGAGCTTGCCACACGGATGCTGCTCCGCTAGCGCCAGCATCGGCAGCACGGTGCTTATGCTGATGTTCTTGCACATCTTGTCCACAATCAGTGACTTCAGAATCTTCAATTTGTATCGGTCCGCCGCCAAGAGCAATCCCTCAGCTAGCACTGCCCCTACTTCCCGTAAATTGAACAGCATTGCCTCCGGCAGCGTGTCTGTGTACATGTAATGCAGCAGAGCCTTGAATGTCTGTGGGTTCATGTCGCGGATGCAGATGTAGCCGGTTTCCTCCTCCATCATCGGGCCGAAGAAATCCGCCTTGAAAACCGGCGATCGGGCTGCGAGCACGATCTTATGCGCGGCGAACAGCTCGCCGCACGCCTCGAATTCTATGTCTGCCCCTTCTTTTGTCTCGAGGAGGCGGCCAAGATCAGCGTGCAACCCGGACGAAAACGGCGGCGCGATCATGGCAGTTGTTCCGATGCCGGCAGGGAAGACGGTGGCGGCGCCCTCGAGGCGGTTGGTTCCGGCATGGCAGACGGTGCCGGCGCCGTCACGGTGGGTGATTCCGGCGGGGCAGATGTTGACGCCACCATGGCGACAGATGGATCTGGGAGGTAAGAGACACCGGCGGTTGGTTCCTTACCCTTGGACGGCGGGACGACGTCGAATTCACACCGGATGGTGAAGCGGCCGTCCTTGAAAAACTTGGACTTCTCCAGTTCCTCATGCGAGACGAAGCGCGGCAAACCCATACCCGTCTGCGGCTTATCGAAGGCTCCGACGAGCTTTTCAGACTCCAAGCGCGGCGGCCCGCCGCCCACATCGTGCAGCGTGAACTTGAACCTCACGCGGACGGCGTCGGCGACGACGGCTCCGGCGTCGTCGTCCAACCGGAGGCAGACGGATACGGCGTCACTATCCCTGGGGAACCTCCCGTTGGGGTAGTAGGAGATGCGCCAGGAGTGGCCGCCGGCGACGAGCGCGTCGGACCTGATGCACTTGCCGTTGGGAAGCTTCTTGGTCTCGCTGCTCCGGACGTCCATCGACAGCATCATCTTGGAGGATCGCGACTCTGTCGTCGCTGGCGCCGACATGGCCGCCGAACCCTAGAACGGCGGACGTTGCCCTTGCTTGATGATGGACCTGGATTTGATAATACAAAATTCAAGATGTCATTCTTGTTTGGATCGTTTTAATAGCTGGGCTGCCGCACACGCAGATGGGTAGTTTGGTGACTCTGGTCCAGCCCAAAATAAATTGACACGATGAAAATTCATGATGGTTATGCTCTAGTCCGATTAGTCCGAGCGGTGGGGAGACTTGTATTTAGAAAAACACCACCCGCTACGAAACCTCCCCGCTACGAAACCTTCCCACTATACGGGCCCCATTTAATTTTTCTCTCAACAACGCGCTCAATCAACAGTCCAACCAGCCCCAACCTAGTGCCCACCTACCTCCAAAAAACCAGCCCATCATGGTCCCATCGGAGCCCATTTGTATTTAGTGAAAGCAAAAGTTTGTAACTTTTGTTCAAACTTTCAGGAACTACAACTTATTGGCAAACTTGTGATCGACCTTTCGTCATAAGTTATTATGTATAACTTGCATCATAACTTTTTGAGAAACTTCTGTTATAACTTGTAGCTAAAATAAGCATTTGAAAAAAAGTCAAGTATTTACTTATGATCAGACATATCCTCTGCAACCATAGCATAGTCATTACTATATTCTTCAGGTAAGGCTTTATTTTGTGTAAAACAATTTAGAACTTTTTAGTTCTAAGTCAAAGGCTTATTCGAAGCCAAGTTTTTTGAGAAAACTATTATCAAATATTTTAGGGAAAACCATAATTAAGTATGAAAAAATATTGCCACAAATTTGAAGTAAATTGAGATAATTTCAAATCGCATCGATTATTTTTGTTGTATATCACAAATTCAAATAAGAAATTCAAAAATTAAGGATACATTGTCAAGGTAGAAAAATATTTGTACATTTACCGTAGGAATATAGGAGGAAGCATCTTAGAGATAAAGGAGCTTCTAATTTTGACATGACTTTTTTTGCACCATTCTGGCATATCAATTTCCCCTGTCAGCACATCAAGTTTTCTGATGTAAGCCCTTTTGAAAGCTTCCATGTTCAACCACTCAGATGGTTAATCTTGGGTGGTAACTAAGGCAACTCATCTTACAATGAACTGGAGAATTTCGTAGGGAGAAATTAGAAAATATTTAAAAACTATTGAATCACACAATTTAAACAAACCACTTGTACAAGGATTTACATATAGTACGTCTGATAGGGGGAGGAATCCCTCCCTTCACAGCATTTTGGCCTATGTGGCCATCTTTCAGTGACGACACGTCACCCTAAATAGCATTTTGATCTACGTGGCCGCCTTCCGGTGGTGACACATCACCCTAAATACCTACGTGACTGCCTTCTTATCGTGATATATCACTCAAAATAGCATTTTAGCCCAGCAGCTGTCTCGGTCTGGGAAGTAGGATATTTCATATGGAAAAAGCTATAGCTCCGACCCGTATGGTTAGACTGCCGTCCGACTGGAGTGATCTGTATTTTGTTATGTCTTGTTGTGTGCTGTTGTGTAGCTGCCCAACCACTAGATTTCCTGGTCGGATATGAGTCGATCAATTTGGCCGTACGACTCGTACCTATAGTGCTCCTCTTTCGTATTTTGCAATAGTAGTTACAGTTATATTTGGATGTTGTAGATTCTTGGACCTTACATGTTGCAATAAGGGCGAGTACCTGGGCAGCAATAGTTTGAAGAAGAGTAAATTTCGTAAAACCCCAGGTTTTATGGTCCTTGTTTCACAAAACCACATGTATTTTTGGCTTGTGTCACTTAACCCATGTTTTATGGTCCAATTGTTTCACAAAACCCCACCTCATTCAAAAATAGCCATTAATATGACATGTAAACTATGTTTTTTTTTACTTGCATGATGCAATTGTTAAAATCAATTTGATTAACCAAACTATTTAGTTGGATGCACAACCATGTGATCTCCAAAAATTAAAGTAGTGTCAATAGGTAAGATTCCTATTATTTTTGTATGGGTGGGGATTTATGAAATAATTGGACCAAAATACCCGGGGTTAAGTGACATGAGCCAAAATGTTTGGGGTTTTTTGCAACAAGGACCACAAAATTCGGGGTTTTATGAAATTTACCCTTTGAAGAATATGTCAAATGGGTACGGTGACTCCTTTGAAGACCTTTAAGGATCGTGAGGACGCAGAAAGACCATATGGCACCATCGTCATAGGGTCTTGGGATGTTGAGAGTGCTCCACACTGCAGCCGAGTGTGGACAGTCGAAGAAGAGATGAGCTCTGTTCTCTGCTGTGTCTTGACATCAGGACACTGATCAGCATCGATGACAACATGTTCGTGTAGCAGATTTTCCCGGGTGCTTAGCCTGTCGTTGAGCCAGCCAAAGATCTTCACTTTTCTGGGGCATTTTGAGTTCCATATAAAAGGTGCATTTGGATCAACATATTCGACTTGTGTGAGTCGTCGGTACGCCTCCGTGCTTTGTAGGGGCGATCTCCATCTGTCATGGTTCTCACGTCATGTTCTTCAGTCAGTGTAAGCTGCATGAGAATAGAGAGCAGCGAGAATAGCTCAGATTGAGCCACCGACGTTAGTCGAGGACGCAGGTGCAAATCCAAACTACTACTGAAAACATTCTTCATAGAGATATAGCCTAGTAGTATGGGAGAAAATAGCAGGGTAGGTAGGATGAGGCTAGGGTATTGGAAGTGAGACAAACATCGTGTCAGACAGAGGTTGTAGCCCGATCATCAATGGTGACCTTGGTCATGGAATGGTAGATGCCATGATCCTTGTTAATGATTTTCCAGAGGAAAGAGCCGGAATTTTCAGGGTCCCCAATATCGTGATTAAGGTCATGGTACAGCCATTGTTTCCAAGGTAAGGCAGCAGGTTGGTGAATTTTATCGATGAATTTCATTAAAAGGCAACGATTCTGAGTGTCAAGATCGTTAATGCCTAGGCCACCAGTGGGGAGCTTGCATTTTCCTAGGCGATGAGACACTGAGCGCCGATGCAAGTGTCTTCTCGCCAGATTCTCGATATAATCTTGCGCCATTTTCGCTGTTTTGTTCTGACCAGAAGCGATGAAATCCAGCAGGCAACACAGTGGTCACGCCAATGTGCTTGCACATCTTGTCTTCAATCAGCAACTTCCTATATATTGTTCATAACAGAATCTTTCGAAAAAATATTGTTCATAACAGATGCGGAACTCTATATATATCATTGATAGAGCTAAAGAACACAATCAATTAGTAATAGATTTGCTCCTCATCAATTGCGTAAAAGAGGGCATCAATTGCATTCATATGAAAACCAACAAACCTTTGTTCAAACAAAAAACATCAACCCAAATCCTTTCTTGAACAATTATCTACTTCTTCCAGAACACTGAAATGATCAAGGCAAAGATGACAATAAAAGCATACAGGGAAAACGAGGCCCAATCTACGCTTTCTGCCGCCTCGCTCTCCCTTGCATCCAAAATCTTGGTGATAACCTCCTTAACAATGGAGGGGTGACTCCTCGCGAGACGCTCGACGTCATCTAACGCCATTGTCGCTCTCGTGTTCTGATCGGAAGCGATGAATTCCAGGCACATCATCTTGAGCTTGCCGCACCGATGCTGCTCTGCTAGCGCCAGCATCGGCAACACGGTGCTCACGCCGATGTGCTTGCACATCTCGTCCTCAATCAACGACTTCAGGTCCTTCAGATCGTACCGGTCTGCGGCCAAGAGCAAGCCCTCGGCAAGCAGTGCTCCTTCTTCCCGTGAGTTGAATGGCATCGTCTCCGGCAACGTATCGGTGTACATGTAATGCAGCAGAGCCTTGAACGCCTCCGGATTCATGTCGCAGATGCGGATGTAGCTAGTGCTCTCCTCCTTGGTCGGGCTGTAGAAATCCGCCTTGAAAACCGGCGACCGGGCCGCGAACACGAGCTTGTGCGCGGCGAACAGCTCGCCGCACACCTGGAATTCCACGTCGGCGCCTTCCTTCGTCTCGAGGAGGCGGCGGAGGTCGGTGTGCAGCCCGGAGACAGACGGCGTTGCTCCGGCGGGGCAGACGGCGGCGGCGCCATTGCTGCGGCAGATGATGTGCTCGGCGGGTGAGAGGAGAACGGCGGCGCCGCGACGGCGAAGTCGCATCGGATGGTGAAGCGGTCGTGCTTGAAGAACTTCCACTCGTCCTGGTTCTCAAGTGCGAGGAAGCGCGGCAAGCCCAGACCCGTCTGCGGCTTGACGAAGACTCCGGCGAGCGCGGGGGACACGAAGCGCGGCGGCCCGCCGCCCACCTCGTGCAGCATGAACTTGCACACCTCCACGCGGACGTTGCCGGCAGCGACGGCTCCGGCATCGTCAGCGGCGTCGTCCATCCAGAGGTAGACGGACATGGCGTCGGCGTCGCTGGCGAAACCGCCCGTTGGGGTAGTAGCAGATGCGCCAGGAGTGGCCGCCGGCGACGATGGCGTCGGACCTGATGCGCTTGCCGTTGGGAAGCTTACTCTTGCTCTCCGAGTAGCTGCGGATGTCCAACGTCAACATCCTCAAGGATCGCGGTGGTGGGTTCGTCATGGTCGGCGCCGACGACGGCATGGCAGAGATCCCCACGAGAACGGCGGACGCGCGTGTTGCTCTTGCTTGATGGACAAGGATTTTGTGGACTACTAGGATCAGGAGATCGTGTTGTTGTCGTTAATCGCGCGTGATCTATTGTCATGCGGACCTACCAGAAATCGTACACGTAACGCTAGCAAACAACGGAAGACAAAAAATTTCGGAGCAAAAAGAGGAAATTTCGGAGGTTGCCGGAAAACACGAAATTTCAGAAATTTCGGGAATTTCGGAATCAAATTCAAACAAATTTAATTTTTTTGAAAACAATTTGTCAGAAATTCACTAAAAACTAGCACAAATCACTAAAAATCATAGTTTTATATAAAAATGAGTAAACATGCCACTACAATTGATCTATTGTAATACTAATCCGTCAGCTTACGAATTGTACCTAGAGCCAATATGAAAATCATCAAGAACAAGTAGCCAAGTATATTGGCCCTGCGATGGCGCTCCTCCTTGTTCAGCATCCCGGCTCCTCTGTTTCAAATACCACACGACCCAGCATCCTCACCCTGCAGCTTGCCGCTTGAGGTCGTGCTTGTTGGCACTTGGCAAGAGGTCGAGGATGAGAGCGTGGGGATGGAGAAGAGATGGTCAAACTGCTGGCTGGAGAGCGGTGGCGTAGGCGTGCCGCCGCTGAAGTTTTGTTTCGATGTGGAGGGAAATTGAGTCGATTTAGGGATTCTGGGGAGGTAAAGGGCAGTGCTGGCCCACTGGGCGGGAAACTCGGGCCGATGGCGGGCTGCCACGCGCATTCTGCAAAATTTGGCTGAAAATTTTTGGCCGAAATGTTTTTTTTTTCGGACCGCACCGATAGACACGAAATTTCAGATATTTTGGTGAAATTTCACCGAAATTGTTTTCCTAGACGTAACGTAGTCGATAAGATTCTTTTTGTTTTCAGAGAACGTAAGGTAACGAATCAAGGAATAATATATATCAATCAAGCCTATTTAACTTCCGATGTTTATAGACGATTCATATTGTATAGATTAATATGTACGAATAATCGATAGAAAGGGTAGATCAATGCTGGATGTGCAATTACCAGGCTGACTGTCTTTAACATGACTTTAGTAGCATTATTACACCAAAGAAGCTACTCGTAGCTAGTCTATCAATAGTATTTAAGGCCTTGTTGTTACCTAATCCAGCTATTTTCTTCACAACAGCTTATTCTCCGACTAAGCACATGTTCATTTTGTGACTAACTATTCTTTTCGTGTAAACAATGTTTAATAATATCAGACACACATTTAACTTTATCAATTTGAAATAGTCATTATTTCTTACATATGTTCATTCCTATGTTATAGGCATTCTTGTAATGTTGCAATAGTCATTCTATGCTGGACGCAGCATGGCTCCATGGACATGGCAAATCGCTTGGAATTTTTTATCATTGATGATGACGGCCACCAGTGAAGCCAGTCGTCGCCGCATGCCAATTAATGAGCCGTTTGTGCACATAACAGAGAATACTGGGGGACATCAGCCCATGTGTTCACAGAGTAATTTCCCATGCATGTTTTTATATGTTGAACTAGATAATACCAACATTGCAATGGTTAGCTAACAATGAGACAAAAACAACATATTGGTTAGCTAACAATGAGACAGTCTCAATAGTCCATATGGAAATCACAAAACATTTATATTCAAAAAGCCAGCAGCATAAATTGTCAAATATTTTGATCAGCTAAAAAGAATATATCTTAGAGCGAAGTGATGTCAATCAAAATATAAACGTGAAACCAGTAATCTATGATGATGATCTCCTACATCCGAATCTGGATGAGTATTTGACAACAGAGCGGAAAATTCTAGCTAGACGCTCCACATCTTCGGTCGCCATGAAAGTTTTTGTGCCCCTTCAAAACATGATGAATTCTAGTCCTGCTTGTTAAGCTTCCAGTTCCGGTAGAGGCTGGTTACCCTTGACCATTGCCGACATATGGATAATGGAACACCCGTGCAGGTAGTGTACAAGCCCCAAACTCTTTTTTCTTTCTTGAACAATTATCTACTTCTTCCAGAACACCGAAATGATCAAGGCAAATATGACAATAAAAGCATACAGGGAAAACGAGGCCCAATCTACGCTTTCTTGCCGCCTCCCTCTCCCTTGCATCCAAAATCTTGGTGATCACCTCCTTAACAACAGAGGGGTGACTTCTCGCCAGACGCTCGACGTCATCTAACGCCATTGCCGCTCTTGTGTTCTGATCGGAACCGATGAATTCCAGGCACATTTTCTTGAGCTTCCCGCACCGATGCTGCTCCGCGAGCGCCAGCATCAGCAACACGGTGCTCACGCCGATGTGCTTGCACATCTTGTCTTCAATCAACGACTTCAGGTCCTTCAGTTCGTACCGGTCCGCCGCCAAGAGCAAGCCCTCGGCTAGCACCGCCCCTTCTCCCGAGAGTTCAACGGCATAGTCTCCGGCAATGGTCGGTGTACATGTAATGCAGCAGAGCCTTGAACGCCTCCGGGTTCATGTCGCAGACGCGGATGTAGCTGGTGCTCTCCTCCTTGGCCGGGCCAAAGAAATCCGCCCTGAAAACCGACGACCGGGCCGCGAGCACGAGTTTGTGCGCGGCGAAAAGCTCGCCGCACACCTCGAAGTCCACGTCGGCGCCTCTTCGTCCGTCTCGAGGAGGCGGCGGAGGTCGGTGTGCAGCCCGGAGACAGACGGCGGCGCGATCACGGCGGGCGGCTCCGGCGGGGCAGACGGTCTCGCTGCGGCGGGTGGTTCCGGCGGAGCAGATGGTAGCGGCGCCGCCGTGGCGGCCGCAGATGTTCTCGGCAGCGACGGCGGCGCGACGGTGAAGTCGCACCGGATCGTGAAGCCGTCGTCGTGCTTGAAAAGCTCCGACTTCTCCAGCTCTCATGCGAGACGAAGGGCGACAGGCCCAGCCCCGGCTTCCGCCTGCGAAGTCATCGGTGAGCGTGTGGGACCCGAAGCGGGCGGCCCGCCGCCCAGCTCGTGCAGCGTGAACTTGAACTCCACGCGGACGTCGCCGGCGACGGTCCCGGCGTCGTCCATCGGAGGAAGACGGAGATGCCGGCGGCGGCGTCCCTCGCTGTGCGAACCCGTTGGGGTAGTAGGAGAGCCGCAGGAGTGGCCGCCAGAGACGAGGGCGTCGGACCTGATGCATTGCCGTTGGGAAGGTCTTCTTGGTCTCCGAGTAGCTGCGGATATCCATCGTCAACGTCTTGAAAGATCGCGGCGGCGGCGGCGGCGCGGC